>OZ010596.1:15155253-15177753 GCA_963932145.1 Acanthosepion lycidas | reverse complement strand
CAATCTTCTTTTCCCAGCCCGGCTATCGTGAGATAATTGGTTCTGATTTTCAGCTTCCTTATTGTCTGCCTCGTGTTATACGGTTGAGCCAATGAGAGGAACTGCTTTTCATAGAGCCCGGCCAGTATTACGTTTCGACACTTCGGCACTTCGCCAAAAGATAGAAACTCTGATATTTTACCTACAACTTTACCGGCCGACCCAGTTCCCAACCATCTGACCGTATGATAGAATTTCTTATGTTAAGTGAAATGCATATCTCTCTTTGTATGCCAATCTCTCTCTCTCTCTATCTATCTCTCTCTGTCTCTCTCTCTCTCTATATATATATATATAGAGAGAGAGAGAGAGGGAGAGATTGGCACACAAAGAGAGAGATGCATATATATATATATATATATATATATTGAGAGAGAGAGAGAGACAGACAGACAGACAGACAGACAGACAGAGAGTGACAGAAGGAGGGAGAGAGGGATATAGATAAAGAGATAGATATATATATAGAGAGAATGAAAGTGAGATTGAAAGATAAAATATATTAGATAAAAATGTTGGAATAATTAATGTTCTTTTTTATAATTTAAATCATGAGTGTGCATGTTATCTTTCCTCCGCTCTCTCACCATATATATATATATATATATATATATATATATATATATATATATATATGGAGAGAGAGAGAGAGGGGGAGAGAGAGATACATAGATAGAAAAATAAATTTGAAAAAACTAAATAGAGAGTAAGAGAGAGAGAGAGAGAAAGAAAGAGTGAGAGAGAGAGAGAACTCACACCTACATCGATAAAAACATATATTCGCAGACGTCTATGTTTTTAAATCTATAATATATTGTTATATATGCTCTCTTTTCTCTCCTCAAATAAATATATATATATATATATATATATATATATATATATATATATATATATATATATATATATATATATATATATATATATGTATATATATATATATATATATATATATATGTATATATATATATATATATATATATATACTCGACTCTCCTGTCGAATTCGACGTATGAGTGTCAAGCAGATCAGGTCCTAGGAAACCGACAGCCCGACAACGGCACATGAGATTTGATTATATTGGTGAAGGTTTCGCGCAGGACCATCCACACTTTTTGAAGGGCCAAATACAGAGACCTGGTGCACTACGTACCACAAGGTCCCCAAACGACCCTCCGCAGGTTGCAGGTTTTGAATTCAGAGTTGTAATTGATTTGACTGGATTTAAAAAAAAGGTATAATATATATATATATATATATATATATATATATATATATATATATATATATATATATATATATATATATATATGCATGCATATGCTTTTCTTTTAAACTATTTTCCTTAAATATGGCAGAAAAGGAAGATTCAATAAAGTTTTTTTTAGCATGTTTTTCCAGCATGCTTACGTAAGGGAGTACCAAAACTTTTCAGAATTTTCATTGTCCCAAGCGCTTTCGGACAATTCTTTAGCCATTTTCAAGGGTTATGCTTTTGATGTTATTAGTTTTCCTTTATGATTTGAATGTTTAAGTTGTATTTTATTTTTTCGAAATCATTTGGAACAATGAAAATTATTGAAAATATTTGTACTCTTTTACTCTCACCAAAAGGAAAAAAGGTAAGCTTGCTGGAAAGCTAAATAGAAAAAAAACAATAATTAAAACTTCCTTGTCTGGCATATTTAATCACACACACACACACACATATATATATATATATATATATATATATATATATATTGTGTAGATGGCCAGCAATCTCTCTTTTATAACACTTTTGTTAAAGACCCTCGAAAAGGTACTACGATTCAGCATTTTATTTAATTTTTCTTGTGTTCGTACAAGTGTTTTCTTTTTTAGATACAAAGTTTGTAAAAATTGTCCCAAATTTCTGCATATCCAAGCGCTTTCGGCTATTCTTTTAACCATTTTCAAGGGTGATATTTATTTTTTATATTTTTAACTGAATGTGTGGGCTTTTATGTATGTTTCGGAAGTTATAGGATGGTTTTATTTTCCAGTCAAGGTCAGTAAGTTATGGCTGTGTTCGTAGTTAATGTTACTGAATGTTGGCTTTTTTTTTCTTATTAGTGCTTCCATAATTCAATTTTTTTTTTTACATATGGATGATGTTATTATACTTACATTTTCTACTAGTTTTGTTTCGGATGGAGTTTTTATGTGTGTTAAATGAGTTCTAATTGAGCTATGGTTGGGTAAGTGCAATGTGAGTCGTCTAGATAGGGATGTATTACTAAAACCATTTTAATTATTTATGAGTTAGATTTGGTCAGGGACACTGTTCCTTAAGAGGCATTTGAACACGTAAATAATGTTGGTTCTTTGTAGTTTTGATTTTGCAGGTCTGTTGATATTTTTAATGATAAGGTTGTTTTGAAATATTTTGTAATAGATAATTAATTTAATTTTCTTTTCCTGATCGACTGGAGTTGTGGATTTCTTTATGGTATTTCTCGAAGAAAATTCCACTTGCACATTGTTGGCATGTATTTGGCTTTTGTAGAAGATGTTAATGTTATTGTTTTTATCTGTATATGCAGTATCGCTATGTGTTACTCACAGTACCTTGTCGTCGTCGTTAACGAAACATATACATATATATATATAAGAGGTTAAAAAATTCATAGTAAGTAATCCATGTAGATCCTATTAATATAAAATATCAAAAGTGATCCACAAAATATAATTTTTATTGTAGAGCATATAAGTGAATTACAATTAATGAGATCCAAACAATGTACCTCATACAGATGATCATTTTGTTCATGGGAATGCAGTTTTTCCCTGGACTTATCATTCAAATACAGTTTTAGTAAATATATTTGTATTCATAAGTCTAGGGAAAAACTACTTTCCCATGGACTAAATGATCATCTGCATGAGGTAAATCGTTTGGATCCCATTAATTGTAATTCACATACACACACACGCGCACACACATACACACACAAACATATATATATATATATATATATATATATATATATATATATATATATATATATTCAAATCTTCCTCACTATTTCCCTCTCTATATCTATCTATCTATCTATCTATCTATCTATCTATCTATCTACACTATTTACACCGTTTAAATTGTTTGGGCTGTTGTCCTCATCTTTGTTGCCGGCCAAGCATATAAATGAATACAATATGGGAAACTGTAATAATGATAAAGGTCATAGCTTTAAGAATATCAGGAGTTAGTTGAGAAAATGGCTGTTCCAATGACAAATATTCACAGAATTACCCATGAAAATCAAAGGAAAAGAATCAGTCAGTTAAAAGTGAATCTGAAGAGGGAAAAATGGCATTGAATTCAAGCGTCAAGAGAAAAATGGACAAATTAACTTCTTCTGACAGAAAGCTTACACTCGCTTCATTGTTGGAGAATTTTAGTTTTGATGAAAGGGAAAAATATTTGCAGACATACTATCAAGGAATTTGGTATTTCCAACAGAAGTTTTAAGAGAAAGCTTGAAGAAATGGCATCATATTTAATAGGGTAACACATTCACAGAACATTTCTTCATAATTAAAAGTCATCAAGAACCCAAGAGACCAAATCAAAAAATGATCTTTAACATGTCTTTATAGTTAGCAAACAAAAAATGTTTAAGAAAATGAAATAAAAAAAATGGTCGATCTTTGATCAGGATGGCGCGAAAAATAAAAATAAACTGAAATTCAGTCTCACTTTGTCTCTCTCTCTCTGTCTGTGTCTCTATTTCTGTCTGTCTCTTTCTGTCTGTCTGTCTTTGTCTCTCTGTTTATCTCTTTCTCTCTGTTTATCTCTTTCTCTCTGTTTGTCTGTCTGTCTCTTTTTCTCTGTTTGTCTGTCTGTATTTCTCTGTCATTTTGTCTGTCTCTTTCTCGGTGTCATTTTGTCTATCTCTTTCTAGCTGTCTGTCTGTTTTTCTTTGTCTGTCAGTCTCTTTCTCTCTCTATCTCTGTCTGTCTCTTTCTCTATGTCTGTCTTTATCTGTTTGTTCGTCCCCTTCTCTCTGTGTTCCTGTCTTTCTTCTCTCTGCCTGTCTCTTTCTGTCTGTCTTTCTCTGTCTGTCTGCCTGTTTTTCTATGTCTGTCCGTCTCTTTTCTCTGTCTGTCCGTGTGTCTCTTTCTCTGTCTGTCTGTGTGTCTCTTTCTCTGTATATATATAAACTCTTTTCAACTTTGTCATAAAATTTCACACACACATATGTTGTGTGTGTGTGTTTGAAATAAAAAGAAAAAAGGATTGCCAATAAATGCTTTACTAGCAGAAAACCTTTCAAAAGTAAGGCGTTTTTTTAGTGAAAGCTGAAATCCCCAGGCATATAATGAAGAAGGAGGGCTTAGAAAACGACCCTCACATGGCATAATGAGGGCAAAAGACATCAGGGAAGGAAGCGAGCCTTATGTGAATGGATGAATCTAACGAGTTATGTGAATGGATGAACAGAGGTCAGAGACCTTAACAAAAGGAGAAAAACTGCTTAGACCCACAAGGGATAGGAAGTTTTGGAGAGCCATGATCCCCACGTAGTGAAAGTGACGTTGCACATAGAAGATGACCAAAATGAAATATACTTACCCAAGTACCTTATGTAGTTTCAGAATATATATATGGTTATGGGGACGGTCTATCTCCAAATCCTTAAAAGGAGTTTGATAATAAAACAGAGGCTACAACTTTATATATATATATATATATATATATATATATATATATATATATATATATATACAGTGTGACCCGGATATAAAAGAGTTGTCGGGACCGGGTTTCTCTTATATCCGGGGTTGGTCTATTTTGTTTACATTAACACAGGCTCTAATTTGGGACCAGGGGAAATCTCTCTTATGTTCGGGTCTCTTATATCCGGGTTACGCTGTATATATATATATATATATATATATATATATATATATATATATATGATTTAATACTAAACCGAACAATATCACATCAGACGCAGAGATGAAAAAAATAGTTAAATATTCATCTCTTGCTGATAGATATTTTTACTCCTGTGGCAGTGGAGACTTCTTGTCTTATTGGCCCTCGTTCGATGGCGTTCCTTCGGAGGATTGGCGCGATTGCACCTCGATTAAGGGATGAGCCTCGCGAAACGGAGTGGCTCTTTCAACGTGTCTCACTGGCCACGGTTCGAAGTAATCCTTTCGCCATCATTGCGGCTTGCAGAGGATAGAAAAAAATTGTTTATAGTTACGTTGTTCAGGAATTGTCATCAATGGTCAACTGAACTTGTTTTGTTTCAATAAAGTTTTTAATTGTTATTGTTGTCGACGTCTGATGTGACTTGCTACCGTGCACAAATAAACGTTATTTTAATAAAACGATGTTAACTAGCGTCTATCAGCCTTTTGTTAAAAAAACATAAATTGTTATTTATTACGTACAAAATAAAAATCAATGAACATTTTTCAAATCTTAAATCATTGTTTTTGCTATCCTCTGCCAGCCGCAATGATGGAGAAAGCATTACCTCGAACCATCGCCAGTGAGACACGCACAAAGAGCCACTCCATTTCGCGAGGCTCGTCCCTTAATCGAGACGTCATCCTGCCAATCCTCCGAAGAAACACCATCGAAAGAGGGACAATAACTCCAGAAGTTTCCACTGCAACAGGAACAAAAAAAAAAATCTGTCCGCAAGAGAAGAATATTTAACTATTTTTTTAATCTCCGCATCCTGAGCGACAGGCGCCGGCTCAACTGAGGACCCGACCAAAATACCTGTCGAAAATGTATCTGCACAGGTCGCATCCTAAATCAGCGACTTCCCCTACCCAATCCCAAATTAGATTACGCTATACAATAAGAAATAACAAATTTAAAATAAGTCAATGTATAAACTTAAAGTTTTATTTAGAAAAAAAAAAAAAATTAACGCTTTTAAGCTATATTAATTTTTTTCGAGTGTGCAGGTCGGTAGAACAAATAAAAACTTTTTAAACTAAAAGAAAAGTCTATTCAGATACGGGTATCCACTAAAAATAATGTTTGAAGTAATAAAAATGGCTCGCAACTTCGTGCTCACCCAACCATCGACGGCTTCTGATGAGTTCGGTTTACCCGATTTCACCCACAAGACTTGGGTCAACCCGTGGTATGGTTATGAGGCAATTTGCAAAGGCGCTGTGTGCAGGGATTAACCCCAACCCTACAACCCAGACTGATAAATTAAGAAGTCATTGACAAATCGATTATGGTGATATTCGAACCTGGATCTGATGGTCGGAACAAGAACGTTGTAACCATGAGTGTGTGTGTGTATGAGAGAGAGAGAGAGAGAAAGAGAGAGAGAGAAAGAAAGAAAGAAGGGGAGAGAGAGAGTGAGTGAGGGAAGAATGATAGCAATGGTGAAGGCGAAAGACATAGAGGGAGACGAGGAGAAAAAGAAATTAAAAAAAATGATTGCATATAGTTAGAGGAAGACATTTGCTCGTGAGAAAAAATTGTGGGTAGGATTATTTCCAAGCAGATTTGAATAAATCTGTTAGTTTGGCATGAGGTTTCTTGAGGTAAAACGAGCCAAATAATAATAATAATAATAATAATAATAATAATAATAATAATAATAATAACAGCAACAATAACAACAATAATAATAAACTCAGCGAAATCTAATACCAGGTAGGGTTCAGGACGAAAGTGAGGTTTAAGTAGTAAAGAGCAAGGCTCCATCTTCTTCCACAGACCGACACACGGTGAGTTTTTTTCCTTTGTTTTCTTTTTAATATATTGTTCTTGCTGTTGCTGTTGTGGGTGTTGATTTTGATTCTGTTTTGTATTTTGAGAAGGAAAAACGACATATGTTTGGTTGAACTTTGACATTTAAGAATCGAAAGTGCACGCCAGTCGACACGGGCACAAGTTTGCTCCTCTCCTCATCCATATGGTACCAAAGATAAACATAAATATACCGGTATTCGAATATATATATATATATATATATATATATAAAGGATCTCTCACCTGCTCTCTGTCTCTTTGCACACACACACACACACACAAATATATATATATATATATATATATATATATATATATATATATATATATATATATTTACATGATAGGATAAAAAATAAATGGGAAACGTTTATAAATATTAGGTTGGTGCAAAAATAATGACGTAATAACGTCAAAAAACGACATTATTACGTCATTATTTTTGCACCAACCTAATACATGTTCTGCCATTATTGAAGCTTCATTAGAGAAAAAGAAATTCTGGCATTTTTATTTTTGTGGTAAAAAAAAAAAAAAAATAAAAATAGAGAAATTCTTTTTCGCCATATCACATTTTCTAATAAACGCAAAACAATTATTTTAGATTTATAAACGTTTATATATATATATATATATATATATATATATATATATATATATATATATATATATATATATATATATATATATATATAAATAAATAAATAAATATAAATATAAAAAAATATACGAGAAATTTTGTCAGAAGATTTGTTTCATCCTGCAGGATTCGAACTTGAAAACTATATGGTGGGACCTTCATTAGAACTGACATGCTTAACGATTAGGCCAAAGAGAAAAAATCCCGAAGCTGTTGTTTTGAACTCAAATTCTCTGCCGATTCTCCAGCCATCCATGACTGCTCTGTTTTTAACCCTATCATTAACAAAGACACTTTTACTTTATGACATGGATTCAATCTGACATATGTTAATTTATTTTGTGGGTTCGAATCCTGCGGGAGGAGGGATATTTCTCGAATATTCTGGCCGGTAAATGTAATTAAATAAAAAAAAAAAATTGATGATTGATCATTTTGTCATATTTTGAAGAAGGGATATATATATATATATATATATATATATATATATATATATATATATATATATATATATATATAAATATAAAGGAGGATCGCCGTACTGAAGTAAATTTTGTTGATTGATCATTTGGTCATATTTTGAAAAAGCTATCAGGTTGATAGTTTTTCCACACCTCATATATATATATATATATATATATATTCGATATTAAATACTCCGGGCTCTCCAGAGATGACGGTGTAATTCTCCTCCGTAAAACACTTCAGACACAAACACATACACACAAATATATATATATATATATATATATATATATATATATATATATATATATATATATCGAAATTTCATATCGAAAACATATTTATATATATATCGAAAACATTATATATATATTTATATCATATCGAAAACATATATATATATATATATATATATATATATATATATATATATATATATATATATATATATATATATATATATATATATATATATATATTTGAATATATTTGAAACGGTACAGAAGCGTATTAAGGCATTAAAAACAAGAAATTTTATATTATGGACCATGATAGATTTAAAATAAAACAAACACCAGTCGACCGGTTTCGTCCCCTCTCATCAGAACTGTTAACGGGGAAATTATGAGGAAAAGAAAAAGAAGTCTGTTATGCATGACATGAATGATTGGACAGGAAGAAATAAATTATTATAAAAGTTATACCAACCAAGATGCTAGAAACGCAGCACGGCAAGTCCAAGCAAACAATCTCTTTGTTTACAAAGAGTAGGTTGCCTGAACCTGATGTAAAGCGTCTCTAACACCTTTTTTTCCCTACTCAACAGTGTTCATCCTGCCCTTAAATTCACAGAAGATAAGGAGTTCAATGGTTCATTGCCCTTCTTAGATGTTCTTGTTCAAAGAACTCCTTCCTCGTTTATCACATCAGTTTACAGGAAGTCTACACTTACTGGATTATATATTCGATGGGACTCCTTTTGTCCTAAACGACAAAAGATTAATTTGATTAGGACCCTGACACATAGGGCCCTAATGATTTGTTCGGATGACACTTTGAAACATGAAATCAGTTCCTTAACTGAGATTTTTGTGAACAATGGTTATCCGTTGAACATTGTTCACTCAGTTATTCGAGATGAAACTGCCAGGTTTAACAAAATTAAACCTGCTTCAGTGGGTAAATGTTCGGTCTATCTTCGTTTGCCGTGGTTGGGTAGCATTAGTGAATCCTTCGCCAAGCGTATTTCATGGAGTTCACATCAGTGTTATTTTGCAGCCAATGTTCGTGTTGTTTTTCAAACTAAGTCCGTACTTTCATCTATGTGTAAAGATGTTCTACCCCACCACCATATTAACTCTGTTATTTATCATTTTAAATGTAGTTGTGGATGCGACTACATAGGTAGAACGACACAGCGGTTGGACGTTAGAATTAAACAACACGTACCTGCTATAATACTGAATAAAAAATTTTCTTTGGGTGATACCATTCGTAACACGTATGGGTCTTCGATTGCGGATCACTTTATAAAGAATCCTACTTGTGCGTTGAATTTCAGTGTGAACTGGTTTTCTGTTTTGGCCAGTTCGCACTCGCTATTCCATCTTAAGGTGTTAGAGACGCTTTACATCAGGTTCAGGCAACCTACTCTTTGTAAACAAAGAGATTGTTTGCTTGGACTTGCTGTGCTGCGTTTCTAGCATCTTGGTTGGTATAACTTTTATAATAATTTATTTCTTCCTGTCCAATCATTCATGTCATGCATAACAGACTTCTTTTCTTTTCCTCATAATTTCCCCGTTAACAGTTCTGATGAGAGGGGACGAAACCGGTCGACTGGTGTTTGTTTTATTTTAAATCTATCATGGTCCATAATATAAAATTTCTTGTTTTTAATGCCTTAATATATATATATATATATATATATGTTTTCAATATGAAGGACACCGGCCACTATAGATATAACGGTGTAATTATCCTCCGTAAAACAATTACAAGAAATATAAACCGACTGAGAAACGAACTGATAAAATTTTTTAAAGATCATGAA
Organism: Acanthosepion lycidas; assembly: GCA_963932145.1. NCBI lineage: Eukaryota > Metazoa > Mollusca > Cephalopoda > Sepiida > Sepiidae > Acanthosepion > Acanthosepion lycidas. The sequence goes on along the minus strand of OZ010596.1, from coordinate 15,167,793 downwards.
GTAACTATTACCACCACTACCAATGCTAAAGGGATCAACCTTCTCGGTATAAACTATATAAAAAGATCTATATAGCCATAGATATGTCAGTAACGAAGCAAACCACCACCACCACCACAAAATTCTAGATAATTTACATCAATCAGTCCAAGTTAGATTATTTACCAACTCCAGCAATAAATCAATATTTGATAATAATAAAATTAAATAAATAGAACCTTTAGAACTAAGCAAAGTAAATTTAGAGTATTTAGAACAAAACAGAGAAGGTAATAATAGACTGAAACTTCATAACATCATATGGTTTAATTCAACCTGTTAATCGTAATATTCATACTAATATCGGAAGAATGTTCCTCATTTTGATTTATAACAACTTTAATCATTAAATAACACTATAAAAAGATTTTTTAACAAAAATAATGTTAAGATCAGCTATAGCTGTGTTAATAACGTAGATGAATCTATATCCAAACATAAAAACGTTATATTAAACAAATACATGTCCAACTTAAAAAAAAGAGTTAATCTTTTAAAAAATAAATGCAACTGCCGAACAAATATGATCTGTCCCTTAAACGGTCAATGTATGACTGAAAATATTGTATACCGAAACTAGCATACATTCCGGTAACGATGCCAAATTTTATCTTGGTTCAACTTTCATTTCTACCATCATCGAATGACTTTAGGCAATATAAAATACATAAACAACACTCCTTTCTCTAAACATTTCTGGCAATTAAAAATGGTGGTAATACACCGATATTACATGGGATATTATAGCTAGGGACAAATCTTACAATAGGAAAGACAATAAATGTAATTCATGATTTGTTGAAAAATTACTTATCTTAATACACTTTTATAACCCAAGTGAAAAGAATTGACGGCTGCATAAAAGCATAAAAAATAAATACCTGATCACGTTGACCCAGATTCATTTTTAATGTAAATTTGCATTTTTTGCTTTTATATATATATATATATATATATATATATATATATATATATATATATATATATATATATATATGTATGTATGTATGTATGTATATATATATGTATGTATGTATGTATGTGTGGGGGGAGCTAATGGATAGAATCTTGGATTGAGGAATCGGATAGCCAAGTTCGAATTCCAGTCAAATCCATTACATTCACTTACGTGCTAATCCCCTTGGGAAAGGTGTGAATCCGCTTCTTCTCCCTCCAGCTATGGCTAAATAGCAGGAGAGACTCGGTTCTATAGCTTTGGATGGCAACTACTCTAGGAGAAGGACAACTCAGAATTCAAAACCTGCGGAGGGTCGTTTGGGGACCTTGTGACACGTAGTGCACCAGGTCTCTGTATTCGGCCCTTCAAAAAGTGTGGATGGTCCTGCACGAAACCTTCACCACTATAATCAAATCTCATGTGCTTTTGTCGGACTGTCGGTTTCCTGGGAACAAATCTGATTGACCCTCATACGTCGAATTCGACGGGAGAGTCGACTATATATATATATATATATATATATATATATATATATATATGAAGAAATATAGTTTTAAGTTATGCTATATATATGACATAAAGTGCTCAATATCAGAGCGTATGTAAATATAAATCTAAAAGTGAACATTGAAGTCAACACTCAGAGGCAACACGCTGTTTCATGCTAGACGCAATCGTCAGGCCTGTTGTTTATCGTTGAAAATGCATGCGCAGCATTCCACTGAACACTTTGACCAACATTGTCTAAGAAGTAATTCACCGTACTAATAAATGTCTGGGAGCTAGAAGTCATCATTTTGAGCATATCTTGTGATTGTAGAATCCAAAGGTAAGTTGTATTAATCTCGTGATATCTGAATAAGTTTAGTATTACAATATCGATAGAAGTTTTTCATTTCCTGATGTGTGTATACATTTTTGAGCGGTCTCTGTATATATATATATATATATCAGTCACTATTACTGCTGCTGATGCAAGACATTTCGTTAAGACGAATCGAGTTCTCCTGGTCACTGTGGCGTGTGCCAGTGGCTTAGGGGGTAGAGTCTCCGACTGATATCAAATTAATCGGATTTTTATACCAGCTTCAGGCCTGTTGATTGCTTTTAGCATAAAACAGACTGTCGCCTCTGGGTGTTGACTTCAGTGCCTACTTTTATATTTATATATCCAATATCCTGATACTGAGCAAACATTCCCGATTACTATTGTTTGAATTTTTCTTTCCTTCCTCTTTTATCATATTAATACCTCCTATTCTCACCTTTTCTTCCCCAAACCTCACTCTGAAAAGGCTTGGAAATGCTGTGCCTAAACCCTTGACTGGTGTCGTCGGAAGAAATTTTTCAGATCTTGCTATTGCTTTAACACCTCAACCATCCTTCACCAAATTGCTATCAACAACCGCTATTGTATCACTCCATCACCTTTTTGCCTTTAAGTATTTATTATTTTCTATTTTCTTTTCAAACAAATGGAGAAAAGGAAGTGACGTTTCATATGCGGCTTGCTTATAAACAGAACTGTTCATAAACATTTTGGTTCACACCAGTCAAAGTGCAATTTTAAATGCACTGAAACGAAGTTGCATCTTTGTAGTGAGTAAATTGTTTTTGTCTATATGAAAAAATTATAATAAATAATTATTGCTCTGTTATCGGTATTCGGCCCTCTTTTGAATTAATGCTGTGAACGTTAGAATTTATATATTTTCGTTCTCATTACATACATACATACATATATATATATATATATATATATATATATATATATATATATATATATATATATACGCTCAGAGATTTCTATAATAACCGCAAAATTCTCACGATACTTCCCAAGAAAGATTGTGAGGTCTTTTCGAAGCATCTATCTTTCTAACTTTGCGCAGGAAGCTACACCTGCACCTTACTCACGTGTCATCAGAAAGATCTTGGATTGTAAATCTTGAAATCCATAGCTTGGGAGAATGTGGTACCACTCTTTTGAACCGTATAATCTCCCAATATCACATATCAAGACTTTCTTTTTATTTGGGACAATATTAAGAATGTGGTTTACAAGAGAAAATGCAAAATACACCGGGACTTAAAGACTTTTCTTGAAGAAGACGTAGATTCGATAAAACCTGAAATGTCTCAAAAATGATTCTTCAAATCTTTGTAAAAGAATGCAATGTTACCTCATCTATTGAGAACTATCAACGGCTGTGCTATATACATACATATATATATATATATATATATATATATATATATATATATATATATATATATATATTGATGCATGTTTCATTAAATAATATAGACAAGTTTTGTCTATTTATTTTATGTAAATTCTTTTCATATCGTCTGATAAGCTCAATATCATTATCATTAAACGAAAAAAGAAAATCATAATATTGATACATATTTTTTAATCATATCTAAGCTTTCGGCTTACATAAGTCATTATTAAAGATGACAATTACATTATAATATATTAGCAATACACGAACAAAAGAAAATGAAAGTCTGTTTTTGTTTGCATGGAAGATTTCCAATCGCATGGCAGCTCAGGACATCACGCGAGAGTGAAAACGAGAAGTATTAAGTATGGGAAGCCATGGTATAAACCAATAGCTTCTGTTATCAATTATAGACATTTAAGAATATTTGTGGAGATTCCGTAGTTTATTTTGTTCAGGTTAGGTTTCAACTGTTTTTTGTATATTGCTTCAAGAATTTTTAGTTTTTGTTTATTGTTTTCATGTTTAAGTATAATTGTGTTTTCGACAAGGATTTTCTGGAATTGTGTATGCGGCCAGGAATGTTGTTTTAAATGCCTAAAAATGTTAGAGTTATCATTCAAATGTAAAGTCAAGCGTCGTGAAAGCGAGTTTGTGGTGTGTCCAACATAAATACACACACACACACAATATATATATATATATATATATATATATATATATATATATATCCGGCAGTGAATGCAGGATAGTTTCATAACAGTACGACTGAGTGATTCGTTTTTTACGGTTTATCCACCCATTACAGGTCATTTAAAGAGAGAAAATATCTTTAGATTTTAAGAGGTTTTTTTTTTGGAAATAATAATGACTTAGTGATACAAGTCTTACTAATTAACCTGTAGCTGGGGAGAGAAGTGGTGGAGTCATATCTAATCAGAATTTGATAAAGAAACAATAACTTATAATTTAAATATAAAATGGGGTATCAATTGCATATTAACATTAATATATAAACTGATCCCTCACTTTGTAAGTCACGGTAATTTCTATACATTTATACTCCAGAGAATGTAAATAAATCTTAAAGACATGCCCGTGTGGCTAATCGATATTTTATTGATTGATTATTCGCTCTCTACGGTTTATCAACCCATTGCAGGTTATTTAGATCCAAAGAATATTTTTTAGATTGGAAGAATATGTCTTGGGATAATAATGATATAGTAATAAAAATCTTACTAATTAATCCATAGGTGGGAGAATAAGAGGTGGATTCATACCTTTCTTCAGAATATTGGCGCGTATTAACCATTACACCACCCTCACATACAAGTTTACAGCACTTGATATTCCTAAACGGTCACCCATCTAGATACTGACCAAGCTCGACGTTCCTTACCTTTAGAGATCGTACGAAGACCGGCGTTTCATGCTCACATGGCCGTAAGCCTCTAACAGAAAGAGAATACTCAATATAAGAGATATATAATTCTACAGACAGACAGATACTGAGGAAACTATGAACGGAACATGGAGGCAACAAGGACGTTTTTGGTAAAATGAAAGGAAAACAGACGATTGTACTGAAGATGAGAAAGTGACAGTTGGCATTTCTTGGACACATAACGAATTGGAGAATTTGATGCTTACGGAATATGTTGAAGGGTCAGAGGAAAACATTAACAAACTGTGTAAATGGATGGCAGAATACGGACTGCTAAGGAGATAGATATTGATTAGAGCTACAAAAGACAGGAAGTTGTGGAGAGCTTTGTTTGTCCACGTCCAGAAGGGATGCGGTATATAGAAGAAGAAGAATATCAAAGATGAATATAAGGTTTCTTTCCATTTCGTAGAGACAAAACAACTTCCGAGTTGTCTCGTCTTAATTGAATATTTTTCTACTTGGAATAAAATCAAGAGACAACTTTGAACCACTTTTTTTTTCAGAAGTGTGTGTTATTAGGTGCAGTTGTAGGATTCATTTATGTTTGCTTCTCAGTTGACAGCGAAGCATTTTCTGTTACGATAGCGTTTTAGAGTTGAATCGTAAAAGCAAGCTGTTCATTGGCGTAGGACTAGAGCAGTTCTATTGACTGTTGTTAGAACGATATCATTGTTGCAAGTACGAAATGTCTTCTTCGTTCGAAACGATGGTAAATGCGTGTGTGTGGCGGGGGTGGGGGTGTCGGAGACGCACGGGGCTTAAATATACATAAATAAATAAAATAGAGAGGAAAAGAAGAAATAGAAGATATACAAAGAGAGGGGAAAGGTAGAAGAAGAAGAAGACGAAGAAGACGAAGAGGAAGAAGAAGAAGGAGAAGAAGGAGGAGGAAAACGAAGAAGAAGAATCCAGAGAAGAAGGAGGAGGAGGAAAACGAAGAAGAAGAATGCAAAGAAGATGAAGAACAAACGAGGAAGAAGAAGAAGAAGTAGAAACGAGGAAGAAAAAAAAACGGAGAAGAATAAAAAAATTAAAGAATAAAATAAAAACGAAGAAGATGAAGAAAGAACGAAGAAGAAGAAGAAGACGAAGAAGAATAAAAAAAATAAAGAATAAAATAAAAACGAAGAGGATGAAGATGAAGATGAAGAAGAAAAGAATAAAGTAAAAACGAAGAAGATGAAGAAATGAGGAAGGAGAAGAAAGAACGAAGAAGAAGAAGAAGAAGAAGAAGAAGAAGAAGAAGAAGAAGAAGACGAAACGAAGAAGAAGTAAAAACGAAAAAGGAAAAACGAAAAGGAAGAGGAGGAAGTAAAATTGGAGAAGAAGAAGAAGAAAAAGAAGAAAAAGAGAAGAAAACAAATAATTAAACAACGACGATAAAAGAAAAAAGAGAAATAACAAAGAAGAAAATACATAGAATTTGGAAATAAAGGAAGTTTTAAAAAATATACAGAACATAGCGAAGAAAAAATAAAAAAAAGGACGAATAAATAAATGGTATAAAAGAAAGAAAGACAAAAAAAGAATGAATGATGAATAAATAGAATTAAGAAGGCGGGCAAGAGTGGAAAAAGAAAAATGAGCAAAAGAAATTCACTTGATTATTTTATTTTTTGTAGAAAGTTTTGTAAAAGACAATTTTTCAAAGGAATTTCTATCTATTCTACACGCCACCACAGGATGTGGTTTTGACATGCTAATGATCTTTCATTTCTAAGCAACTTCCGGTGCATATATGAACCTGTATATTGACATGGGTGTGGGAATATAAGTCTAGATATTTAATTTAAGTCTATATATTGGTAAATAAAAGCGTCATTGCATCCGCTTATCACAGCCTGTCTTGTACGTAAGAAAACGAATCCATGCTTTACCCGTTGGAATACGTGCGTACAGAATAAGTTTCCGCTTATTTTCCAAGAGTTTGAGTGGGTAAATCATTGTTTTAGTTTTGAAGCCGACGAAAGTCTATTTATTATCGTGAAACTAAAAATTCCTTATGTTTTAAACAGGAAATCGTAACGTCCCACTTCCGCTACATTGGAAGCGGTAACTGGTCGTGTAATTAAGCCTTAATTGTTTAATATCGAGATAGACAAAATGATTTAATTAATATCATTAAAAACAAAACAATATATTATATGAACCAATATTAAATCCTCATCACGAAATTCAATTTCCTAATTAGCGTAACAATAAAAAGATCGGCTTTATTTTCAACTATAAATTCTCAATGGCTTGGATATACTATGGATTGCTTACACTATTTACATCATCCGGAATTTTGTACTCAACTTTATTGTGCTATTGACGACGTTTCGGCCGTTGTACGTTCGGGCCTTATATAGGTGATATACGTTGGAAGATCCACAAGGAACATGGCCTAGTTCATTGGTTGAAGTCATCCAAAAGGGACTTGACCCAAAGAGTTGTGAGTTCAATACATGGCCACAGTAGAGGTAAACAGCAACTTGGAGAGTTGAGTGACTACAGGATAATAATATGCACGGTTCGTGGAACCAGAACAATCTACCACCGCATATTATCATCTGAAGAAGTCCGTAGCGTACAACGGCCGAAACGTCGTTAATATCACAATAAAGATGAGGGCAGCAGTTCAAAGAATGTAAATAGTGTAAATAGTTACAATACCTCAGGTGAGAAATATAGACTGTGAATATGGCAATAAAGATGAGGACAACAGTCCAAACAATGTAAATAGTGTAAATAGTTACAAGGCCTCATCTGAGAAATATAGACTGTGAATATGGCAATAAAGATGAGGACAACAGTCTGAACAATGTAAATAGTGTAAATAGTTACAATACCTCATCTCAGAAATATAGACTGTGAATATGGCAATAAAGATGAGGACAATAGTCTGAACAATGTAAATAGTGTAAATAGTTACAATACCTCATCTCAGAAATATAGACTGTGAATATGGCAATAAAGATGAGGACAACAGTTTGAACAATGTAAATAGTGAAATGGACAACGTCCGACAATTTTTTAAAGACATTTTTATGTTTATACATTCTTTTTATAGATACAAATATTTAAGTAAATGCTCCGTTTATAGTAAACAGTATTAAACAACACTTACCCGCCGTAATGTTGTTTAATACTGTTTATTATAAACAGAACATCTACTTAAATATTTGTATCTATAATGTATCAACATAAAAATGTCTTAAAATAATTGTCGGACGTTGTCTAGTTCATAAAGTGTGACGTCATTTGTTTACATTTGGATACGCTTTGAGCAGATATGAATGTACGTGAGAGATTCATAGAAGATTGAAGTTCAAATACAGTAAATTCGACCTTGCTAACCGAACGCACCTGGCCAAATCGGTTATAGGCACATCAAGCTAAATGACGGTCCCGTATTTTCTGTGAAAATTTCTCGGACATTCAGGCCGGTAAATGTTGTTCAATACTGTTTATTATAATTAGAGCATTTACTTAAATATTTGTATCGATAAAAAGAATACCCGCTCGGCCCGGTGGCTAGGATTAAAGTGTAGTATCTGCGCTTTGTGAGCTGCCGGGTCGGGTGTCTGTCGAACTCTCTGCTTCCAGGGAGGAACCCTGACGAAGCTCCGCCGAAGGGTAGGGTTGCGTTAGCGGAGGTTGACGGAACTGACCCCCTCGGAGTGTTTGGATGGTTATTTATTTTTGGCTGGGCCTACGGGCTCGGAGATACCCACATTAAAAAGGCCTTGTGCCACATTCAATCCTCGTGGGTGGATTGATAAATACCATCTATAAAAAGAATACCCGCCCGGCCCGGTGGCTAGGATCAAAGTGTAGTATCTGTGCGTTGTTAGCTGCCGGTCGGGTGTCTGTCGAACTCCCTGCTTGCAGGGAGGAACTCTGACGAAGCTCCCCCGAAGGGTAGAGTTTCGTTGGGGGAGGTTGACGGAACTGGCCCCCCTCGTGGGGTTTGGATGGTTATTTATTTTTGGCTGGGCCTACGGGCTCGGAGATACCCACCTTGTGCCACATTCGATCATCGTGGGTGGATTGATAAATACCATCTATAAAAAGAATGTATAAACATAAAAATGTCTTAATGTAAAAAGTGTAAATCGTTACAAGACCTCATCAGAGAAATATAGACAGATATAATATGGATTTGAGTTGGAAAAAAAAAAAAAACATCAATTGTAAGAAGACAGAATTTATGGTTTTCCGGTTGAGAAAAAAATAAAAGTTGTGAGTTGTACAAAATCATCGAAGTAGTAAAGTTTAAATATCAAGGAAATATTTTAACAGAGGACAGAAAGTGTGGCATCGAAACCCGAAAGCGCGTCACGGTAGCGAAAGATGCCTTCTAAAAGCTAAGAGAAGGACCAGGAAATTTTCGTTAGAAGCAAAGATACTTGTGTCAACAGAAATATAGTTCTACAGAAGGATACTGAGAATAACATGGACGGAATATTTTAAGGAAACCGAAGGGACACTTATACTCAGAATGTCTTGAAACTGAATTCGGGAAGAAAGGGATTGTCAGTGGTCAGTAATTAATGGAAGTATTACGAAGACAGGAGACATGGATAGCGATTCAGATTGAGGAATCGGAGAGCCGAGTTCGAATTCCAGTCGAAACATTCACTTACGTGGTAATACCCTTGAGAAAGGGTATGAATCCTCTTCTTCTCCCTCCAGCTATGGGTAAATAGCAGGATAAAACGGGTTCTATAGCCTTTGATGGCAACTGGTCTATTGCAGGAAGAAATGGCAACCTACTGCGGGAAAAAAATCTGCCTCGTCAGCCATGTATCGAAAGATACATGATCGCCTAAGCATGCCACAAAAGTGACGGTTTATAAAGACAAAGCACTATTATATATGCATAATGTAAATGCGTTAATAATTATTTTATTATAGAAACAATAGAAATATGGGAAAGGGATTGTCAGTGGTCAGGAAGTAATGCAAGCATTGTTGACATTATATAAGCAAAATGTAAATGCATTGCTGATGGAAATCATTAGAAATAAGAAATGCAGTTTAAATCAGAAAGAAATATATTGTCAAGAATTAAAGCAAGTGTTACTGAAAGATTGGATAATTACATACGTAATAATAATAATAAAATATCGTTTTTCTTTCTTATTTTCTCTATCAATCATCTCTAATCGTTCCTTGTGGGGATTTGTTGGTTACCTTAAATATTGTTAAAGAAACACAGTAAAGAAAGTCTGGCAACCATTGTATATAACTAAAAAGAAATTCATTTTGTAAGCATTCTGCAACATTTGACGACTAGAAAGAAAGTACTTGTAAGATAAAAACAATGTATTTAAGACTAACATATGAATAGTAAGCGTCGAAAGCGAAACTTTACATTTAATACGCTCCTTCAGTTTTGAGACACTGTCCAGATGTTATCGCCTGAGGCGACTGTGTAGATTTTATTGTTATGTACTGACTACTCGGGTACCCTGCACTCTAGGTTAAAAAAATAAATAAATAAATGAATATATATTTTTTTTTAAATTTAGAATAAAATAAGTATTTTTTTTAAAACCTTTTGACTTCCATAAACATCGCTGCTAACGTTTTTTCGCTGACATGAAGTGGAACGTTTATATTGAATCAGTTGCTAGGTCTTCCGCTCGGAAAGTTGGTTCACTGTGTCGGGCTAGATAATTTTTCTCGACAGGATTCATTTTCCGTAAAACATCCTCGTAGTTTATTGGCTATGTCCACGGCATTCTCAGTATCCCTCTGTAGGACAACATCTCTGTGGCCGTAAGCCTACTCTTTGTTCCTTTTCGTCAGTGACCATCCTGATGTCATCAGTTTCCAACTCGGTGTCTATGCTGATGACATATCTATTTATTACTGTCTTGATGATGAATATGATCCGTTCAATAAGGTAAAATTGCCAGCTGATCTAAAAAACACACCCTACAATCTGTTGTTAACTGGGGCAATAAATGGCTTCTTAATTTTAACACCGATAAAACAAATTTTCTCTCTCTCTCTCTCTCTCTCTCTCACTCTCTGAATTGTCTTTTTGCCTTCCATTCGCATGGCTGATACTAATCTTATTGTGCATTGTTTTAATGTTTTTAAATGACATGAAGTAGAACGATTATATTGAATCAACTGCTAGGTCTACTGCTAGGAAAGTTGGTTAACTGTGTCGTCATAGAACATTTTTGGATGTAGTTTATTGTTATACCCAGGATGCGGATGTAGGTTATCGTCTTAACCATGACGCGGATGTATTTTATCGTCTTACCCATGACGTGGCTGCAGTTTATCGTCTTACCCAGGACGAGGATATAATTTATCGTCATACCCAGGACGCTGATATAGTTTATCGTCATACCCAGTACGCGGATGTAGTTTATTCTCTTACCCAGGACGCGGATGTAATTTATCGTCTTACCCAGGACGCGGATATAGTTTTTCGTCATATCCAGGACACTGATATAGTTTATCGCCATACCCAGGACGCGGATGTATTTTATCCTCTGACAAAAGACGCGGATATAGTTTGTCGTCTTAACCAGGACGCGGATGTAGTTTATTGTTTTACTTTTATTATGTCCGAAACGTTTGATGAAATCTAATAATCTAATAATCGTAATATAAGGATGCTAATCCAAGCGCCGAACAGTGAGTTACCAGTATTCTTTGACAAATTTATTTGCATTTTCTAGGGCGTGCACACTAAAAGAATCAGGCATAATGCAGAGATCGCAATAAAGCGAACGATAAACACATTACCGTGTGCAAAATTAGGATATCTTGATTCTTAGACAGGCGATTCTGGTAGAATATACTACGTGTTTAGATACCGTTAGTAAACGTTTCGTTTGCTGTCTAAACATCTTGAGAAGTGAGAACAGTCGGAAAGGGCAGACGTCACCACCCGATCCGTTATGCAATGGGCGATTCGCAGGGCGGCTTATTTAGTTCCCATCACACGGACCAGGTGGCTGGAAATCGTGACTGTTTGGGGAAAAAACAAATTTAGCATGTATGAATTTCAAGCTTTTTTTTTTTATCCCCCTGTTAGAATTGATATAACGAGATTCACTGGAATAAATCCCCTTGTTTTTATCGCGACGGCTTATGGCCATATGACGTTGAAAGACCGGTTCTCGTACGATCACCGAGGTTAACCAACGTCGAGCCTGGTCAGTACCTGGATGGGTGACCGCTTGAGAATACCGGATGCCGTACGGATGATGTAATGTATAACTTGTCGAAAATAGAATTCTGAAAGCCGAGTTCGAATTCAAGTAGGGTTCGTTATATTCTCTTTTTTTTTTTTAATTTTTAATCAATTCACCCCAAGCAAGGTGATAATACTACTAAGACGCATGGAAGTGAAAGGTAGTGTGTAGAACCGGGAATTCAATCCTAAACAGGAAACAAAAAACAGCTAATCCTGTCCAAAACACCGAGGAGAATCTGTCTATATTTCTGAGATGAGGTATTATGTCCATTATTTGCAATATTCTATTGTCCTCATCTTTGTCGCCATATTTATTGCAACATTTCCTGAGCCGACCAAGCATAGAAATGAATACAATATGGTAACCAGTAATAAGGAGAGTCAGAGAAAAGCAATAACAACATCAAAAATTGCAATATGAGCACTGGCAAAAAATGAGTGCTGAAGACATTAGTTTTATATACCTAGAAATTCATACACAGATATCCTCAAGGACACATGGCACAGTGGATAAAGGCGTTGGTTAGATCCAGACGGTCACAAACTAATATCCATTCAACTAAATATATTAGTACTATCACTGATATTGAGCGCTTGCCAATATGCACCGCATATATATATATATATATATATATATATATATATATATACAGATTAT
>OZ010596.1:15142753-15152753 GCA_963932145.1 Acanthosepion lycidas | reverse complement strand
GGTAAAATAAACGTAAAATTAGCTATGTATTGACTTCTAGTAACTTTAGCATCAAAGACTCGGCGAGAAACGAACTTACTAACAAGCGTTTTCTTGTACGCTAACTACGGTACTAAGAGAGCTATCCCTGTTGAGTGATATTTACCAAACGTAGCAAGCCACAAATGATACAAGAACTTAGTGCGTGAGAGAGAAAAACAAAGATATAGAGTGATTTGGAATAAATACGGATTAATGTGCAGTCCGGTTTATCGTGTTAGATGATAAGTGTAGCACATGCCCCGGAAACGCAGAACCATTTTCGATTAAATTCAAGAATTCTATAACGCACGTGTGGTTTCCACAGCGTGATATGACAGTCGTATCGACCATCCCTTCATGGGTCGGCTTAAACACACCTTTTTGTCGCCGGAGCGCGTCGAGGTCTTTCCTTTTGACAAAGCTGTCTCCGGCTGCCGACGTCAGACAGATGACTCGAATGGGTTTGGCTGGGTGAGCCTGGAAGTGAGCGGGCGGATCTTGACGGAAGTGTGTGTCTTGAATTGAGTTTGAGAAGTAGGAGACCCGGATGTCTCACAGAAAAAAATAAACAAGAAAGAAAGAAAGAAAGAAAGAAAGAAAGAAAGACAGGATGATGGTGATGATGATGTGAAAACTGGGAGATAAAAATGAACGAAGAACGAAGATAAAGATAGACGAATACAAAAAAGTATATATATATATATATATATGTATATATATATATATATATATATATATATATATATATATATATAAATTACATAAAAGGAGAAAAAAGATCACAGGACAAGAAGGAAGGAGAGATCAAAAGTAGGAAGAAAGCAAGGAAGGATGGAAGAGCGTGAAGGTATTTGAGTCGAAGAAAGTACGAATGTGTAAAGAAGGCAGGCAGTAGGTGCGACGTTGAGATCCGAAGACGGACTGGAATGACCAAGGATGCATTCCCAAAGCTGGGCAGAGTACTGGAGGATTCCTTTGGTGACAAAGAAAAGAGTACTGAGATACTACGTGACATCTGTCCTCCTATACGGCAGCGAATGTTGGACGGTCTCCTCAAAGATGAAGATGAGACTCGAGACGGCGGAGGTATGATTCTACAGAAGGGTACTGAGAACATGGAGCGAGCGTGTGAGCAACGACGAGGTTTTGGAGAGGATGCAAATAAGAAGGAAACATGCTTAACATCACAAAGAGGCAGATGAAACTTTTGGGACACGTAATGAGAAAAGAGCACCTGGAGAATCTGATACTCACAGGTCGAATAGAGGGGAAACGAGACAAGGAAAAGCAACGCGTGACATACCTGGCTGGCTTAAGTGGATGGCAGACCGTGTTCCCGAGGAGTTGGTAGAGGCATGAAACTTATTGAGAGCCACAAGGGATAGAGGGAAGTGGAGAGCCATGATCCTGAAAGGATACGGCACATTTAAAAGAAAAGAGAAGGAAATAAAAGGCACCAAATAAAGGAAGGGGAATATGTGAGAAAAGAAGGCGGGGGAAAAATTATTAAAAGAAGGAATGAAAGAATGAAAAGACATAAAAAAGGGTGTTTGAAACGAAAAAAATATTGATTGATTGACTCATTTTTACGGTTTATCAACCCTTTGCAGATTAAATTATTCGTAGAAAATGAATCATGAAAATATTTTTTAGATTGTAAGAATTTTTTCTTGACATAATAATGACTTAGTGATACAATGGATTAACACATAGCGGAGTGGGGGGAGAAGTGGTTTATTCATACTTTTACCAAGGGTATTTGCACGTAAGTGGATATAATAAACCCAACTGGAATTGGAACCTTGTTCCCCGATTAAAAATTCCGAGATTTATCCATTACACCACCCGCACATCCAAGCTTACAGCACCTGGTATTCCCAAGCAGTCACTCATTTAGGTACTGACCAGGCCCGACTTTGCTTAACTTCGGTGGCCGTAAGCCTCACAAAGATGCTGCTCTTGGGAAGAAGTGGAACTTACTGTAGTTTTGTGTTTGCTTGGCAAATGTCTGTTGGGGGAAGGAGATAAGAAAATTGGGTTGCAGCATTTTTTTCTTTTCTATTTATTTCACCCCAAGCAAGGCGATAATGCCAATAAGATGCAAAGGCTTACTGGGTATGAAAGTGAACGACAATGCATTCGTAGAAGGAACCGGAAACCCAATCCTAAGCAGAAAACAAGAGACTCATGTTCAAAAGACTCGGGAAGAGTGAGAACCGGAAATGATTTTTTTTATTTCATTTGAGACAATAATAATATTAGCGAGACATGTCTTACTAATTAATCCATAGAGGGGATTGAAGAAAATGTGGATTCATACCTTTAGAACATTTCCGCGTTAGTGAAAATAACGAATCAAAAGAAAACAGGAATTCGGTTCTCCGATTAACAATTTCGAGCTATTATCCTTTACACCAGCCGCACATCCAAGTTTACCATACCCGATATTTCTAAGTGGTCACTCATTGAGCTAGTAACCAAGCTAGATGTTGCTTAGCTTCGGTGATCGTTCGGGGTGGGGGGCAACGTTTCAACCTGAGGTAGCTGCAACCTTTCCGAAAAAGGAAGAATAAAAGAGAATGAAAGAAAGAAATGAAAGAGAATAAGAAAGAGGAAAAAAAGAAAGAAAGGAGGATAAGAAAGAGGAAAGAAATAAAGAAAAGAGAATAAGAAAGAGGAAAAAAAGAAAGGAAAAAGAAGAAGAAAGAGGAAAAAAGAAAGGAAAGAGAATAAGAAAGAGGAAAAAAGAAAGGAAAGAGAATAAGAAAGAGGAAAAAAGAAAGAAAAAAGAAAAAGAAAGAGGAAAAAAGAAAGGAAAGAGAATAAGAAAGAGGAAAAAAGAAAGAAAAAAGAAAAAGAAAGAGGAAAAAAGAAAGGAAAGAGAATAAGAAAGAGGAAAAAAGAAAGGAAAGAGAATAAGAAAGAGGAAAAAGAAAGGAAAGAGAATAAGAAGGAGGAAAAAAGAAAGGAAAGAGAATAAGAAAGAGGAAAAAAGAAAGGAAAAAATAAGAAAGAGGAAAAAAAGAAAGGAAAGAGAATAAGAAAGAGGAAAGAAAGAAAGGAAAGAGAATAAGAAAGAGGAAAAAAGAAAGGAAAAAGAATAAGAAGGAGGAAAAAAGAAAGGAAAGATAATAGGAAAGAGGAAAGAAAGAAAGGAAAAAATAAGGAAGAGGAAAAAAGAAAGGAAAAAATAAGGAAGAGGAAAAAGAAAGGAAAGAGAATAAGAAAGAGGAAAAAAGAAAGGAAAGAGAATAAGAAGGAGGAAAAAGAAAGGAAAGAGAATAAGGAAGAGAAAAAAGAAAGGAAAGGAAAACGGAAGGAAAGTAGAAAAGAAAGAAAGAAAAAGAAAAAAAAGAAAAGACAGAATAAAGGAGAGTATGAAGAAAAAACAATGATTTTTAATCTTTCTTTTTTAGATCGATTTTTTAAGAAAAAACAATAGAGTGTTTTTAAAGAAAGAAAACAAAAAAAAAAACCTCAAGCGATACATGAATGAAGAAACGCTAAACTGGACAAAAGATCAGAACAAAAACTTTTTTACTTTTATGAATTTATTTTGAAAAATCTCTTGTGAAACATACTCTAATTTCTTGCATTTACTTTCACACAAAAGTTCACGTGAAAGTGAAAACATCCATCTCTTCCTCTCGGCAGATAGCAGGGTAGACTGAACTCTCTAGTATTGAGTAACATTCTCGAAGAAGTAAAACTCTGAATTTAGAACTGTGAATAAGGTAATATGGAACACATCTGCTATCTTTTTCAAGAAATCCCCAAAAGAATTTGCAATGTTATTGATCCTTATCGGCTTCAGTCACATTCTCACCGCTGTAATGTAAGTTCCTTGTGTCTCTTCTATTTCTATAAATATTTCCATGGTAATTGTTTTGATGAGCTTTCCTCTTTCGTACCTTGACTTTTAGCGCAGTACTAGATTGGCGGCAAGGTCTCATAATCTTACAGTGGAAATGACTAGACGCAACCGTAAGTTCTGTACTAACAGTTTCTTCTCTTACACTTCTCGCTTGTGGAACACTCTTCCGGCTTCATGCTTTCCACTCCACTTTGATCTTCAAAAATTGAAATGTAATGTCAATCGTTATCTACTGTCTTATTGATTCCTCTTTCGTTATTGTTCTCACTTCTCGCCTGTGGAACTCTCTTCCAGCTTCATGCTTTACAGCCAACCTTCATTTCCAAAAATTGAAATGCAATGTCAATCGTTATCTTCTGCCTATTTAATTCTTGTTGTTTTTGTATTCTCCCTCTTTAATAATGTTTTTCTTTTTCTCATATTTTTCATACTCAGTAACCCCCTCACTTCTGAGCGGCTTTATTGCCTTGCTTGGGGGTGAATTAATTTAAAAAGTCGTAGAAATTCACACACACACACACACACACACACACACACACACACACACACACACACACACACATATATATATATATATATATATATATATATATATTAAAGAAAATGAATGTGAGGGGAGCCATGATTTCATACGTCCTGAAGGAACAGGGCATTTTTTAAAAAAATGAAAAACGAAATTTAGACATTTTGAAAAAAAAAAATGACAAAAACAGGAATTAAGCAGACAGAAAATGGCGATTGATGTTGCATTTAAAATTGTCTGGAAAGTAAGAAACTATAAGAGAATTTCACGGCCGAGAATTACGAGAGAAGAAACTGTTAGCATAGAACTTACGGTTGCGTCTAGCCATTTCAACTCTAAGAGGATGAGACCTTGCCGCCAATCTAGTACTGCGCTTACAATCGAGTAATGAGCTAAAATTCGTAAAATAGAGGTATCAAAGATTAAGATTTATCAGAATTATTACCAAAAATATATTTACATAAGACGCACATGGAAACTACGTTACGACGGAGGGAAAGAGACTGAAGCCGAGTTGCCACCTCAGGGTCGATAACATTGCTGATTTTTCTTTGGACTTCGTCAATTTAGACATGACCTTAGTTTTTGGCACAAGGGCTTGTTAACAAAACAGTTACTAATTTTCATCTAACCATAAGATCTCCGATGACTGCTGTGTTCATTATAAGCGTTTGCACTGATGCTTGTAGAATTGCTTTATCCAAGCCTGTATAAATATTTCCCCTTTTTTAATACATAGGAAACTACGCCTTAAATCACGTCACAAGTGAGGGAGACTCGTAACGGGAAAAACAAAAGGGTGTGGTTACTGCAATGCTTAGCGAAGCATGGGGGTGTCTATCGACATTGATACTGTCTCCATTTTCTACTTCCTTGTCTGGATGGGCCCTGCAGAAAGACACACACACACACACACACACACACACACACACACACACACACACACACGCACACACACATATACGGAGTGTCCATAAAGTTCGTGTGCACTTTAAAAATTTATAACTTTATTTGTATTTGCGATAGAAATAATCTGTAAAAAATGTTATAAAACTTAATGTACCTAGTTTTAAGTATAGCTAAAATAACTAATGTGATTTCAGGCATTACTGTAAATCAGTTGACAAATGTTTTCCATGAACTGCAAAATCGTATTACCCTTTGTATTGCTAATGATGGAGGACATGTGGAAACTTAAATAAAATTTCAATAAAACCTTAAAAAAATAGAGATTTTCTTCTTTCTAATCCTGTTTACAATTTATTTCTATCGCAAATACAAATAAAGTTATAAATTTTTTAAAGTGAACACGAACTTTATGGACGCTCTCTCTCTCTCTCTCTCTCTCTCTCTATATATATATATATATATATATATATATATATATATGAAGAAATATATGTATATATAAATAAAAAGAAAGAACATAAAGATATATAATCCGGTGTTCTTATTGATATATTTTTATTTTTACAAAACAGTGCTAAATGTAAATTTACAGAGCATAAATTCGCTTGAAGATGAAACAGAACTAATGCTTTTAATTTAATTATATAATTAGATTTGACGCTTTTAGCTTCAGTTTTTGAAACATGCTTATTACTGTGTAGCGAAGAAACCATATTTTAAATAAGTTAATTTATAATATTATATGAAGAAATATAGTCTTAAGGTGTGCCATATTTATGGGATAAAGTGCTCAATATTAGAGAGCGTTTGTAAATATAAAAAAGTGTAATTTGAATTCAACACTTAGACGCGACAGGCTGTTTCATGCTGGACGCAATCGTCAGGCAACGAGTCTTTGTCGCTTATATACCTTTGTTGTTGATATATTATTGCTTACATGTAACAAATGAATGTGGAAACTTTCGGTGTGCAAAATATATAGACTCGTGGCCTGACGATTGCGTCCAGCATGACAGACTGTCGCCTCTATGTGTTGACTTATATATATATATATATATATATATATATATATATATATATATAGTTGAATTGACGTGAGTTTGTGACCCTGTGTTTCACGTTATTTTCGATCGTCAGACAAACTGATTAATTTTTAAATTTTGGATTTATATATGGTTGCATATATCGGTGTTTTTTTATGGCAGTGGGAGGAATAATTTTCGTCGCAATGCCACATATACATTCACGTACGTTCACGCATTTCAGCTCACACAAACATAAACATATATGAAGAGTGTGGGACTGGGCGTATATACGCATCCATGCGTCGCGTTGCGTGCATATTGTCGTCTACATTACACAGCAATGAAAATAACTCTTGAGATTTCATTTTACAAAAATTACGCAAAAATATCTTGAAAATTTATACACAATATGATCTATCAACCAGTTTAAGATTAATATGTTTTCACTAATTTCATCGCCATCTACAAATTGTCTTTAATTAATATCCAATTCACTGCCGGGGTAAGAAGTCCCAGAACAAAGAAATTTAAACATTAGATATCTTGGGTACCTCGAGGTGGTGTAATGTTTAGTAAGCTTGTCACTCTAAATCAATTATGAATGAGTAGTGAGTTCGATCCTCACCGGGTGCCCTTTACTTTCGGCCTTGGGCCACATCTAAGCTACATTTGAAAAATCATATAGGGTACCTCAAGGCGGTGTAATGGTTAGTCTCCCTAGAACAATTTCGACGGAGTAGTGAGTTCGATTCTCACTGGGTGCACAATACTTTCGGCCTTGTGCTACATCTAAGCTAAGCTTGGAAAATCACTAAACGTTAGATGTCTTGCCAAAAGTTATAAAACTGTTGTATCTCGTGTTTTCGGGATAACAGAGAAAAAATTGCCAAGACAAACTTGTAGGTAATGAAATAGAAGTTTTGCAACACGAAGGTACACTTAGCAATTGATTGAACTCGATATTTCCCCGAGCGCCTCACAGAGGGGGAGTTCCTCTTTGCCCGGATGCAGAGAGTCGACAAGCAGAGTTGCCTGATGCTAACTTGGTATTAACCGGAGCGCCTCACAGAGCGGGATTTAGAAGAAGGCCGATTTAACGTTGGTTTTTCCGAGACCTGTGGCCCGGACAAACATTTCCCGTAGACCCCATAATAACAGTGTCGGGTTCGTCTGCCTCCCCAGACGAGACTCTGCCCTTCGGCATAGCCTCGTTTGGATCCCTCTCTACCCGAAGGCAGAGAGTTCGACAAGCAATAAGAGCATAGCATGCGGCTAAGATCTAATGCTGACTCTACTCAATTCAGCTTAACTCCGCTTATTTACATAAACGGACGATTCTATTTATATTCTAAAAGACAAAAACAAACATTGCTTTCATCACCATGTACAAATTGACTTGAATTCCAATCAGATCCCCTGCCAGAATACAACGACCTCGAACTTGTAGTCGGGAAACGCTGATAAAATTTTACGCGGGCTGTATTGAATAGTGTCACCGATTTCTGGAAGTCCCCCGGCTAAGATCACCTGACACACTCCATAACTGATCGAAACAGCGTGACAGAACTTATTGATTTTTCGACATGTAATCTCAAGGAATTTTTTTCCGCAGTTTCTGACATATTTCCATAGATAAGTCGCCCTTAACGCCCATCATTCGTAAATGACGTTTAGGATCGCCCGGTTCGTACTTCTCAGTATTTTGAACAGTAGTAGCGGTTTATCCCGGGTTTCCTGTTTGGGATTTGCTTTACGGTTCTTTCTGATGTATTCTCATTCTCTTTCACTCCAAGTATCCCCTTGCATCTTAGTGGCCTTATCGCCTTGCTTGGGGTGAATTGATTACCAAAAATAAAAAGAAGAAGAGAATAAAACAAATCCGACTGGAAATCGAACCCGACTCTCAGATTTCCAATTCCCAGTCGTTATTCATTAAACCACCTGCAGAGAATCTGATACTCACAAGTGGTCACACATTTAGGTACAGACCACTGACCAGGATCGATGTTGGTTAATTCAATGATTGTATGAGAAACGGTGCCCCAGTTCCTTCTAAATCTTTTTTCATTCTCTTTCATTTCTAGTAACTCCTTACATCTTAGTGGCATTATCGCCTTCTTTGGGGTGAATTGATTACAAAAAAAAAAAAAAGAGATAAAGCAAGAGTCGTTTTTGAAATGAGGTGCCACTCAAAAACCCGAGTTAAACCGAAAGAATTTTCGCCAAAAGCGTGACGAATTTTTTCGAGCGTCTAAAAATCAGTTTTACCGAAAAGAACTGAAACAGGGATATTGCCCGAATTACTATACTATTGTAAAGTTCGCAGAGCCGTTCCAACAGCATCGCCTAACAATTGAACACGATTATGTAAAACAAGGCCCGGGGAGGATTGGGCTCCGTCAGGCTATCCTGTCCAAGAAACCTGATGGGTCACGGAATTCACGATCATCATCACGATGCAGAACGAAATCTCTTGGTGGAATAATTCTCTAAGCTGGGTAACAATGGACGTTATTAGCACAGACATGTTCGTTTAGTGATCTAATCACAAGAGATACCATTCAGGGAGTTTCTGACATCACCTCGTATCAGGTCATGTTTTTCTTCACAACTGTGCCTTTGCGCGGATTAAGCCGAAATATTTAAGAAAATAATTGGAGCCCCTACCACAACATAATTAGTCAGTGTTTCACTCCTAATTGGTAGCGGGGATAGTTCCTTGCACAATGCTCCACAAATATGGCCTTGTACAAGACAAAGTTAAGATTAGAAAATAACAGAGGTGATCATGGCAGAGAGACAGATACGAAAAGATATATATATATATATATATATATATATATATATATATATATATATATATATATATATATATATGTGTGTGTGTGTGTATAGAGAGAGAGAGAGAGAGAGAGAGAGGGGGGGAGGCGACAGTCTGTTTCATGCTAGACGCAATAGTTAGACCTGACTACTGCGTCTAGCAGGAAACAGCCAGTCGCCTCTAAGTGTTGACTTCTATGTTCACTTTTATATTTACACACGTTCTATCGCTGATATTGGTCACTTTATCCCATAAACATAGCACACTTTATGCCTATATTTCTTTATATATATATATATATATATATATATATATATATATATATATATATATATATATATATATATGGGTATTTAGGCAGCAATCCTTCTTTTATGCACATTTTATTGAATACGACAGACAAGGTGCTTTGATTTATTTTTTTATACAATTTCTCATGCGATCTAATAATTTTTTTTTCTTTTCGGATGATAAATTATATAAAAACTGTCCGAATGTTCTTTTTATCCTAACGCTTTCGGCTATACATTTAGCCATTTTCAAGGATTAAATATTTTAACAGTTAAATAAGAAATAGTTTGTTGTATGTATGTTTTATAAAATGTTTTCTTTTTTCAAAACACGGTCAAGCTGTTGTGTCCATGTTCAAAGTTAATATCATTAAGTGTTGTTTTTTTTTTGTTTTTATTAATAAGGCTTCCATTATTTTTAGCCATTTTTTACATATAGATGATGCTATTATATTAGTGTTGTCAACAAATATGTTACGAATAGTGTCCGGTAGGTCTCCATGAATATATATTACAAAGAACGAACATTATCTATGA
>OZ010596.1:15135253-15137753 GCA_963932145.1 Acanthosepion lycidas | reverse complement strand
GGTGCAAAAATAATGTCGTTTTCTCACATAGTAACATATGTGAGAAAACGACATTATTTTTGCACCAACATAATAATATAAAGACCCCTTCCCGACCACCTCAGAAAAAAGTTTATTCACCCTAAGGTATTCTATTGATAATTATACATTTGGATATAAATGAGATTCAGGAAAAAAAAACTCTGTTTAAAAAAAGTGACTCAGATATCGCATTCTAATGATTAAACTGGTAAATTTAAAGAGCTTTTGACAAAATATTGAAAACTATTTTACAATGCACTCAGAACAATATTCTAGAGAATTCTAGAACAGCTTAAATTAAATCTAGAGTATTCCAGAATATTCCAGAAAGCCTCATACAGTATAAAAACAGCTTGAAATAGCCACTCTAGTCACTAACCAGATGAAAGGGTACAAACACGCATCAGAACCATTTAAGGCATCTATTATTGCCCTCTCAAAAGCAGGCAAGTCTACGAGAGAAATTGCAAAAACTGCTATAACCTCGCAATCAACTGTCTCTCGAGCGCTTAGTGCACATAATGATGCCACTCCTGCTCAAAGAAAGGAAACAAGGGGACGAAAGAAAAAGATTGATGATAGAACTGGCAGGGTAATCAAGAGAGAAGTTGCGAAGAATAGGACTATAAGTAGCCAAGAAATTGCAGCCAGTCTAAGCGAAGTGTAGGGTGTTAGTTTTGCCTCTTCAACAGTCCGTCAGAACAAGGTTACAAATCTTGTTAGAACAAGGCTACAAATCTTGTACACGAAGGTTTAAGCCGCTAATAAGCAAAGCCAACAAAGCCAAGAGATTTGAAAAGGCTCACTATTACAAGAATTTCACAGTAGAAGACTGAAAGAATATTCTCTTCTCCGATGAAACGAAAGTTGAGCTAAATTCAAAGCATAAGGTGAGTTTCTTTTATCGAACAGCACTATATATATATATATATATATATATATATATATATATATATATATATATATATATGAGGAATTAATAGACTTTTGATTTTATTTATAATCCGATAGTTTTTGATATTGCCTTGAACAAGAGGATGTACTTCTTTTCGAAACGATCATGGTAACTGGGAAATGACGCGCTCTGTGACCGAGCGGTTAAAATCACGGCAGGTCTAACGATGGTTTCCCCCCACCCAAAAAAAAGGCACGCAGATTCAAGCTACCGAAAAGAACATATTCTTTATTAAGACTCTCAAATACATACGCCAGTAGACATAATTTACAATAATTAAAAAAGAGGGTGTCTACTAAACTACGTATCCACAAAAAACTTCATACATACCTACATATATTTCTATATGTTACTTGAAACGTCATTAGAGAGGACACTTTGCATTTGAAATAGACGTCCTATAATCATATATTATACAGTATTTCTTATGTTTACCTGCATACGTACTGAAGAAATCTTAAAGGAGAAAATGAATTCACCGGCCGGTTTATCAGTTCTTTCGAAATTGCTTTGTTTACGCTCCAGATGCAAAATTGAGATTTTTTTGGGATTTTGAAATAAAAAGTCTTACTGGGGAAGATTTGCTTAGCTTAGAAACGTATAAGTGTGCGTTACTTAAGTGTAATGTTCTTTGTGGTTGAGTGGTAAATCATGCTGGATTAAACTGTTTCTCCTACAAAGGAAGACGCAGGTTCGGTCCCTGCCGGAGAACGCACTCTTCAACTGGACCCAAGATTTCATGCATGAAACAGACGGTTTTTGCCTCAACGTCCACACACACAGAACTTCACTATGAATGAAAAGTTACTCCGTTTAATTTAGTGATGTAACATACGTATACTAAAATTCCTAAGTTGTGTATACGATAGTGGTGTAGTATTTTGCTTAGATTTGTCCCCCTCCTCCGCAGAAAAATTTCGGACCCCAGGTAGCTTCCCCCCCACCACTTTCAGAGTTCCATAATGGCCACTGGCAAGCATATAAAATGTACCTCACACTCACAAGATGTGCGAAAAACAAGTCCCGCTATCTGGGCAACCACACAGAGAATAATTCTTTGCTTATGTACCAAAAAAAGCCATGTGTCAGTACCAGATGCGTCGAACTGCTATAAACAACTGTCACGTGATGCTTTCAATTGGGTGAAGGGGAAGTGAGTTACGGCTTTTTTCGGGTTTTCTTTGGCACAAATTGTGGAAAGACAGAGATACCGTTATTTGTCTTTGGCTCACAATACACACAACTGAAGAAGAGAATAAGTTCTTTAACAGGAAGGTGATTAGTAAGCAATATCTCCAAATAGTACAATTTTTTTTAGTTATAAATTATTACTATTTATTTTATACTATTTACATTATTCGCACTATTGTCCTCATCTTTGTCACCATATTTATTACAACGTTTCGGCCCTTCAGTATCTGTCTATATTTCTGAGATGAGATATTATGTACACTATTTACATTATTCGGACTATTGTCCTCATCTTTGTTGCCATATTTATTACAACGTTTCGGCCCTTCAGTA
>OZ010596.1:15117753-15130253 GCA_963932145.1 Acanthosepion lycidas | reverse complement strand
TGTTAACTAAATGATTTAACCCTTTGAGACCTGCGTCCCTGATCAATTTTAACCTTTCTGCCTGATCTCCTGAGTTTAACTTCGCAAATAATTGTTATGTAATGTTTCACCGTAGATATAAAATTAGTTACAACCGGTGGTTGGGCATTAAGTCATTTTTCTCAACCACAGGTGAAACGGTGGTCAGTGCATAAATGGTTAAGGACGTTCGAACAGGAGAAAAAGAAAATGAATGCTGAAGCCGAAATAAGAAAAAAAAAAAATCGAAAAAATGGATTTAAGAAAGAGAAATATTCAAAAGAATTATTGGTTGAACAATTGAATGAAAGAAATAAAAACTGAATAAAAAATAAATAAATATTTGAACGAAAAAAAAAAAAAAAAACCGAAAAATTAATGAAGTAAAAAATAATTGATAAAATAAAAAATGAATGAGGAAAAATTAAAATAAAGTAAAATTTGAATGAAAAACGGAAATTGTGATGGATAAGAAACGAAAATCGAAAAAACGAACCAAAAAAGAAGGGAGGAAAAATATTCGTAAAAGAAATTTTCATATGACGAAAGATTTAATGAAGGGGAACAAAATTAAATATTAATTAAGAAATTAGAAGTTAATTAAAAGGAATGAGAAAAAGAAGACAAAAAAAAAAAACAGCAAAAAGAAAAAAAATGAAAAAGAAAGCAGCAAAAAGAAGCATTCTGGCGCTTATGATTAAATTGGCAGGCAAGAAAATAATTAAAGGTATTACCCACGAAGAATGTGATATATATATATATATATATATATATATATATATATATATATATATATATATATATATATATAAGGACAGACTGGGTTCTTCTCCTCCTTCTCTTCTAGAACATTGGATGGCAACTGATCTACCGCAGAAAGAAATGGCAACCTACTGCGAGAAAAAATCTGCCTTGTCAGTTATGTATTGAAAGATACATGATCGCCTAAGCTGACTGAGCTGACATTCCAGTCTAATCCATTCCGTTCACTTACGTGCTAATACACTTGGGCAAGATATAAATCCTCTTCTTCTCCTCCCAAGCTATGGGTAAATACCAAGTCAAACAGGGTTTTATAGCCTTGAATGGCAACTGGTCTACCGCAAAAAGAAATGGCAACTGGGAAAAATCTGCCTTGTCAGTCATGTATCGAAAGATACATGATCGCCTAAGCGTGTATTCATGCATGGCACGTAAATGAATTGTAAAGGTGTACAGTGCGGTGGGTGAGCAAGGGGTTGCATATTATGAGGATAAGTAGGATAGATAGCAGTTGTTTCTGGAATTGAAGAGTGCAGGGTTCAGAAAAGCATTATCGGGAGTCCGTTGCACAAAGCAACAGTTCTGGGAAAGAAATGTGGAACTTCCTCTTTACCAATGGAATATGAAGTATGAATGGAATAAGGATGAGTCGAGTCAGTGTAGATAGCATCAACATCCTCCTCCTTGTTCTCCTTCCCTTTCTTCTTCTTCTTCTTCTTCCCCCTCCTCCTCCTTCTTTTTTCAAAGTCCTTGTATACTATTTAAGGAGGAGGACGGGAAGAGAAACCTAACACTTTATTTTCAACCCGTCCAGTCTACTCACTGCCGTAGATATAAAGCCTGGGTAATTATGTGATATGAAATGATAGGAAATTGAATAAAAGAATTCTGATTAAAGAAAATACAAGTAAAACAAATAATTGATATCAAGGGAAGATGCAACCATGTCAGCCAATGAGCGCCATCTCTGGTAAGCTAATTATTTTCCTAGAGGAGATGTTAGGGGTTGGAGATTATAATTACTTCTTCTTCTTCTTCTTCTTCTTCTTCTTCTTCTTCTTGTTCATCATCAAATCGTTCATCGTCTCTTTCGTTTTTAGTCAATAGTGTCTATCCTCTTTTTACTCCCTTTACTTGATATTTTCCTTTTTCTTTTTATCTTCTCCTCCCTCCCTCCCTTCCTCCCTTCCTTCCTCCTTTCCTTCCTTCCTTCCTTCATTCCTTTTCCTCGTTTTGTATTTTAAATCTATTTGCTTTTTAAATTTATGCATATTCGGAATAATCAACTCAGATATACAACTTGACCTTTTGTTGAGTTCGCTTTTCGTCCCCTTCAAACCAACATTTCACCCCCCACCTTCTCCCCTTCCTCCTCCTTATCATTACTTTTCTCCTCCTCCATCTTCTCACATTCATTCGCCACTACTACCAGCACCGTCATCATCTTCACTATCCAGAAGAACCTTTATAACTTTGTCACCAGTTGTCTTCCTTGTTATTTGTATTCTTTCTTTCTTTCTTTCTTTCTTTCTTTCTTTCTTTCTTTCTTTCTTTCTTTCTTTTTCTTTCTTTCTTTCTTTCTTTCTTTCTTTCTTTCTTCTTGATTTTCAACTTCTTTAACCCCTTCTTTCTATTCTTTTCTAATAATGTCAGTTTTATTTGCAGTTCGATACAATCCTTTATTATGTCTTTTACTTGAGAGCAGAGACAAAGAAAGGCTATTCTGAGCAAACGTAATGATGTAACGATTACTAGCCATCAAAACGGAATGGGTGAATCGAGTTCGTCCAAGATTAAGGTTTTTAGCCCCTACTTTGCACTAATAATCTTGAAAATAACATGGACCCTGTAATCCGTGTGCAACGGCCCTCGCACTGTTAGCAAATTCATATATGATTTATCGTGGAAATCTGTTTTGGCCAGCCACGATCTTTAATGGGATGACCGTGTCAATTGTCAAGCAAGTCTTGAAATCATGCTTATTTGGGTAATTCTGAATCAAATTATTATTATTATTATTATTATTATTATTATTATTATTATTATTATTATCACTTCTACATTTTTCCATTAACCCTTCTCTGTCTCATTCTTCCTCTCCTCCCCCTCTTCTTCTTCTTCTTTTTCTTTACTCTTTCCATCTTTTCCCCCTACAAATCAAACTTCTTTTTCTTTTTCATTCTCTCTATCCTCTTCCCTTACAAATCAAACTTCTTTTTAATTGTAAAAAAGCTTGATGCCATTGGTGAAGTTGAATTAAAAAGAATAAAAACTTGTAATTCCAACCGATAATAATTTATCGTTAAAACGGAAAATATTCCGGAAAACTTTTTGCAATCGTTGATCACTTTTGAGAAATAAATGAAACACTGACTAAGCTACCTTGTATTCGTTATAAATTCAAATCAACAAAATTGACAGAATTTTTTTCTACTCTGGTTTGGAAATGACATTTCTTTCTTTCTTTCTGCAATTCCCGCGCTTTCAGCTTACACATGTCTTGTGAACTCAACTCGATCGAATTTTTTTTTGTTAATTTGAATTTATAACTTATACAATGTAGCTTTGTCAATTTTTCATTTATTTCTCAAGAGTGATCAACGATTGCAAAAAGCTTTCCGAAATATTTTCCGTTTTAACAATAAATTATTATCAGTTGGAATGACAAGTTTCCTTCTTTTTAATTCAATCTACTACTACTACTACTACAACGACTACTACTACTACTTCTTTAATCTCCTTCTTCTTCTTCATCATCATCATCTTCTTCTTCTTATTATTATTATTATTATTATTATTCTGCTTCTTCTTCTTTTTCTTCTTCTTCTTATTATTATTTTTATTTTCTTTGCTTTCTGGCGTTTACACATTTCTTTCCGGGTCCTACCCAGGGACCTAAGGTTAGAAATGGCATCATGACCCTTTTCACTGACAAAAAAAAAAAAAAAAAAAAAAATTACATAGATAGAGCCCTTCGTAAAGTGTGGGCTGTACTTGTCAGAACAATTTTTTGTATCTCCTTGAGGCATGGGCTTCCAGGAATCCCTGCAATTAGTCTACTGCAATCTTTTCCAACCAGTCCTAGGGCTCCAACTACAACAGCAACAGGGATTGTTGATGTTCCCATATGCCACATTTTCGAGACCTCTATTTCAAGGTCCTTGTATTTTGACAGCTTTTTGAATATCTTCAAAGATACATTGCAGTCAGCAGGGACTGCCATATCAATAAGGAGGCACCGTTTTTGTTTGTGGTCTTTATTATTATTATTATTATTATTATTATTATTATTATTATTATTATTATTCTAATAATAATAATAATAATAATAATAATAATAATAACAATAATAATAATTATTATTATTATCATTATTGTTGTTGTTGTTGTTATTTACAACCGAAACATGTTCGTACCACAACGAATAGTTAACGGGTGGTCTGTTCTACTCCCGTCAACACAGCTACTGCTTTTCGTCCGGGTCGCCTATTCGGCGCTGTTCAAACCCCGAAGGCCTCCTTCCCCACAGAGTAGAAGACCCAAAGTTAAAAGAGACAGAAGAACATGCGAGATAAGCACACATCTTTACGCCCTGCCATCTTTACCTCTTTCGACGGAACAAGAAGCTTTTCTTCCATACTATTTCGATGGAAAACCATTTCGATTGAAAACCATTTCAAGGGAAAACCATCCACTAGACAGATTGTCAAAAATAAAGCCTATTATCTAAAGAATAATGGAATTTATTTTTAATCAGACATATTTTTATTACATCAAACGCTATTTTAAGGGGATACCCGTATTTCAGTCGACGCTCTGTTTATACTATTTACGTTATTCGGACTATTGTCCTCATCTTTTTCACCATGTTTATCACAACGTTTCGGCCGTTGTACGCTCCGGCCTTCTTCAGGTGGTTGGAATGTCTAACTGAACCCTTTATTTCGCTCACTCGGGTAGACTGTTCTAGTTCCACGTGCCATGCCTAATGGATGTCAGTTATCTCTTGCGTATGTAAATAAATGTTGTTAATACTGTTTATTATAAACAGAGCATTTACTTAATTATTTGTATCTATAAAAAAGAACGTATAAACACAAAAAATGTCTTAAAATGATTGTCAGACTTTCTCCATTTCATTTTGTGTGACGTCACTTGTTTATATTTGGATACGCATCGAGCAGATATGAATGTACGTGAGAAAATCATGGATAATTGTATTTTAAAAATATTAAAATCGACCTTGCTAACCGAAACGCTCCTCTGTGGCGAAATCGGCAAAAGCACGCCAGGCTATATGACGGTTCCGTACAGGATACAGGTTCGATTCCTGTCGGAGGACGCATATTTTCTATGATAATTTCTCGGACATTCAGGCTGGTAAATGTTATTAATACTGTTTATTATAAACAGAGCATTTACTTAAATATATGTATCTATAAAACAGAATGTATAAACATAAAAATGTCTTTACATATATATATATATGTATGAGAGAGAGAAAGAAAGAAAAAGAAAACACGTTTTGGGTCGTATGAAAAATAACTTTATTTATAATACGTGATATATAAAAGTACATATCCCCAAGTTTGGAAGATTGACTTTCGAAATAAGTTTTGATAAGATTTGTCAGTCAAGTTGGTTAGGAGGAGTGGGAGGAGTGAACGGTGTTGAGTTTAAGTTTATCCCGTAAATTTATGCCCTTGCTAAAATTAACTATCTTCTGATAAATGCAGTTTCGTAAATCTCGGCTCTCATCATAATGTTTTACTTGGCATACATTCTTTGTTGCGCTTGGCGGGACGAGAGGCAGTGATAAGAGCATTAGACTGGTAGCTGGTGATCTTGAGGTTACATCCCGAGGACTTTTGGGTTAGGTAAGTTATCCTGAATCCGAACGGCGGCACTCAATGTGTTACCACTGATAACAAGTTAGTTTCTCGCACAGCGTTTAATGAATGAGGCGCCCAAAGAAACCAGGGCGAGGGCGTAGGAATTCTAGTAATATTATATGCATTTTGTTAAGAGTTAAAAGAAAGAAAAAGCATAAAGAAAGAGAGAAGGATAGAGAAGAAGAAAAGACAGAAAAGAAAGAGTAGAAAGTAAGAAAAAGGAATATACTAAAAAGAATGAAAGAAGAAGGGGAATAAGGTAGAAAAAAAGAAAGAAAAAAAAAGAAAGAGACATCCTAAATAGAAAAGGAAAATGTTGATTAGAAAGAGGGATACAAAATAAAGAAAGAAAGAAAGAGAGGACAACAAAAAGAAAGAAAGAAAGAAAGAAAGAAAGTGACATTCTAAATAGAAAACGAAGTGACATATTAATTAGAAAGAGGAATATTGAAGGAAGGAAGGAAGGAAGGAAGGAAGGAAGGAAAATCCTAAATAGAAAAGAAAGACATATTAATTAGAAAGAGGGATACAAAATAAATAAATAAATAAATAAATAAATAAATAAAGAAAGAAAGAAAGAAAGAAAGATCCTAAATAGAAAAGGAAGAAAAACATTAAATTAGAAAGCTGGATACAAAAGAGAGAAAGAAAAAAAGAAAGAAAGACAGAAAGAAAGAAGAAAAGAAAGAAAAAGATGAGGGGGGGAAAGAAAATGATTCACCACGTAAATAAAGTAGGGCGGAAAAAAGAAAGAACGAACAAAAAGAAAGAAAGAAAGAAAGAAAGAAAGAAAGATAGAAAGAAAGAAAGAAAGATCCTAAATAGAAAAGGAAGAAAAACATTAAATTAGAAAGCGGGATACAAAAGAAAGAAAGAAAGAAAGAAAGAAAGAAAGAAAGAAAGAAAGAAAGAAAAAAAGAAAGAAAGAAAGAAAAAAGAAAGAAAGAAAGAAAGAAAGAAAGAAAAAAGAAAGAAAAAGAAAGAAAGAAAAAAGAAATAAAGAAAGAAAGAAAGAAGGAAAGAAAGAAAAAGAAAGAAAGAAAAAAGAAAGAAAGAAATAATGAAAGAAAGAAATAAAGAAAGAAATAAAAGAAATAAAGAAAGAAAGAAAAAAGAAAGAAAGAAGGAAAGAAAGAAAGAAGGAAAGAAAGAAAAAAGAAAGAAAGAAGGAAAGAAAGAAAAAAGAAAGAAAGAAAGAAAGAAAAAGAAAGAAAGAAAAAAGAAATAAATAAAGATAGAAAGAAATAAAGAAAGAAAAAAGAAAGAAAGACAGAAAGAATGAAAGAAAGAAAGATAGAAAGAAAGAAAGAAAGAAAGAATAGGAATCCACAGAAATTCATGACATCTTTATATTTTAATTTCAAAAACCGCAATATATACTCTAAAAAATATGCAATACACAACCACAAAATGATGAGAACATCTTCTTTGTTACTTTCTTTCTTTGTTTCTCTGTATTGTAACCTTTTCCGTTTTTTTTATTTACTAATTCCCTTTCTTTCTTTCTTTCTTTCTTTCTTTCTTTCTTCATATGTCTTTTTTATTCTTTCTCTCTCGTTTTCATTTTACTTTCTTTTTTTCGAAACCTTATTTTCTTTTTCTTCTTTCTTTCCCCTCCTTTCATATCTTCCCACCATTATCACTTCAATCCATACTCCTCCTCCTCCTCCTCCCCGATTTTTACCACTGGAATTGGTTAACCGCAAAGCCCTTGTCTCAGTATCTCCTAAGCGAAAGTGCGCGTGCCGTGTGTGTATAAAAGTCCCTTTCTTTCTTTATAAATATATACATATTGGTTATGGTATGTCATCGTTCCTGAATTAGTTTTTGCGTGTCTGGGTTGGTACTTTAGTTTTTTGTTTGTTTTGTTTTTAGTGGAGGGGGGTATCTTAGTACTTAAGTCACTTTTGTCTCTCATCTTAAAATTTCGAGCGTAATTCAAAGATCAGATTCAAGTGTCCATTCTTCTTTCTGCATTCTATGGCAATTTACCATCTGCCAACCAGTCTGAATGCTCCAGCTTCGTTGCAATCTGCGGCGGTCATCAACCATTCATACTTTAACGCCATTATCAAACACGTGTCGCACTTGCCCAGGGCGCATACCGTAGAGAGACAATTATCAAGCCGCTTTGATATTTTTGTTTAGTTTCTTTTGTTTTACGGCAGATCAACACCTCAATGGGTTATTTAACGCCGATTAAAATGTTTATTGCTGGTAATATTTTTTTTTCAAAAATCTATTTCTTATAATATATTTTTCCTTCAAGAAATCTATTGTTCTCATCTTTGTTGCCATATTTATTACAATGTTTCGGCCTTTCAGTATCTGTCTATATTTCTGAGATGAGGTATTATGTACACTATTTACATTATTCGGACTATTGTCCTCATCTTTGTCGCCATATTTATTACAACGTTTCGGCCTTTCAGTATGTGTCTATACTTCTGAGATGAGTTATTATGTACACTATTTACATTATTCGGACTATTGTCCTCATCTTTGTTGCCATAAACCACATCCGCGTCCTGGGTAAGACGATAAACTACGTCCGCGTCCTGGGTAAGACGATAAACTATATCCGCGTCCTGGGTATGACGATAAACAACATCCAACAGCAAGGCCTCTGATCAGGAGGTTTTGAGGAACGTGGAACCACATCTTAATTGCTGGTATTCCCAGGTCCACTCCGACCCGAGGTGGTAGCACCTGTTAGGGTCCCAGTCATGAGCAAATAGTCAATCCCCAAAAGGGGTCAAAACACTATGAAAGTGTAAAAATAAGTTTTAATACTGCAATAGATTTCTGTAAAAATATTAACAGCAAAGAATTTTTGAAGAAAAAAATTATTACCAGCAATACATTTTTGGAATAAATAATTAGTAGGAATACATTTTTCAAGAAAAAAAAAAACATTACAAGCAATATATATTTTTTGTAGAAAATGTTAGAGAAATACTTCTTTTTGAGAAAAATATTACCAACAATACATTTTTGGAAAAAAATATTACCAGCAATAAAATTCTTGTCGGTATTAAATAACCTGTTGCGGTTGATATACCGTAAAACACACCAAACCAAACCATTCTTACTTCCACACATATATGGGGGGGGGGGGGAACAAATATTCGTACACATAAAAATTCTTTATTTATTGTATTTCCAACTAATATATAAACACACATATAATTAACTGTACACAGATGCACAATAACTAAATATGCATAGAAAAGAGAAAAAAATTACTTGATCGAAATAAATACTATTTATCCATTTTAATGGATGCAAAAAGTATTTGTACAATACAAATTTCAAATTTTAAAAGTTTTAAATTGCTTTAATACTCTAGATTATTCAAGTGGAATATTCTGTATTGTTATCAGTAGGTATTTTTAGCCTAAAAATACAAACAGAACACTATGTAATTGAGATTCGTGCAAGAAGGTTTTCATCATGGCAAGAGGTAAAGAATTGACAAATTCGCAAGAACAACTGATTGTTAAGCTCTAGAAAGAAAGGTAAAAGTTACAGGAAAATCTCAGACAACCTGAATATTCCATTTACTACCATTACTTCATTCATTGCAAGTAAAACTAACTCCCTATTTTATGTATGATGCACTCTCCTGTCTTGTAAAAATCATAGTTAGACGGGAGAATCCATAATAGGGAGTTACTTTGTAGTCACCGCGTACGTTACACCTTGCCACTATCTCAGATAAACAATGAACCATTCTTGTTTGATTGCGCGAATAAACGGAAGAAGTGTTCTATGAAAGACGCTGTTCTGGTATCGTGTAAAGGAAGAGAACAGAAAGAAAGAATGAAAGAAAGAATGAAAGAAAGAAAGTAAGTAAGATAGAGGCCATGGTAACATTACCATGTCTTTAACGTCTACTTCAGTGAAATGGAAAAACTTATTAATTTCAAGTGTTTTCATTTGTACCCTCTTACTACCTGAAATAAATACATGCATTAAAATTTATGATTATGATTGTAATATTTTGTTAAAGTTGTTCGTTTCAAATATCTAAAGATGCAATAGGGTAATTCCCTTAGGTATTTTATCGTTGTAGAACTCTTGATGATTCTATTCAATCATTAACTTAAGAGTTAAATATTTTTCGGAAAATTCAAATTGGAAAATTCAAAAAATAAAAAGAAAAAGGTTACCTTAGTCAAGCATTTTGCTCGACATCTGGCCACTTTGAGGGCGTCGTCGTCGACTTCAGCCGTAGAAACCGTTCGAATAATCCCAGGGTAGGCAAATAAAAGACCAAGCGTGCAGGTAACGAGTGTCACCGACATGGCTTAAAATTCGTCTGTGTCCACATACAGCAAGTAGTTGCTAATACGGGTCACCAGTAGATTCAAATAAAATTTGTAGATCTTAAGAGTTCCAAGTGCGAAAACTTTTTGATTTTGTGTCTTTTTTTCTTCTTTGCTAGTATTTTATGTTTCTTTAAAAATTTCCTGCTTTCTTTTATCGTTTTAAACGATTGCGTTCAGTGATTTGGGGCCCATGCTAAAGTGATGCCATCTGAAGGTTGATGGCTTCTCTTGAATCGCGTTTCGCACTTCGTTCGCAAACGATGATTCTGGATGAGAAAGAGAGAGAGAAAAAAAAAAGGCGGTATTATTAGTTATGTATATTTTATACGGAAATGTTTTAAAAATATATTCAATTCAATTTTTTTTTCTTTTTAAAAAAATAAAATAAATGAAAAATGGAAAAATGTGTTCCCTTGGCGTTACAATTTCTTTCAGAGAATTTTACGAAGTGCCTAAGAAAAAGAAACTGGAAAGTATGTGAAAAAGTCGGAATTTATTCCCAAGACGACCAAAAAGAAAAGATCTGGATAATCCATGAGATTTGCAGTTAATTATTCTCACGTTGCCAGTTACTATTGGCGGGAACAATCAAAAAGTAGACAACAACAACAGCAACAACAACAACATTAAACAGCTTGGATCGGGAATAATTAATAGACAGTTTTCCATTCTACACTTTTGCAAATTAATTAAAACAACTCCGATACTATTTACCTTTTTTTTCGTATTTTTCCAATGAAACATGACCCACTGCATATGTTAGTATTTCGTATGTCCATTCCACGAAGTCGTCCCTTGCAGAAAGACCACAGATACTCGATTGGGTTTGAATCGGGAGAGTTTCCGGGACAGTACTTTGATTTGATCACTAGTAAGGCTTGTCAGTTTGTTCGTGCAGCGTTACAATTTTCATACGCTTCCTTGGAATAATGCCCATCGCAGACAATGGCCGTTAAACAACTAATCGACAGTCGGGACAATAGTGTCTGGTCGTGACTAAAATCTGATACAATCACGGGTGACGCAATATTTTTCAAGGCCAAAAAAATTTCATACACCCCGAAAATAGATTCATATTACTGCACACCACTGCAAATGACCTAATCCGAGGAAAAACTAAAAATCGAGTGCACTCTGTCACTCTCGTGGGCCTAAAACTTGTCGTATGGTGAAAGACAGGAAACTAAAGAGTTTTTTTTTTCAATTAATTTGCACAAAAGTATAGGTTTAGACTGATATCTCGTATCCTTGGCAGCCTTGTGGCTAAATTCGAATTTCACCTTGTGAGTGACCTCTATAGGAAAGTTGCTAAAACATTGATCAGCAGGATGCTAATATTCCTTGTTACAGTAACGTTCATTCAATACAAGGCTCGAGAGCCGCTCAAGGTAGTGGATTACTCTAATAATGGTTACGATTAAGAATGAGTTTTTAAATGTATTTTTTACTAGTGTTCACCCTACAGAAGGCTTAAGAGCCAGCCAAGATAGAAAAGAGATGTTCGATAGGAATATAACAGGAAGTGATACGAGTAAAAAGGAGGGTAGTAATAAATAAAAAACTGAATGAGGAGAATAGATAACGAATGAGTCTTTCATGGAAAAGATTATAGAGTTCAGGGAAGAATCCATGACGCAAAAGCTGTCGGGTGGGGGAGCTGCCTTGTGGGGAGATGCGCTGGGGGTGACTTTCTCCATAGATTTAGAATGCGGATGAAACACGGCATAATAACGAGGAAAAGGTGACGAATAAAATATGTGTGCCAATAAAAAAAAATGTCCCAATTACCAGGACAATAATACTAAGTATTGAAACTGATACACATGGCCACAAAATAAAACAAAATAAACACACTCATCATTACCAACAATGTCGAAATGGGTTTCATACAGCTGAGCAAATTATTAATGATTACCAATCTGAATCTCTAAGTCCTCGGCTTAATGAGGAGAAATATTATTTTTCACAGAATCTATCGTCCTTTTAATGAACTTTCCGTGGTTCACATTCAGTGGTAAATATTAATCATATAGAGTGAACATTATACACTGAACATTTCAGATCAAATTTCGGCTAGCTACATATATTATAGTGCTCTATTTCCGCCTCTTTGTCGGGCTGGAGATATGGCTCCAAAGGAATCTTTTTGATCTTCGAACCCCTTTGCATCTTATCATTCATTGAGTTCAGTTGCCGTTTTTTTTTCCGTACGCAGCACCTGTTTACTTGTGGCAGACTGTGATTAACAAACAAACACACACAAACACACACACACACACTTTCATTTTGAACGCTATTTTTAGTGGATGCCCGTATTTGAGTAGACGTTCCGTTTAATTACTAAACAGTATATGTATTTATTTTCGTTTACCGGTCTGAATATTCGAGAAATCTTATTCCAGAAAAAATATGCGCTCCCCGGTAGAAATCGAACCTGCATCCCACCCCCCGACACTCAAGGCTGATACATGAAAATAAATAAATAAATATACTAAAG
>OZ010596.1:15102753-15112753 GCA_963932145.1 Acanthosepion lycidas | reverse complement strand
AAAAGCTGTCGGCATTAAATGACCCATTGAGGTTGATATGCCATAAAACTAAACAGACGAAACAGACCGATAAGTTCTCGACATGCATTTCACGGGACTTTTTCAGTTCACCTAATTGATGCGTAAGGTAAGTGCTCAAAATGACTCCTTAGACCGCCAGAAAAGCCATTCATGACGACTTGAGCCTTAAATCATACACAGGCACATCAGATCACTCCCCGGCGGAGTCAATGAAAGCCAGGAGTCTGTAAAAGTGTAATAGAATGTTTAGGTAACTGAAGAATCCTGCGAAGATATTCTCTGACGAGAAAGGTTAACAGTGGACGCTGTTTGCATCTACCTAAAACACCAGTAGCTTGCAGAATCAAAAGTTGATACTAAGAGTACTTTTAGGATCATACATTCATCTCAGGTCATGATCGAGTGTGTCCTAGCCCTCAGTGAAAAAACCCAAAAACAAAACAATTCTCACATTATTCTACAAGCTTAGAGAAGAAATACACCCTTGTGCAAATTACTTGAAACAACCGCCTTAGTTACCTTTCTTTCGCCATACGGTCAGTTTTACACCCACTGGACTGACAGGGTGTAATCGATTTCTATTTTTTTTTTATCAGATTAGGTCATTTGCAGTGGTGTGCAGTAATATGAATCTATTTTCGGGGTCTATGATGAAATTTGTTTGGTCTTTAATTATATTGTATCATCCATGATTGCATCAGACTTTCATCACACCCACATACAATTGCCTCGACTGTGGATTATTTGTCCTATGGTTATTGTCTGCAATGGACGTTACTCCAAGAAAGCATACGGAAATTTTAAAGCTGCACGAAAACACTGGCAAGCCTTACCAGGGAGCAAATCAAAGTACTATAGACTGGATCGGAAAACTCCCTTGATTTAAATCCAATCGAGTATCTGTGGTCAATATGCAAGGAACGACTTCGTGGAATGGGCATACGAAGTACTGACATGTGCACTGTCACATGTTTCATTGGAAAAAATACGAAGAAAATGTAACTAATAGGGGAATTATTCGTTTTGTTTTATTTAATTTGCACAAAGGTGTAGTTGATGATGCCTACTATAAGGTCCTATGCGAACTGAGGACAGAGTTAACAAAGTTTTTAATCGATTGTTTTGGTTGTCACGGTTTATCAACCCTTTTTGGGTTATTTAAGGCCGAAACGAATTTTGGATTGAAAGTATAATTCATTTCCTTTTTGTTTGAGTGACTACTGAACTAAACATTATATATATATATATATATATATATATATATATATATATATATATATATATCGAAATAAAATTATAAAACTTAATATTACGAGACATGTTAAAAAAAAGAAAAAACGGGTGTAGCAACCGGTATCGCTCCCGTTCTTCAGGCTTCAACGGGAGATTTAAAATTAGCACAGAAAAATGTACAATAAAAAGAAGTTGTTAAAAAAAATATGTAAAAGGAACTACAGACAAATGACAGCGAGTCCCAACAAACACTCACGTTGTTTACACAGAGAAGGCTTACGGGACCCGATGTAAAGTACCTCCAGAACCTTTAGATAAAATAAGGAGTGAGACCGGGACAACACGGTTAACCAGTCAACACTAAATTTGGCTGCACAATCTCTGTTCTTTAATAGGTGTTCGCATATGGCGGAACTATAGCTGTTCGGGACGAGTAAAGACGTTCTCCCTCCCCATCAAATTAATTCAATTATTTACAAATACGTTTCTAGTTGCAGAGCCGAACAACACGTTCCTACAAAAATTAGAAACCACACTTTGCCTTTGAATGGGCTCGTCCCGAACACCTATAGTTCCGCCATATGCGAACACCTATTAAAGAACAGAGACTGTGCAGCCAAATTTAGTGCTGACTGGTTCAGTCTGAAGTCGGTCGACCGGCTGATCGGTTGTCCGGTTGAACTCTCTGCCTTCGGCGGGGAGAAACCCGAAGGAGTCTACGCCGAAGGGCGGAGTCTCTTTCGGGGAAGTAAACCGACCCTGAACCCATTTATAGGGTTCAAAGGGCATATTTTTGGACGAGCCCACGGGCTCGGAGATCCCACGTTAAACCGGCCTTGTGCCACATGATGCCCTCGTGGGTGGGTGACTAAATACTAGTGCTGTGGTTCAGTCGGAAGTCGGACTTCCGGCTGACCGGCTGATCGGTTGAACTCTCTGCCTTCGGGCAGGGGGGGGGACCGAACGAGTCTACGCCGAAGGGCGGAGTCTCTTTCGGGGAGGTAAACCGACCCTGAACCCGTTTATACGGTTCAAAGGGCATATTTTTGGCCGAGCCCACGGGCTCGGAGATACCACGTTAAACCGGCCTTGTGCCACATAATGCCCTCATGGGTGGGGGGTGACTAAATACTAATGTTGACTGGTTCACCGTGTTGTCCGGGTCTCACTCCTTATTTCATTTAAAGGTTCTGGAGGCACTTTACATCGGGTCCCGTAAGTCTTCTTTGTGCAAACAACGTGAGTGTTTGTTAGGACTCGCTGTCATTTGTTTCTAGTTCCTTTGGCATATATATATATATATTTTTTTTTACAATTCCTTTTATTGTACATTTTTCTCTGTTAATTTTAAATCTCCCGTTGAAGCCTGGAGAGCGGGAGCGAAACCGGTTGCTTCGCCCGTTTTTAATATGTCTCGTAATATTAAGTTTTATACTTTTATTTCGATCATTAAATTTTGTACCTACAAAAATATCTTTAAATATATATATATATATATATAGCCTCCAGCTATAGATTTAAATATATGTGTGTGTGTGTGTGTGTGTGTGTGTGTGTGTGTGTGGACGGACGGACGGACGGACATGGACATGAGCGTATCACTACAAATACTATTTTTATTGGAATTCCTATGTTAGGACGTCCCATTTTTAAATAGTGTTTATTTCGACTGCCAGCCTGAGTATAAGGGAAAATTTAATAAATAAACTGTGCATTGAACCATGTATCTTCAAGGACACAGTGGATAAAGGCGTTGACTAGATCCAGTGACTACCCAAAGAGTTGTGAGTTCAATACCAGGCTACAGCAGTAGTGACCCCCCCCAAAAAAAAAAAAAGAAAATGGAGAGTTGCGCTAAAGGGAAATAACTGAGATGAGGAAGAACTAGAACATTCTACTCCGGTAGACGAAATAAAGGGTTCGGTTCGAAATTCCAATCACCTGAAGAAGGCCGGAGCGTAAAACAGCCGAAACGTTGTGAATATGGCAATGAAGATAAGAATAACAGTCCGAATAATGAAAATAATATAAGTAATGATAATATCTCATTGTGAGATACAGACATACAGACAGATAAAATGTGTACTCGGCCAGGATTCGAACCTGTGTTAGCCCGCTATATATATATATATATATATATATATATTGAGAGAGAATGAATGTCAGCCCCCCAAAATTTATAAACATTTCAGAAAGTGAAAAAATTATCTGCCGTAGTTTTATCAAAATGCGATTAAAACTGTTTACTGTAGTAGGATATTTTCTTGACAGATATCATTATGTTGGCGGCCCTTAGACTAGAAATTGAAAATGCATGTGTAGCAATCCCACAGGACACTTTGGCGAGCTTTGACGAAGCAGTAGTCCGCCACACAAATACATGGCTGGAAGACAAAGGCTACCATTTTGAGCATCTCTTGTGATTCAAGAGACCAAATGTCACTTGCAATAATCTCTAAATGTCTGAATCTCTAAGTGAATGTGCGAATAAGTTTAATATTACAATAACTGTACGAGTTTTTCCTTTCTTGAAGTATGTAGACACACAGACACAGACACACACACACACACACACACACACACACACACACACATACATATATATATATATATATATATATATATATATATATATGCGCGGTACTTATCGAAAAATGCTCAATATCAGTGATAGAGTTAACATATACAGGTGAATAGATACGAGTTTGTAACCCTGGGTTTCACACTTTTATGATCATCAGACAAACTCTATCACTGATATTGAGCGCTTTCGACTAACTACTGTACATACAAAATAAAGCACACACAGACATATATATATATATATATATATATATATATGTTTGTGTTTGTTACATGATTTATTATATGTTATATATATTTATATATATATATATATATGTGTGTGTGTGTGTGTGTGTGTGTTTAATATATATGTTTTCTTTAATAAAGCATATATATATATATATATTCATTGATGCATGATTCATTAAATAGTATAGACATGTTTGTCTATTTATTTTAAGTTCCTTTCATATTGTCTGGTAAGCTTAATAACATTATCATTGAAAGACGAAAAGAAATCACCATATTGATGCATGTTTAAATCCAATCTAAGCTTTCGGCTTACATAAGCCATTATCAATTACTTTACAATATATCAACCAATACACTGACGAAACAATAAAAATTTCAAAGCAACGACTAACTCCTATATAAGAGACACGGAAGCGAAAAATGCCACCACAGCTCGTGACGTCAGACATGACCACGCGAGGGTGAAAACGAGAAGTATTAAGTATGGGATGCCGTTGGTATAAAACAATGGCTTCTGTTATAAATTATAGGCATTTAAGAATATTTGTGGAGATTTCGTAGTTTATTTTGTTAAATATACACAATATATATATATATATATATATATATATATATATATATATATATATATATATATATATATATATATATATAATTTTTTTTAAAAATATGATTCCATCGTGACACAGAAATTACTGTTTCGAAACTGGTCATCCAGTTAATATTAAACCTTAACTGTTGGATGACAGTTTCATCCTCAAGAGAATCAATTTTATCAGCGATAAAAATTAGCCATTGTAGCCAGGCAAAAAAAAAACAAAACAAAAAAAACCCCAAGCCCACACGCTTTGAAGAGTTTGGGGTGTTTGTTATATGTCAGGTTTGTGGAGTGGTGATCGCACTGTTTTTAAAAATAACAACGAAAATACTAAAGAACTTCGGATCATTAATGTAACAATTCTTTCCTATTATAGCGATACACGCACACACACACATACACATATATATATATTATAAATTAACTGATTGAAAATATGTTTTTTTCGCTACACAGTAATAACCATGTTTCAAAAATGAAAGCTAAAAACTGTAAATCTAATTATATAATTAAATTTAAATCATTAGTTCCGTTTTATCTTCAAGCGAATATTGGAATAACTCCTGAAGTTGGAATAATTCTTGAAGTTATTCCAATATTCGCTTGAAGATGAAACGGAACTAATGATTTTAATTTAATTATATAATTAGATTTAAAGTTTTTAGCTTTCATTTTTGAAACATGGTTATTACTGTGTAGCGAAAAACCATATTTTCAATCAGTTAATTTGTAATATTTATGCTCTGTATATTTACATTGAGCACTGTTTTGTAAAAATAAAAATAAAAAATATCAATAAGAACACAGGATATATATCTTACTCTTCTTTCTTTATATATATATATATATATATATATATATATATATATATTCCAGTTTTAATCGCATATATATATATATATATGTGTGTGTGTATATATATATATATATTCCAGTTTTAATCACATATATATATATATATGTGTGTATATATATATATATATATATATATATATATATATTCCAGTTTTAATCGCATATATATATATGTGTGTGTGTGTATATATATATATATATATATATATATATATATATATATATATATATATATATATTCCAGTTTTAATCGCGTATATATATATATATATATATATATATATATATATATATATATATATATATATATGAAGTTTCATTTTGATCCACTTTTTAATACTCGTTGAAAATATATGAATTAAACTTCCTCCAGGTATAGGTTAATGAATAGAGTAGTCTCGGTTATTTTAAACCATGTTTTTTTCCCGAAAAGTTTTTGTTTAATTTCATGGACGCTGCTTAGGCTTTGAAATTATTCTAGAATAATTACACTCTATGATATTACAACAGGAGGAGATTTGTTCCGAGATTCCTTGCCACACTGTGCACCATTTATCAGTTATCAATCTTTTTCGAAATATGTCGCTGCTTCTTTACAAAACTTCGCCATTATAATCCTTAATAATGTTTTGTTCTTCTCACGTTCTTTCACGCTCAGTAACCGACTGCATCTTAGTGGCTTTATTGCCTTGCATCGGGAGAAATTTAAAAGAAAATGTATGATTTCTTGCTTAAAATAAAAAGAAAATATAAACTAATGTTAATGATTTTGTGGCATATGCACGATTATTTACACGGCGATGAAGAGCAAATGAGAACGCAGAAATTAACTTGGAAAGATTGCGTTGCGCCAGAGAGTTAATGTAAAAGCAAGCATGCAAATAAAGAGGCTTTTCTAATTTCTTTTGACTCTTCCTCGCAACGGTATTTCAGTCGATAGAGACTAGGTTAGCAGGAGTAAAGATTTCTCCATTTCATAGATCACGTGGGCCCCAGAAACCGAGTTTGCTGTCTAACGCCCCAACCCTCAGTTTTTAATCTTGTTACAAAACACATTGTATTTGGCTGGTGCTGACGGCAGGGGTACTGTTTGTAGCGTGTCAGGCTACAGAATTTACCATAAGACCGATACACAAAGTACCGACTGTAGTCAGTTTATGAATCTAAAATCCCTGATATACAGAAGAAATGTTAATTGTTTTATCAATTTCGACAAAATACAAACGTTTCATTAAATTTCGTTTTGGTTTGGTTTCTTTTGTTTTACGGCATATCAACATCTCAATGGGTTATTTAATGCCGACAAGATTTTTATTAATGGTAATATATATTTGTTTTTAAAATATATTCTTAATTTTTCTTATTTCTTTTCTTCAAATATGTATTGCTGGTAATAAGTTTTCCTCAAAAAATGTATTGCTGGTATTAAAACTATTTTTACACATTCATAGTATTTTGACCCAAACAGGTGTGACCACTTCGGGTCAGGGTGGACCTGAGAACACCAGGAATTAAGAGGTGGTTTCATGCTCTTTAAAATCTGCTGATCAGATCTGTTGGACGTAGTTTATCGTCTTACCCAGGACGTGGATGTAGTTTATCGTCTTACCCAGGACGCAGATGTAGTTTATCGCCATACCCATCATGCAGATGTAGTTTATCATCTTACCCAGGACACAGATGT
Organism: Acanthosepion lycidas; assembly: GCA_963932145.1. Classification (NCBI taxonomy): domain Eukaryota; kingdom Metazoa; phylum Mollusca; class Cephalopoda; order Sepiida; family Sepiidae; genus Acanthosepion; species Acanthosepion lycidas. The sequence continues at coordinate 15,105,545 of OZ010596.1, read as the reverse complement.
AGTTTATCATCTTACCCAGAACGAGGATGTAGTTTATCATCTTACACAGGACGCAGATGTAGTTTATCGTCTTACTCAGCACGCGGATTTAGTTTATCGTCTTACTTAGCACGCGGATGTAGTTTATCGTCTTACCCAGGACGCAGATGTAGTTTATCGTCTTACTCGGGACGCGGATGTAGTTTATCGTCATACCCATAACGCGGATGTAGTTTATCATCTTAACCAGGACCCAGATGTAGTTTATCGTCTTACCCAGGATGCGTATGTAGTTTATCGTCTTACCCAGGACGCAGATGTAGTTTATCATCTTACCCAGGACGCAGATGTACTTTATCATCTTACCCAGGACGTGGATGTAGCTTATCATCTTACCCAGAACGATGATATAGATTATCGTCTTACCTAGGACGCAGAAGCAGTTTATCGTCTTACCCAGGACGCGGATGTAGTTTATCGTCTTACCCAGGACGCAGATGTAGTTTATCATCTTACCCAGAACGCGGATGTAATTTATCGTCTTATCCAGGAAGCGGATGTAGTTTATCGTCTTACCGAGGACACGGATGTAGTTTATTGTCATACTCAGGACGCCATTAAATTTCGATCGGCTTTATAAAAGGTTAAAATGCAGAACCGACAGCGACAGATAGGCACAAATAAACACAGCCTATATTCATTCGCGTTGTACAGCTTTTCAACCCTATTCAGGTTATTTAAAGCCCAAAAAATATCTTTAGAATATATTTTTTTTTAGATAATAATGATTTAGTGATATAGGTATTTCTAATTAAAATATAGCTGGTGGGGTAAAGAGATGGGTTCATGCCTTTCCCAAGGGGTGGGGGTAATTGCGCGTAAGTGAATGTAACGGAACCGAGCGATTATTCATTACACCACCCGCACGCTAATATCACTTGATATTTCCAATTTAGGTCACCTATTTAGGTACTGACCAGGCTCGACATTGCTTAACTTCAGTGATCGTATGGGAATCGGTGTTTCAACACAATGTGGCTGTTATATATATACTTCTACTCCTGTTTAAAAGACCGGGAATGATTGTGAACCTCTCTACTCGTGTCATTAGAGGTTTATGTTAAATTAAATGAGGTACATTAACCACATCAGTATAAACCAGTTGGGAACAACTGATTTTGGGCCATGCCCCACTTTGGTATTTTTAAAATTCTGCTACCCCCTGTAATATTTCCTTATCACACATTCAAAATTTTACTACAATTCAGGTGAAGGAAGCTTAAAAAGCCATTAACTTGATCTCTAAACAAGCCTCCAAAGACCATGGTGGCCATGAGAGAGAAAATTAAAAAACAAAAAGGCAGTTAAATATATATATATATATATTTATATATATATATATATAGATAGATAGATAGATAGATAGATAAATAGATAGATAGATAGATAGAGAGAGAGAGAGAGAGAGAGAGAGAGTTTCAAAACATATAATAGAGAATTGAAAGGTAGAAATATAAAATATTTGAATGAAAGCTTATTCTGTAATATACTTTGATCATTTTAGTCATGAAATAATAATGCAAAATGAAATTTGAGTTCACTAGAAAACAATTCACTGTTAATAATTCATTTTCGAATTGGCCCTTTATTCTGTTGGTATAGTAAGCCGAAGGGTGTATTTCCTTCACATGCCCCACCAAAATATTACCATGCCCCACCAGTGCGGCATGCGCCCCACGTTGGGAATCATTGAACTAGTCTTTTAAGCCACATTCCGTTCAAGTGGGCATGCCGATAGATTTCTACGAATCTTTACTTATTCGGACATAAACAAATTGGGCGAATCAGGCGGAATTTAAGCCACACTGAAGTCTTATCAACTCCATCATTTTTCAACAATCTTTTTTGATTGGTTCATAAAGGTTAATAATATCACTCAGCTTTTGAATTATTAAAAACAAAAAAACGCTTGAAAAAATGTATAAACTTGAAAAAAAAAATGAACGAAAAAGATCGACAGAAGTGAGATATCACGAGTGACATGAATTTCTGCTACAAATTTGATTGGCAGTTTCAAGTCTTTCCTTGTAATTATATCCGAATTCTTGATGGCTTCTTTTTTTTTTTTTTTTTTTTTTTTTTACTCTGAATGTTTAGTCTGTATTTATAGGCCAGGAGACAGGATTTTCTCATCAGACGCGTTAACGATTCCGAGGACAAAAGGCATCAACAACATTATATTTCGTTATCTGTTTTCGGGGTTGGGGGGGGATAAATCGGACGCCCAAACTCTAGCTACCATCAGCAAAGGAAGCAATATTCTTCTTCTTCTTCTTCTTCTTCTTCTTCTTCTTCTTCTTCTTCTTCTTCTTCCACGCCTTCTTTCTTCTCCTACAACTACCACTACTACTACTACCAGTACATCTTCTTCCTTTACTTCTTCTTCTTCTTCCTCCTCTTCCTCCTCCGCTTTTTCATTTCTTCTACTACTAACACTACCTCTTCCTCTTCTTCTTCTACTACTACTGCTACTAGTCTACATCTTCTTCTGCTTCTTCTTCTTCCTCTTCCTCCCCTTCTTCTTCTTCTTCTTCTTCTTCTTCTTCTTCTTTTTCTTCTTCTTCCTCGTGATCGTCTTCCTCCTCCACCACGCCTTCTTCTTCTTCCTCCTCGTCGTTGTCCTCCTTCTTTTCCTCCACGCCTTCTTCTTCTTCTTCGTCTATTACTACCACCCCTACTACTACTACTACATCTTCTTCCGCTACTACTACTTCTTCCTCCTCTTCTTCCTCCTCCGCTTCTTCTTTTTCTAC
>OZ010596.1:15047753-15097753 GCA_963932145.1 Acanthosepion lycidas | reverse complement strand
GGAAGCCACTCACACGCAAGGGGTTTCAATGCGTTACAGAGAGTTGGAGCGAGAGCGAATAGGAGTGATAGAAGAAAGGGTGAAGAGAAGGATAGGGGATAGATCAAAGCATCTGGAGACGTCGATTGATATTACATTTGAATAGTTGGAGATATCAGGGAAACAGGAAAATGGGAGGGAGTCTCACAGGCGAGAAGTGCGAGACATGAAGCTATTGGAGTAGAAGAAACGGCTACATTTAACAGTTTCGACAGTGAAAGGGTGAAAGCGAGATGCCAGCCTAGTTGAACGCTTAAATTCATGAAGTCTGGGAACCAGCGAAAGCAGCTCATCGGAGCAGTTACCGTGAAAGTATTTGTAAAAAAGACAGAGGGAGGCGACGGCACGTCTGTGAGAGAGCGACTGCAGACGAGATGCGAGATCAGGGCCAATTACATTGCAATATCCATCTTTGGATTTTATCAAGGACCTCGAGAAAAACAGAAAGGGCTCCAGACCATATATGGCAGCAATACTCCATGAAATGGCGAATGGTTGATTTGTAGATTTAAAGGATCGACTCCGGCGAGAAAAATTTCCTGACGTTGCACAATAATTAATATGCTTGTGTCATGAATCTTGTCCATATAACTGAAACTTCAGTAATTTATAAATTATATAAGGATTTTACTCATCACTGTAATGATATTCCAATACTACAATTTTTACACTAAACTTATTCTTCAAAAAAAAAAAAGCTAACGATTTCGAAAAAAAATTGTCATTATTCATCAGGTTAATCCCAACTTTCAAACTGAATGCAATAAATTTATTAAAAATTATCGACCTGCCCTATCGAAACAAAGTAGTACTGAGATTGCCTAGAATACTGAGGAAGGTCCTGCAGCATTAAAGAGACAGGCTGACACTAAGTCTTCAGCGTAAAACAGCACATACAAGTAGTGTGAAAACTAATTGAATGCAGAAATAATAAATGTTGAGGAGAGTCCGTGGACGTATTCAGTGTGACAGAACAGAGAAACACCCGAGGTATGTAGGTGGGTAGGACCAGTTATATGGAGATACAGATTGTCTACAGGAGTGGCGGTTGTGATGGCGAATTTAATGCTGAGAAAGCCAACTTGAGAACAGACATATTACTGGTAATAAGCAATGTTGTCGATCATTATGTGTAAAAACGGAAATGGAGAACGTAAAAGAGTCGGGGGTAATCGTCGACAGTCGAAACGTAATTGGCAACATCAAAGGATTTCTGGGTTCTCCTGGACCAAATGGTTTCTTCTGCTAAAGAGCTTGACACAGAAATGCTCAGTGATTTACTCAGATTCTCTTATGCACAGACACACACACTCAAACACACACACACACACACACACACATATATATATATATATATATATATATATATATATATATATATATGTATATATATATATATAGAAAGAGAGAGAGAGAGAGAGATGAGTGTGTGCGTGTGTGTGTGTCTGTGTGAGTGAAGGATAATTTCAGTATATTTCATATATAGTTTCATATATTATATTTATATTATATATATATATATATATATATATATATATATATATATTTATATATATAATATAATAATAATTTATATATATATATATATATAATATAAGTGAAATATATATAATATATATATATCAATATATATATATTATATCTACATTATACTATATATATATATATATATATATATATATATATATATATATATATATACAAATATAGATAATTGTACTCGTTTCGAAAAGAGCTGACTTTCCCTGACGATCCGTTTTGGTGAAACCTAGGTAGGTTTGTCTGGCTCACTAGGTTTATCTATTTATATATATATATATATATATATATATATATATATATATATGTGTGTGTGTGTGTGTGTGTGTCTGTGTGTGTGTGTGTGTGTGTGTGTGTGGTCGGGTGTTTCTGAGTGTGTGTATAATAATATATATATATATATATATATATATATATACCCTTCGGAAATGTGTGAATCCTCTTCTTCTCTCTCCAACTATGGGTAAATAACAGGAGAGACTGGGTTCTATAGCCTTGGATGGCAACTGGTTTAGGATAAGGACAACTTGCGGAGTAATATATATATTCTCAATAAGAAGGCGGCCATTTTGAACAGTACTTATAACAAATAACTAGTAAGAAAAATATACATTTATAATTATATTTCTAATAATTTAGCCCTACGTTGCGCGACTTTTGCCTCACACACACACACACACACACACACACACATATACATATATATGTCATATATAGATATAGTTCTACTCAATAATCACTCAATAATCACTACAGTCAGTAGCCTGACACCACTATTTTATATACCTGGCGGAAAACATAATTCCAGAGTGTCACGCTCGAACCTCGATGTCGGTAGTTACTTATATTCTTCCTATATCTCTCACACACACACACACACACACACACACACACACACACACACATATATATATATATATATATATATATGCAATAAAATCCCAAATCACCTCATATGGGGAATAAGCTTTCAGTCAGACGAAAGGCGCGAGACAGTGGTCAGGTAAGGGTTGAAGGTATTAGTCTTAAAGAGAAGAGGTTTTATGAAATTAAACCCCGATATTAAACTTATGACATTAAATTGGGGTTATATGAAGAATGGAATGCTAATTTGAAACTAAAAGAAGAAGAAAAAGGGGTCTAAACAAGAATAAAAAATATATATAGATAAAGTTATAATAAAAAGTACTATTTCAAAGACAAATTATATTTAAATATAAGATATATTTGTATAATTTATATTTAAAAATAAGTCATATTTAAATAATTTATATTAAAAATAAGTAAAATTATATTTAAAAAGAAGTATTTAATACAAAATCAATAGGTTACATTAAAGAATCAAATTATATTTTGAAATAAAAATATAATAAGATAAAATAAATTATACATTTAAAAATAAGAAACTTGAGACTTAAGAGAACCGAAATGTTGTTCTACAGAATGATACTGAGGATACCATGGACGGAACAGAGTGAGAAAAACTGGACCAAGCTAAAACTGCGTTACGATGAGCAGGTAGCTCGTTTAAATGGTACATTGTAACAAGAAAATACTACTTTTTAGGTATAACATTTAATTGAAGCTGTTATAGCATGCCAACGATCCTTCTCATGTTACAAATGACACACAGCAAACGTTCATAGACTAGGTGTGGGGAGTTCTCCTACATCGTATTCTTCAAACAACTATCTTATCGGGGGTTCCAACAAGTTCCAAATATTGAAAACCTTCCAGAAAAATTAACAGAATCAAATCTGGGGTCTTTTATGATGGGAAACAGATATTTATTTTTTAAGTTCAAAGTGATATCCAGGTATGACACTATTATTGTGATACTCACCTAGAAGAGGAAAGTGTGATTTTTATTTTAATCTTGTGTTTCTGTCTGATAATAAGCGGATGGGGTCTTTTAAGCGGCATCAACATTATCGAAAGGGATCAGAAAAAATGATTGAACAAGGATTTTGAGATTAAACGACAACAAACCGGGCATTGATGTTTTCCGGTTGCTGATCTATATCTACAAACACAGCTGGGATCGAAAAGTCAGTTCTGGTCTTGTCGCTGCACAAACTGTCTCTCGGGCAGTTCTATTGCCGACCGTTTTTATTGCTAGTTACGCAGTGATGTGTAGATGGACAGGGAATTGTTAAGGGTGAAGGAAGAACTGGACTGTTAGAGTGATATGGCAGAAATTGCGCTAAAGTCTCACCTACCTACTCATCCAAACCATGTAAGTAATAAAATATAAAGCAATAAATAAAAAAAAATGCAATATAAGCTCTGGTAAAAAATGAAATAATAATAACGAAAAAATTGCAATATGAGCACTGTTAAAAATGGACCTGAGACATTAAGTCCCAAAAATTCATACACAGATGTCCTCAAGGACATGTGGTCCAATGGATAAAGACGTTGATTAGATCCTGTGAGTAGAACCAAGGTTTGGGGGTTCAATACCAGTGGTGAACCAAAATTTATAGAGTTGAGCTAAAGGAATATAACTAAGACATCTGGATGAGGCATGGCACGTGGAACAAGAACTATATACTCCGTTGGACGAAATAAAGGGTTCGACTCGAAATTTGAAGAAGGCCGAAAGGTTGTGAATATGGCAATGAAGCTAACAGTTCTATTAATACAAGTATACTTCCTTTATTTCATTCTGGATTCCACTTGCTATATATGTATATATATAGTTTTATTCAGTGTTATCATTTCCCGATTTGGCTTCTGTTTTCATCTTTTTTTCACTTGTAAACAGCTTTCGGCGCACACCATCAAGAAGGAGAATCGAGACGCAACGTCGGTGAGGGTTCACTGGCCGGCCGGTGGAAAGCCGAGCCAGGGAAACGTTATATGGTCGTAAGAGAAGGACAGGAAAAAGATTTTGACGATTCGAATGCTATGCATTTATATGAATAAGAGACTGTATTCCAATGATGGAAACTATAGCATCAGTATAATAAAGGATAAACCATTATTTGCTGATTATTTGTTAACTTGGAACCAGATCGATCTTGAATTGGTTGTGTATCATGTATAGCATGAAGAAACGTGGGCATGTGGAAAATTACTGTTGGAAAAGAAAAAGTGGTTGTAAACCATCTTAAGGCACCAGCCATTCAATCAAAAGTCTTCCTTTTCTCCCATAAACATTTTATCATTCATTCATTTCGGATAGGAAGGTCGATTTACTGTTTTTAAACTACAATTCTCCATGATTTAAAAACAGTAAAATCGACCTTGCTAACTGAAACGCTCCTCTGTGGCGAAATCGGTAAAAGCACGTCAGGCTATACGACGGTTCCGTATAGGATACAGGTTCGATCCCTGTAGGAGGATGCATATTTTCTATGAAAATTTCTCGGACATTCAGGCCGGTAAATGTTGTTAATACTGTTTATTATAAACATACCATTTACTTAAATATTTGTATCTATAAAAAAAAGAATGTATAAACATAAAAATGTCTTAAAATAATTGTTGGGCTTTGTCCATTTCATAATACTGTCTTATCTTTAAGACCTACACTGAATTCTAGAAAAATTCCTCTGATAACTTTCTTACATTAAAAAAAAAACAAAAAACAATCCCAATTTAGACTGGAATGTCAATGAGATGCTAGCCGATTGTTGAATCCGAAACCTTCCCAGTCCGCGTCAATTTTATAATATGAGGCCAATAGCCATTTGTAATCCAAATATTTATCAACGATAATTTTTGTCAAGGGTTGATGGAAAAACTGATCGCTTAATAGGATTCTTTTCGATGATAATTTTTTCCATGTTTCTGCTTATTCAGACTACACAAGGGAGGTTTTCTTTTGTAATTTGAAGACAAATCTTTCTGTATTATTTGCACAGAAATCAGGAGAAAATTGAACAGTAAATTGAAATGGATACCTCAAGCCGGAATACAATAAAGAAGGTAATACTAGTAGGAGCTCGATAACCAACAAAAAGAAACTGTTTTCGAGCGTCAAATAGGCACTCCTAAATAATCCATGCGTGATAAATATTTGGGCGTCTCCTTCGATTCATAACCGACTCGGCAGAGGATTTCCCCAATGCAGGTTTCTTCCTGCCGTAGACTGGTTGCCAACTAAGTCTAAAGAACCCGGCCAACCATAGCTGGTGGGGAGAAGGGGTGGATTCATATATTTCCAAAGACTATTTGTGCGAAAGTGAATGCAACAGGAATTCCAACTCGGCTCTCCGATTTTTCATTCAGAGTGGATATCCATTCCTTCAAAACGCATACGCCGTAATAAATTAAGAATTACAGTGATCCCTCGTTTATCGCAGTAGATTGGTTCCGAGACCGCCGGCCGCGATAACTGAATTTCCGCGAAGTAGGGACGCCATATTTACAATATTTATTTAAGGTGTATTTGGACTTTTAGAACCCTCCCTGTACTGTTAACAACCCACACATTACAGTACTCTATTAATAACAAGGACAACTGTTACGCAATAACACTTTAGATTAAAAAAAATAAAGATTTTTACTGTATTCAACACGATAGAAGTTGAAGTAGAATTTGAATTATGATGGCGATGAATTTGCTGCGCAGTAGAAATGATGATGATGAAGCTGATGATGACTTCTAATGTGCAGCCGATAATTGTATTTTACGTCTCTTCAGAAGGCGGTGCCCTTTCTATTGCTATTTTACGCTTGCTTTGTTGTTCCTAGACCAGGAAATAAAACTTATTATTAATATTTTAATGGGTTTAATGAAAAATTTTAGGTGTTCACATAACGCGATTTTTCTAGAATTTTCCAGAAACTCCGCGAGATATATTTTCTATATATATATTTAAAAAATCCGTGAATCCGCGATAGTAAAACCGCGAATTAGCGAGGGATCACTGTATTAAAAAAAAAAAAAAAAAAAAAAAAAAAAGAAGCGTTCTGATAACTTTTCTCATTTTTTTTTTAAATGACAGGTTCAAAATTCTAAGTGTTCCGCAGTCGTCATTTCACTTGAATTGTAGCGATGCAAAGTAAAATTATCGCTCTTTAGGTAAGATGAATTCACGAGGGTAAAGTGAAGGCTGGTGAGTGACATCATTTCCCAGAGAGACAAACCTCATTTGCTATGTATACAGCAGAAACGCAGAAACGCAATGGATTGCTGCCCACGGCAGTTAAAGGAGCTGTGGAAACTACATGGTCTCACCAGGTACACAAAGGACACCACCGGCCTGTCCCTTTTTCCCGAAGGGAAATATTAAAATTAATACTATCTCGCTTTTTATATGCATATGTTATAATTTCTCTGCATGGGACACATTTGTATTTATATATAATTTCTTGCATGACATAACGGTATATAAAATTTCTTTGAGAATAATGCATGTTTTCCATCCCTTTCTTTTAATTATACTGTTCCGTCCGTTGTATATAAGGAGTTCTTATATCACAGATATAAAAATGCTGAGAACAAGGAAACATAAATTGGAAATATTCTTTCTTGCCTAGCGTCCGTTTTAGTATGGTTACCTATATTTAAAACCATATCTCAAGCCGGAATACAATAAAGAAAGTAATACTTGTAGGAGCTTGACAACCAAAAAAAAGATATTGTTTTCGAGCGTCAAATAGGCACTCCTAAATAATCCATGCGTGATAAATATTTGGGCGTCTTTTTCAATTCATGACCGACTCGGCAGAGGATTTCCCCAATGTAGGTTTCTTCCTGCCGTAGACTGGTTGCCAACTAAGTCTAAAGAACCCAGTCTACTATTCAACCCATAGCTGGTGGGGAGGAGGGTTGGATTCATATATTTCCAAAGAATATTTGTGCGAAAGTGAATGCAGCAGGAATTCGAACTCGGCTCTCCGATTTCTTATTCAGAGCCGATAGCCATTCCTCCAAAACGCACATGCAAGGAAACGTGTCTTCTTGCTGTTCTTTCATTGATCTCTCTTCTTATTAATAGTTTTTTCTCTTCTCTTACACACAGTCACCCCCTTGCATCTTAGTGGCTTTATTGCCTTACTTGTGGTGAAATGATTAAAAAAATATTTTTGAAACATACAACCTGTCTAGTCATTTTCCCTTCAGAAAATATTACAAGTAATACTCTCTCGCTTCTTGCATTCCTGTTATTTTTGTTTCATTCATATGTTACAACAGTGCTTCCTAAATGGTCGTCCGCTGACCGGTGCCAGTACCTGAAACTATTGTTCTAATCTTTGTTGCCATATTTATCACAACGGTTCGACCGTTGTACTCTCCGGCTTTCTTCAGGTGTTTGGAATGTCGAACTGAACCCTTTATTTCGCTGACTGGGGTAGACTGTTCTAGTTCCATGTGCCATGTCTAATGGATGTCAGTTATCAGTTATCTCCTGTTAATTCACATCACCAAGTACTCCACTTATCCAGGTATTGAACTCACAACTCTTTGGGTCCTGTCACTGGATCTAAGCAACGCCTTTATCCACTGTGCCGTGTGTCCTTAAGGTTTTTAAAGGGTTCAGTTCGACATTATTTTTTACTCTTTTAAATTTATTAAGGATTCTCTTTGATAAGCATCGATCGAAAGAAATAGCCTCTTACACAACTATTTGCTTTTTCGACATATCTCTGCTTTTACACGCTATATTAAATTTCTTGTGCCCCTAAAACCAGCTTCGACCTAGTGAAGCCTGTAGATCTTACCGAGGACTATTCTAATTCGAACCTTGTGGACTGGCGCTACACAATCACAAACAAAAACTGTACCAAATAACAGAAACCACATTCAATAGGAGCAAGAACTGAAATAGATAGCACATATCGAAATAAAATAGCAAAACACTATAAGATGTAAACTTTCCACACTACATGGAACTAAAGGTTTGTAAGGAAACTCCCATCTGTAGTCACTGACTGCTCGTATACGAGTATGTCGGTCTACTAGGGTGGCTAACCAATCCCTGTTGCGGACGATTACTCAGGCACATTTGTGTTTGATCGACATGCACAAAACCCACCTGTGGATCTTATTTACAGTTTCTTGGAGGGTGGGCATTAACTATCGTAATCAACAGTCTGAACAAGGCCAGCACGCTCATACCTTCGGTCACGATGACTTGTGTCTTCGTGCTATCAATCTACCCAATTTCACTCACAAGGCTTGCGTCAACCCCTGGTATGGCTTTCGGGCACGTTCCAAAGATTCTCCCCAGGCCGATAATATCAAGAAGTCACTTAATTTGACCATAATAAATTGACCATGCTGAGATTCGAACTCGGGTGTCATGTTCAGAAAGCGAACGATCTGCACCCTTAGAATTTCTTAGTCCTGGGTATGACGGTAAACTACATCCGGGTCCTGGGTAAGACGATAAACTATGTCCAATAGCAAGGTCTCTGATCAAGATGTTTTGAGGAGCGTGAAACTACCTCTTAATTGCTGATGTTCCCAGGTCCACCCTGACCGGGGGTGGTAGCGCCTGTTAGGGTCCCAGCTATGGGCAAATAGTTGACACCGAAACTGGGGTCAAAAACTATGAAAGTGTAAAAATAGGTTTAAATACATACCAGAAATACTTTGTAAAAAAATTATTACCAACAATACATTTTTAGAAAAAGAAGATATTACCAACTATAGTTTATTTTGAAAGAAAATATTACCAGCAATAAAATATTTGTAGGTATTAAATAACCCACTGAGGATGATATGCCGTAAAACAAACCCAACGAATCAAATCAGCCATAGAATTTCTATCAGTAATAGAAAGAATGATAACAGTTACTGGACTTGAGAAATCAATTTTCCTGAAAAAATATTTTAATGGAAAGATTTTAGACTACAAGCATCAATGGTCAATAAATGCCGAATGTTTCCTTATAAGGAAACGGCTGATATTACCATTACCATTAGCAAGGAATAGTTGTGTATTTATGACGAAAAACCAAGGACCGATTTTAGAAGCCTTGTAAAAACATCCTGATTTCTGAATGCCTATTTCCAAGGTAGAATAGTTTTCTCTTAGTGTAATTTGTTGATTTGTTTGTTTAACGGCATATCAACAACTTATGGGTCATTTAATGTCGAAATTTAATTGGGAACCGAAATTTAATGGGTGCTTTGAAGTAATGAAAATATTATATATGTTATTCTGCTTTCACAATTGAATACATGGTAGATGATACTCAGCTTTTATAAACAGTGTACGATGAGTAAATTGTTGCCAATTTATATTTTTCATTTCGCGTATGTGCGTTGTTTGTTTTTGCTTTTGTCCCCGGCACAGTATAGTAGAGTTAGTTGGACACCATGCACCATGTCACACAAGCAGTAGAACCCAGTAATGGCTGTCAGACAATTTCTGCAACCACTTCACCCCTTACATCAGGTCACCTAACTCCCCAGACTGCAACGGCCTTTTATTAATTTGTGTGTGGCGCAGTTGAGCGAGAGACTAACAAAATTCCTTGAAATACCAAAGATGACACCAAAGGCAAGGATTATGGCAGCATTCACCAACTTAAACAAGGAAACCGCCTAGAAGAATAGCAGAAGATTCCGAAGTAGTCTATAGTTGAAGCCAATGACAATTTTATTGAATCAATTTTTCCTTTGGTAATTCAAGATATTTTTGTGTAATTTTGGTAAATATATTTGTTTAAATGAGATGTAAGTGTTATTTTCAGTTGTGTAAAATTTAGACAACAATTTATCCATCATACCCTGTACATGTTTGTGTGGACATAATTATTAGGTTTGTGCAAAAATAATGACGTAATAATGTCGTTTTTTGACGTATTTTTTTAACGTCAAAAAACGACATTATTACGTCATTATTTTTGCACCAACCTAATACTAGAGGCAGTGATATGTATGTTTTATGTTTTACAGTTTTGCTTGAAGTTGTATTTTGGAATACATTTCGATTACTTCGAGAAATTGTAAGATATATGGACTAATGTCATGAAAGTTATTTCCTGTTGGTCGATTTTGTTTGGCCCCATATCAACTCTATGGGTTACTTAATGAAGAAATCTATATATTTTGTACATAATTTTATACGTTCAGAGTAAATGTCTGTTTTTAGACATATTTTGTAGATCATAAAATGTGGTGTTAGTATTAGGTTGGTGCAAAAATAATGACGTAATAATGTCGTTTTTTGACCTTAAAAAATACGTCAAAAAACGACATCATTACGTCATTATTTTTGCACCAACCTAATAATTTTTACTATAAAATTGTATTTTTAATTTTACTGTGTAACCCGGATATAAGAGAGTTGTCGGGACCGGACTAGTCTCTTATAACCGGGTCTCTTATATGCGGGTTACACTGTATTAGTGTTGCATTGACAGTCATTTTGCTATAAAAATGCATTTTTGGTCATTTTATTATAAAAAAAATGTACTGTCGATTTCTTTTTCGTGGTTCACTATTTGCCATTATCTGGGACCCTAACAGGTGCTACCACCCCGGGTCAGATTGGGCCTGGGAACAATAGTATTTAAGAGGTGGTTGAACGCTCCTCAAAACCTCCAATCTCCCGATCAGAGGCGCTCGCTACCGGATGTTGTTTATCGTCATACCCAGGAATGAGTCTTACTGTGACGTAATATAATCTTTATACAGTACTAACGTGACCATAAATACCGAATTTCCCAACGTCGAAGGTAATATTTATTTCCAAAAGACGTTTATTTTATTCGTTTTGTTTTTCAAGTCAAAACATGCTTCCTTCATGTTATGTAGTGGTTTCACAGTGGAGGTTTGTATTTGTACTAAGTCGGTCCTAAAATAGTACAAAATGTTAGGAACTTGATATAATAAGTAATGACGCAGTAATCTAGTTGGGGTGGTTGATACTTTAATATCTAACTAACGGTCGTCCGACATCGACTGACTGACCAACTAGATATTTAGTCACCCCCCCACGAGGGCATCATGTGGCACAAGGCCGTTTTAACGTGAGATCTCCGAGCCCTTGCGCTCGGCCAAAAATATACCAATTGAACCTGTATAAACGTGTTCAGGGTCGGTTTACCTCCTCGAAAGAGAATCCGCTATTCGGCGTAACCTCTTTCGGTTTCCTCCCCACCCGAAGTCAGAGTCTTCAACCGATCAGCCAGTTGACTGACTGACAAACTCACTGCCGACTGCCACTACCTCTCCTAATTATTATAGGTGGGAGAGTCTATTAACTATAGAATAGGTGTGTTCCATTATAACACTTCACGTCAATCAATACAATGCTTTCGCTTTTAAGGCTAGCTGATGTTCGATCCTCGTTTTAAAAATCAACAGCTTCAAATGATGATTTTCAAGGCATGCGGGCTTTACCCATTTAAATGATGAAATCAACATAATACCCCCCCCACACACAGTTTGGCTTTGTGCGATACTAAATTAAGAATAAAAGCCAACATCTAGTAAGAGCAATTCTAATAATATATGGAAAAATCGATTATTATATGTCTTATTATTCAAACGAGCATGCTCATTTTGTTTGTTATAAAGACGTTTCGGTCGTTAAGCATCTTCAGATGTCCGTCATTTTCACAAGACACATTTGTATTTACTCTATTTTTATTTTTTCTATCTGGTATTTATGGCTAGGGATTCACTACAGCAATAATTTCAAATCTCCAGCACCTTCCGCAGTATCCGTGCAGACTCCAGCAACGTCATGGTTTTTACAATTTCAATTTTTCCTCCAATTCCCTATTCATCTAATTTCACCTCTAGTGTTTTTCGTACCGTCCTGAGCGAGTAAACCTATTTTCCTACCAGGCTTTTCAGGTGAGGAGATTAACTAGACACGCAGTAGGATTAAAAACGAATACTTATCAAAGGATGGATGAACGTTCTTGTACGGTGAACGGCTATCAATCACAATGAGGTAGAGTGGGCTGCATAGAGATGTTTGCAGCCAATGACAGCGGCCAAGGCGGAGGGTTCCCCTGATGGAATCAAGGGCTATGTGACAAATACGAGCTTTGCAAGTTGGCTTTGGTTTAACGTGGGATCAGGATTCCACAAGGTCTACTTGCCCAAGGCGCTACGCATGACGAAACACATCGTCGGCTTTCAACCAGCATATCTGAAGCGAACTGCTCAGATGCTCAGGTCTCTATGGCTCACAACGAGGAAAGAGGGCTTGGAAAATCTGATATTCATTGTTGTTCAGTTGTGGAGAGTCATGATCGCCTACGTCCTGAGTGGACACAGCACACGAAGAAGAATTATTCCACCAGGAGGTGCTGAATAGTTCTCAGCCTAACTAAGAGGCTCTCCGAAAACAAATTTGATATTTGGTCATTTCGTCAGAAGGTGTAACGGAGCGCTGAGAAATTATCAGTACCCTCTCGTTTATTTTATCTTGTTTATTTAATGGTCATACCAGAAGTATGTCATATCCTACTGGGGAGTTTATTATTAATATTATTATTATTATTCATAGTGTGGGCTTTTTCTACCTCACTATGTAGGAAACGCGAACAAAGAAGTTTATGGTTATTCAGAAAGTCACCAATCCACGACACCTGAGGTCAACAATGTGCTGCTAGTCATTTCAGCTGTCAAATGCAGATCTAACTGGCTCAAAGATTAATGTTTTAGGAGATTAGGAGATTATGAGATTATGAGATTATGATTTTGGGATGGTATTCCGAAATTAGGTCCTGTTTAGTCATATGAGCTGTGGATGTCGAAGTGAGTACTTCCCTTTGAGTTACAGAATTTTTGTTCCAACAGGAGGAATACACGATGATACCTATCGTGTTCATGTTGTCTGTGATGGTCCTAGGGTTAGAGTGCGCATGTAGGGCATTATCAGGCCCCTGCACTTCTTTCGGCACTGCCACAGGACGAATACCAGCGCCTATAAACGTGGGTCAAGCACTCTTGCGATTAAGTTGTCGTACACGTACTCCCACATGGACTGTGTATCACAGGAGCGGCTGACCGAGTATTTTCACGATACTGTCACTCCCTAACATACTGTTTCTAAGATTTTAATCAAATGGATTGCTACGTCTGCATCCAGGAATACCAAATAATCTTTCAAGATGGTTAGTATCGACGTGATGGCTAGCATGAACGAGAATCACCTCATCCGAATATGTAGTTTTTGGGGGATTTGGGGGGGGATTTTTGTGGGGCGATGGAGGGATTTGGTGGGTTTTTTTTGGAGAGAGGGATATTTTGGGGGGATTTTGGGGGGAGGAGATTTTTGGTGGAGGGATTTAGTGGAGATTTTGGAGGGAAGGAATTTAGTGGGGATATTTTTGAGGGGAGGGGATTTTCAGGGGAGGGGATTTGGTATGGATTTTGGTGGGGAGGGATTTGGTGGGGATTTCTTTTTGACGGGGAGGGCGCATCGAGGACATCACAAAGGCTGAAGGCGTTTTCATTTAATTTTATATGTAGAATATATGTAGTTATTACTTATAATATACTGAAGGTCTATATTGGACTTTTTTTTCATTTTATATTATAATTTGATCTCATTTATCTGGCGGATCCTACATATATCTACATACATAGACATACATTTTGGAAACTTCTACTTAGTGCAAGATAGTCTCAATACATCTCAACGTGTTAATATCTATCTATCTATCTATCTATCTATCTATCTATCTATCTATCTATCATCAGTTTCTTCATATCTACCTGCCTGTCTGTCTATCTATCCCCTTTCTCTCTCCATGTCTCTGTCTCTACCCGTCTATCTGACTCTCTCATTCATTATATATATATATATATATATATATATATATATATATATATATATATATATATCCTTTTGCTAATTGAAACAAAACGAATAATTCCGATATTATATAATTTTTCGTATTTTTCCAATGTAACATTACACACGTTAGTACTTCGTATGTTCATCTCACGAAGTCGTACCTTTCATATTGACCTCGGACGGAATCTCGACTGGATGTTTCTGGGCTAGTCTATAGTACTCACTGGTAAAGCTTTCCAGTGTGTCCGTGAAACGTTATAACTTTCGTACACTTCCTTGGAATAACGAACTTCGCAGACAATGGCCATAGGACAACTAATCGACAGTCGAGACAGTATCTCGGCGTGATGAAAATTTGATGCAATATTTTTCAAGGCGAAACAGATTTAATCATGTACACGGAAAATAGATACTTCAATGAGTCTACTGAAATCTTTTCCAACCAATCCTAGGGCTCCAGCTACAACCGGTATTGTTGATGTTCACATGTGCCACATTTCTGAGATTTCGATTTCAAGGTCCTTGTATTTTGATAGCTTTCTGAAGATCTTCAATGATACATTGACGTCTGCAGGGACTGCCATATCAATAAGGAGGCACTTATTTTTGTTTTCGGTCTCTAATAACAATGTCTGGGCGGTTAGCTTTGATTGTTCTGTCTGTGTGTATTGTATAGTCCCATGAAACTGTTATAGGTCCTATCTTTGTAACCAAGTCTGGGTGGTGTTCATACCAATTTCTTTCGGTTTCCTTTCTGTAGAAGTTGCTCTATTGCCCTGTTTTATATTCAGCGAGTGCCAAATCCGTGCAACCTGATACAAGATGATCAATTGTTTCTGGATATTTATCACAGAATCTGTATTTTTGGCTAACATTTTTTTTCTTTTCGTATGCGTGCTTGATATTTTCTATTTAACAAGAATTGGTCCTGTGCAGCAAGAATAAAACCTTGGGTTTCAGGTTTTAACCCTGCAATAAGTAACCACTGATGGGTATGGGGTTTGTCTACACCCGTTTGTTTGGTGTGAGCAGAGTATTAACCGGGAAGCGGTTTATCTTGTCATTATTTCTGAAGCTGGTCAGTTGCATTTGCTTTATTTGGTCGGTTGCATCTTTTTCTTCTTCTTCTTCTTCTTCTTCTTCTTCTTCTTCTTCTTCTTCTTCTTCTTCTTCTTCTTCTTCTTTATTATTATTATTAATAATACTACTACTACTACATTCTTAAAATTAAATTTTATCTTATTTTAAAAATATTGAATGTAACGTGTTAGAAAGAAAGAACAGTTTGTCAATCGAGGAAATGACCGTTTTTTTACTTTAAATATTCAATGTGGAAGCATTTTTAAAGAAGTAACCAAGTTTCCATGATTTCTATAACCATCCGCGTCTAGATGGATGGAGGCGATTATTGGAAATGACAAATGTTAGTTAAAAATATATTAACATGTTTACATATTGAAGCAAAAATTCGAACTGTTATTTCGAGGCTGTTATTTCTACTTATATATATATATATATATATATATATATATATATATATATATATATATATATATATATATATATAAGTGAACATTGAAGTCAACACTCAGAGACGATAGGTTGTTTCATGCTAGGCGCAATATATATATATTAAGAAAGAGAGAGAGAGAGACCGATATATATATATATATATATATATATATATATATATATATATATATATATATATATATATATATAATAGATATGTGTGGATGTGAGTGTGTGTTGACACAGATAGACACGTATACCTGTTTATATGCGTGCTTCTAAATATATACATGGGTATATTTAACTCTGACGCAGATTCTGTATAAATATACACGGACACACACCCACAAAAACGCGCGTATATATATCGTTATGGAATCTGAGCCTAGTTGGGATCATCGATTAAACCATCCTTTCCTTCGTTGCATAGTATGTGCTTCGCCGGGGCTATATGCAGTTTACACACACACACGCATACACACACAGTCACACACACACGCATATATATATATATATATATATATATATATATATATATATATATATATATATATATATATATATGTATGTGTATATATATATATATATATATATATATATATATATGTGTGTGTCTGTGTGTGTATGTGTGTGTATATGTATATATATGTGTGTGTGTATGTGTATATATATATATGTATATGTGTGTGTGTATGTGTATATATATATGTGTATGTGTGTGTGTGTGTAGTAAGGTATGTTTGTTTAATATTTTATTATATTTTCCCAATTTTCGAATGTGTTGCGTCTTGGGTTCGAAATTGTGGGAAAAAACAAAAATTAAACAGACAGCCCATCTCTGTTATTTTTAATCAAACCTGTTTGTGTGTATATATATATATATTTAAAGAAGAACAGACCACTTTAAGACTCCATTTGTTATAATTTTTTTTTCGTTTCACCTTTTAAAGTGAAGTCTAAAGATCCAGAGAAAAATAAAATTCTCTGGTGAAATAAATTATAACAAATGGTGCCTTATAGTGGTCTGTTTTTCTTTAAATTAAATTATTCGCTCTGACTTAACACTGTGCTCTCAGAATTTCATCCTCCTTGGGTTACTTAACTCTCTCTCTCTCTCTCTTTCTGTATATATATATATATATATATATATATATATATATATATATATATATATATATATATATATTCAAATTTATAAAATATACATGTTATAAGATGACTATAGAGTGTTGGTAGGTAAATATTAGGTTGGTGCAAAAATAATTTCGTTTTCTCACATAGTAACATGTGTTAGAAAACGAAATTATTTTTGCACCAACCTAATATTTGAACAGAAAATCACGATATATGATGTAAACTTATATTTTCATCTACCTACCAGCACTCTATAATTTGTATTTATACCCCAATATTATATCAAATTCATAATAACCTTGAACGTTGAATAGGCTTATATCATAGCGTCCCTACCATGAAACCCAGAATTTAAAAAAAAATTGCGCCAGATGAATTGGGTAACCATGAAACTTAAACGTAACTATATATGTATTTATTAATATATTTGTTATAGCTCTGTTTAATTACGTTGATCACTGTTTTGTTTGCACCTTAAATTAAATAAATATTTATTTGCTCATCTGTATATATATATATATGTTAATGAGGCTATTGTGGACTCTTCCATTTACTATAAAGTAGTAGGAAAAGTGATATAAACCATTCATGACTTGGTGGAGAGGAAACCGAACAAGGCTTTGCCTTCGGCAAAGTTTCGTCCGGGGTAGGTAGACAGGCCCTGAATCCGTTTATACGGGTTAAAAAGGGAATATTTTTGGCCGAGCCTACGGGCTCGGAGAACCCACGATAAATTCAGCCTTGTGCCACATACGAGCCACGTGCGAGGCGTTAAATAACGCTGATATAGACTGTTCTACTGAGGCTGTTCGCAGCTCCTGTTGAACTCTCTGCCTTGGGCGGAGAGGAACCCTGACAAGGCTTTACTGAAAGGCAAAGTTTTGTCCGGAGAGGTAGACATGCTCTGAACCGGTTTATGCGGGTTCTAAGGGAATATTTTTGGCCGAGACTTCGGGTTCGGAGAACCCACGGCAAACTCGGCCTTGTGCCACATACATCCGTCGTGGAGTGGGGCACTGTTAAATATTAACGGTGATATAGACTGTTCTACTGCTGCTGTACGCAACTCCAGCCGAACTCTCTGCCTTGGGCGCAGAGGATCCCGGACGGGGCTGTGCCGAAGGGCAGAGTTTCGTCCGGGGAAGTACACAGACCCGAACCGGGTTCTACGGGGATTTTTTGGCCGAGCCTATGGTCTAGGATGACCGACGTTAAACTCAGTTTGTGCCACATTTCTCGTTGCTTGGAAATCTTCCATGCAGACAAAAGAGACTATCATTATTGTTTTGTCCGTGTATTGTTTAATATATTGAAATGTAATTGTCAACTTTGATGATGGCTTATGTAAGCTGAAAGCTTAGATAGGATTAAAAAAACATGTATCAATATGGTGATTTTCTTTCGTCTTTCAATGATAATGTTATTAAGCTTATCAGACGATATGAAAGGAATTTTACTCAAAATAAATAGACAAAACTTGTCTATATTATTTATTGAAACATACATACATACATACATATATATATATATATATATATATATATATATATATATATATATATATATAATGCTCTACTTGCTAATAATATAGTAAAGGCGATTAAAGGGAGTGAAAGCGAATGAGAAAGCTTAGTGAGGAGAAGTGTCGAAAAGACAATAAAGGAACAGAATTCCGGAAGACAGAAGATGGCGATTGACGTTGCATGTAAATGCTTCAAGATTGTAGTTATCAGGGAAGCAAGAAATAGGAATTCCACAGGTGAGAGGTTGCAGTTGCATTTAATTATTTCAACAGTAAAATGGTGAGACCTTGTGGTTAATTGAGTATCACGCTTGAATTCATGTAGTGGAGATGCTCATCAGAACATTTGCTATGAAAATATTTATAGAAAAGAGGGGAAGCGACTTCATGCCGTTGATAAAATGACTGAAGCCGAGATGCCAGGTCAGGATCGATATCATTGCAGACCCTTCTTTGGATTTTGTCAAGAATCTCAAGATGAATAGCAAGAACACCAGACCAGATATGACAACAGTGTTCAATGCAAGAGGGAATGATAGATTTATAAATGCCCAAGATGGACACTGACTGGGAAGTTTTCTGACATGGCACAGTAAACGAACATTCCTAGCATTATAAATTGTGAAGTCGTATAGTTTTGCTCTCCTGAAGCATCAGCCATGCTAATGGCATATATATATATATATATATATATATATATATATATATATATATATATATATATATATATATTCAAGTAAAGGATTGGTGTATACGGAATAAATTCCAATAATCAACAAATACTATTCCTAAAAAGAGTGCTCAATACAGAGTACAGCAAATATAATTATTTATTCGAAAATTATTACATAAATACGTTATAAAATC
This sequence comes from Acanthosepion lycidas, assembly GCA_963932145.1. Taxonomy (NCBI): domain Eukaryota; kingdom Metazoa; phylum Mollusca; class Cephalopoda; order Sepiida; family Sepiidae; genus Acanthosepion; species Acanthosepion lycidas. Next base: position 15,078,415 of record OZ010596.1, on the reverse strand, counting down.
ATTACAAAAATAGCCATTTTGTTTCAACACTTCTGGTGTCTTATCAAGTGATGGTGTTGAATGTAGAATAAAGGGTTTTATAAGGTTCAAATCAATCAAACATCCCTCGCGAGGGGAAACGCTATTACATAAGCTGGAATGATCAATCTTCTATCTTCTTGAATCCCGTTCATCTTTTGTCCTTTCCTCAATCCTCCCGATGTTGAAACAAAATGGCTATTCCTGTAGTGATTTTATAACATATTTATGTTATAATTTTCGAATAAATAATTATATATATATATATATATATATATATATATATATATATATATATTGCGTCTAGCATGAAACAGTTGAGTGTGACTTGAAGTGTTGACTTCTATGTTCACTTATATATATATATATATATATATATATATATATATATATATACACGCCGCGTGTAAGAGCAAAATTATCCAATTCGTGTAAAATTATAATTATCCATTCTACATAATGTTTAATATCTAAAAAATCACTAAACTAATTGAGTTACTTTTTTCACAGAAGACTTTTAGCAATTTCAGATAAGACTTTACACCATTTTTCGTAAAAATCACTGAAAAACTTTTTGAGTTATTTAGCTAAAAATAGAGCAGTTTTAAATCGTTTTGTGTCAGGCACCATGTCTTCCCAAATGAGCAATGGTGAGAGGAAAAGGATCATTCAGGACTCCATTAATGGTACCAACATTAATACTCTGGCTTCCATCTTCAAAGTCCATTCAAGAACCATCAAGAGAACGTTGAATAAGATTAAAAAAGAGGGAACAGGAATGAGACAAACTGGATCCGAAGATCACAGCAGGGAGAGTGATCATTATTTCAGCTTAGAGGTAAAAAGATCAATTAGAAAAGATCCAACTCAATTCATATGATGTTTGGCACGGGAGAGGGGAGTTTCAAATATGACAGTCGAAAGAGCAGTGAAAAAAGACTTGAAAATAAAATCATACGTGAAACCTTTCATGCAACTTGTTTCTACAGGTCAGAAAGAAGGTTGGAGATGCCATTGAACATTTTTGCTGTTAATATATATTAAGAAATATGAACATATATATATATATATATATATATATATATGAAGAAATATTGTCTTAAGGTGTGCTATATTTATGGGATAAAGTGCTCAATATCATAGATAGAGCGTGTGTAAATATAAAAGTGGACATTGAAGTCAACACTTAGAGGAGACAGGAAGTTTCATGCTAGACGTCAGGAGTCCTCACGATTGCGTCTAGCATGAACAGCCTGTCACCTCTAAGTGTTGACTTCAATGTTAAATTATATATATATATATATATATATATATATATATATATATATATATATATATATTTATAATTAACGGTCATTAGTATTAAAAATAAAATAAATAAATCGTATTCTTTTTGCGCGGCCGCGTTTCCGATACACGTTACATATGTCGTCACTCGAAACAATTTCAAAATTCTAGCTTCCAAAATCATATCAGACAAAAGAATTCTTGAAGATTTATTATCTACTACTCTACCTTTCGATATTCACAACTATAATTACAAAACCACTTATATTAAAATCATTATATATATATATATATATATATATATATATATATATATATATATATATATGAGGAAATATAGTCTTAAGATGTGCTATATTTATGGGATAAAGTGCTCAATATCAGAGATAGAGAGTGTGTAAATATAAAAGTGAACATAGAAGTCAACACTTAGAGGAGACAGGCAGTTTCATGCTAGAGTCAATCGTCAGGCCACTTGACGATTACATCTAGCCTCAAACAGCCTGTCACCTCTAAGTGTTGACTTCAATGTTCACACACACACACACACACACACACACACACATATATATATATATATATATATATATATATATATATCATTAACGGTCACATCCAGGTGAGTGTACTGTTCTTAGTTTAAGTATCGAATTTTAGGATCGTCCAGTGTTGTCAGTACTTAGCAAACAGAGTAGAAACACTGGTCACTGTAAACATTAAAGCAATAATCCCCGTAGAAGGCTTCACTGTTGAAATTCCGTAAAAGCAGAGGTGCATACCAAGACAGATCATATCTGACATCTGCTTGATGGAGGCCCGTCTCTGTCAACGGCAAGGTGTTATCGTCACTAAAAAATGTGATAGCTGAGTTGCGACCATTAATTTTATCAAGTCACTTGGAATGCAACTGAAAAGCGTTATGATTGCTGAATCTAATCTTTTATCATAATCTCAGGTTCGACGAGGATATCGTGACACACTCACACACACACACTCACACACACACAAACACACACACACACACACGGGTATGCAGGGGTTCTAGTTATTTATGTAAAATGCAAGATTAAAATAATTTTTCTTTAAATCATTTCGGTTTGATTGTTTTGTTTTAAGGCATAGCAACACCTCAATGGGTTATTTAATGCCGACAAAATTGATGGTAATATATTTTTATCAAAAATTTTCTTTAAAAAATGTAGTGCTGGTAAATTGCTTTTTTCTTCAAATATGTATTGCTGGTAATAATGTATTGCTGGCAATAATCTTTCCTTAAAAAAATTATTGTTGGTATTAAAACCTATTTTTACACTTTCATAGTGTATTGACCTCAGTTTTTGGGTTAACTATTTGCCCATAGTTGGGAGCCTAACAGGTGCTACCACTCTAGGTCAGGGTTGACCTGAGAACACCAGCAATTAAGAGGTGGTTCCACGCTCCTCAAAACCTCCTGATCAGAGGCCTTGCTGTTTGGACGTAGTTTATTGTTATACGCAAGACGAAAATCCTTTCGGTTTTTCTTTTTTTTTTTTTTTTTTTTCACTCTAATTTCACAAAACGGAAATTTGTAATTCCCTTCCATTGGAGAACCAGGAATGTTCACACTTTGGCGCCTAATAATAGTGGGGTCATAATAACAATGAGTGGGTTAGTATTTTTCTCAGGGTACACTAATCCCGGGCTCTTAATAAAAAGGTCGGAAAAGCATTGAAAGGTTTAAAAGTCTTTTTTTCTTTTTATGTGCTGTGTCCGTTCAGGACGTAGGCGATCATGGCTCTCCACTTCTTCCTATCCTTTGTATCTCTCAATAAGTTTTGTGCCTCTACCATGTCCCCAAGACCACGTTCTGTCATCTACTTGCTTAAGCCCGCCAGGTATGTCATGCGTTGCTTTCCCTTGTCTATTTTCCCCTCTATTTGACCTGTGAGTATCAGATTCTCCAGGCCCTCTTTTCTCATTACGTGTCCCAGAAACTTCAGCTGCCTCTTCTTGCTGTTAAGTATCAGCCTCCTCCTTGATGGAGTTAATAAACGAGATGGTCTTAATTAACGGTCACAGAACATTTTCTATATATATATATATATATATATATATATATATATATATATATATATATATATATAAACACCTCCACCCCGTTTATTAGGAACCTTTAAAGTATGTTGAACATTTACGGAGACCAAACAGTGGATATGAGCAGGGTTAGGGAGTTATTGATGAGTTTTGATAGTGGCGGCTGTGGTGGGTGTCTGCAAGAGTGGGTTCACCTCCCCTAATACAGTTTTTTTTTTTTTTTTTTTTTACGAGGCCGGCATGCAGGTTCTTGTGTATTACCGGCAAATAGGCATAAGCAATGTTGATATGGTGACGCTGTGAAAGAAATGTAGCAAAAGAAAAGCGAGAAGAAAGGACTAACCATCAGTTATAAGTAGATACAATGTATTTTTAGCAGTAAAAAGAACAGACCAACATAATATAAATTGGAAACACGAAAATATGCAAATATAATAGTTTAAATATATAGAAAATGATTTAAAAGAGTATGGAAAATGTGACAACGAAATCCGAAGCCAGAAGGACATCCAAAAATGCAAAATATGAACTGGAGGCGTCAAAATCAAAAATTTTAACTGAAGTCTGAAAATTCGACACTGAAATCCAATGGCATATTGAAATAGGAAAGGTGCCTTCCGAAAGCTAAGCAAAGTATTAACAAACGGAAAAAAATCATTAGACACAAAGAAAAGAGCGTTGAAGTCTTATACAAGGTGGTTGAGAAGTAACTCCCTATTTTATGTATGAGTGGCCAGCCAAGAGACCTGACTTAACATCCTGTAACGTTTTCTTTGTGGTGGTCAAAGGAACAAGTCTACTATACTAAAGCACGATTCGAAAGAACTTCAACGGTTAATACAATAGGTTATGTCTTCCTTACTGCAAGAGTTCTTGATAAAATCAGTTCACGCGATTCATGGCGACTCGAGAAGCTGGCAGCGAAATCTGATGCCCATATAGAATTTTAAATAAAACCTTATGCTAAATGCTTTCCTCCATTTCTTGTAAAAATTATAGTTAATAAATAAATTATAAGTATTTTAAAATGGGGTGTTACATTTCAGTCACCCTCTATATTCGGCTGTCAGGTAAATTAATTCGGTTTTTTGCATTGTTATTTGAATTTGAGTGTTTTATAATGACAAAATGTTAATAGCAGACACAAAAAAAAAAAAGCTGCAAGAAATCCTACAGAAGGGAATGAAGGAAAGCAAAAGGAAAGGACTAACCATCAGTTGTAAGAAGACAATATGGATGTCAGCAAATGGAACGCCCCAACATACAAACTACGAATTATAAACATCAAAATGAAACAACTACAAAAATTTAAATACCTAGGAAATGTTTTAATACCGAAAGATGCCTTCCAAAACCTAAGGAAAGTATTAAGAAACAGGAAAATTTCGTTAGCAACAAAGAGTACTGAACTGTTATGCAATATAATATCGGTCCTCTTCTATGGAAATGTATATTGAACACACAGATAAAGAAAAAACCTTGCGGTTACAGAAATGTTGTTCTACAGTAGGATGCTGAGAATTTCATGGATTGAATATATAAAAGCAACGCAAACTCTTAGGGAAAATGGAAACACAAAGAACAGTTGCGCTTAGAATTAGAAAGAAACTGTTAAAATCTGCCGGAAACATAATGAGGAAAGAAGGTTTGGAGAATATGACACCCACAGGCTAGATAGGTAAGGAGGAACAAAGGAAGGCAGAGCATAGCATACTTAACGAGCTTGTGTAAATGGTTGGCAGAACAGTGATTAGAAGAGATAGCAAAAAGAGGAATTTTATAAAGAACTACAAAGGACTGGAAATTGTGGAGAGCCATGAACGCCCACGTCCTGAAGGGACAGGGCACATAGTAAAAGAAGGTGAAAATCTGGTCTATTCATTTGGTGTTATTGTATTGTCTCTATCTGTTTTAATTTAAATAAATAAGGAACATAGCTTTTGGCGCGTCCATTATTTTGAATAATGAAGCCAACATTTCTAAACATTTTAAACAGCAAACCTGTCCACATTCGCAATTCAGAAAAACTCCTGTTGAAAATACATCTATACTTCTTCATGAAAATAATAAAAAAAACTAAAAATTCTTGAAGCTATATTAAAAAAAATTGAAGCCAATCCTTAATAAACTTAATTAAGAATACTGCATAAATGTTTTAAAATGTTTACAGTAGATAGTTTAAAACATCGAGGTTTGTACTAATAGTTTTAATATTTATTTCTTAAAAAAAAACAAACTCTCGGCAACACTATACTTAGTTACCTGCCTTGTAGCATTAGTCAAGCTAATCACACTACTCAATTAGAAATCTTCACTTCACAAGTAAAAACAATTTAACTTTCATATGAACACAGCAATTTTGTCTTTGAAAATGATGAACACTACAATATTTGTCACGAAATAAACAAAACACTGAAGATGAGATTGTGCTATGTCAAAAGTACTTGGAATAAATTTTCTCTTTCCCTTTACCAAAAAGTTTTCTGTGAATATGAATGGATCCAAGTGAAAATAAGCAGTCAAAACATCTCTCATTATATATATATATATATATATATATATATATATATATATATATATATATAGAATGAGGAGGGAAAGTTAGAAGTTATATTGAGTGTGACTTTGTTTTACAATTTGCATACGTATGCCTTTGAAAAAGTGTTGGTCGAAAGGTACCTAAGGTATATGACATCTGTTTTGTTTAAATCTGTTTTATTTCGGCAGGTACAAATAACTTTTTGCATATATATATATATATATATATATATATATATATATATATATATATATATTGTGTATATTTAGGCAGCAATTTTTCATTGATGCATGTTTCATTAAATAATATAGTTGTGTCTGTTTATTTTAAGTAAGTTCCTTTCATATTGTCTAATAAGCTTAATCACATTATCATTGAAAGACGAAAGGAAATCACCATATTGATACATGTTTAAATCCGATCTAAGCTTTGGGCTTACATAAGCTATTATCAAAGATGACAATTACATTTCACTATATCAAACAATACACGGACGAAACAATAATGATAGTCTGTTTTTGTTGCATGAAAAATTTCAAAGCAGCGGCAAATTCGTGTATACTAGACGCGGAAGCTAAAATCACATCGCAGATTGTGACTTTACACATGACGACGTGAGTGTGAAAGCGAGAAGTAATAAGTATGAGAAGCCGTTGGTATAAACCAATGGTTTCTGTTATAAATTATAGGCATTTAAGAATATTTGTGGAGATTTCGTAGTTTATTTTGTTCAGGTTAGGTTTCAACTGTTTTATGTATATAGCTTCAAGAATTTTTAGTTTTTGTTTATTGCTTTCATGTTTAAGTATAGTTGTGTTTACAACGAGGATTTTCCGGAATTGTGCATGCAATCAGGCATGTTGTTTTAAATGCCTAAAGATGTGAGAGTTATCATTCAAATGTAGTGTCAAGCACGAAGGTTACCATGGGGAAATTGTTGCCATTTTATATTTTTAATTTGGCGCATGCGCTTTGTTTTTTATTTTAATTTTATCAGCTGCACAGTATAATAGGGTCAGTTGAGCACCGTCTGACTGTGTAGTGTATTCAAAAAGAGTTAGATGAGTCTAAAGGTGATTACGGAGGCACAGCAGCCCGGGAAACTCATTTTGATCGTTCTGATAAGAAAAGAACTTCCGAATTTGCTAGTGAGAGTCTTAGATTCAAGACGGAGGCCAACATCAAGTACCTTGAATAGGTAGTACGGCCCTGGGTCAAAAGGTTGGCTGTTGGTAGAACCTATGTCTGGCAGCAGGACTCTGCACCATACCACAATTGCAGAAGAACACAGTCGTTGCTGACAGACAATTTCTACGACCACATCACCCCTTACATCTGGCTACCTAACTCGCCAGACGGGAACCTCCTTGACTATTGTGTGGGGGTGCAGTTGAGCGATAGATTAACAAAACTCATTGTAATCCAAAGATGAACTGGAGGCAAGGATTATGGTAACATTCACCTCTTTAAACAAATAGAACTCTCAGAAGAGACGCAGGAGATACCGAAGTTTTCTGGTGATCGTGATTGAAGCCAATGGCGATTTGATTGAATAGATTCACTCTTTCAAGATATTTTTGTGTAATTTTGGTAAATATAGCTGTTAAAATTAGATGCGAGTGTTATTTTTATTTTTGCGCAATTTAGACGACAATTCATCCATCGTACCATATATATATATATATATATATATATATATATATATATATATATATATATATATATGCCCATGTGTGTGTGTGTGTGTGTGTGGGAGTGCGTGTGTGAGTGTATGCGTGTGTCTATGCATGTGTGCGTGTGTGTTCATTACGCAGAACAGGGACGAAGAGATCAAAGTGAAAATCATTCCTTTCAAAGGATGGTGAGTAATCTGATCGATATTCGATTTATGTCGTGATTCCCACCTTTCAATTAAGCGATCAGTTCATCAAACAAGAGACTTTACACCTCTCAGGGGAAGAAGTAGATTGTCGAACAGACACACCATTTAATCTATAAGACACACACACAAACCTATACCTTTTCTATTAATGAGATAGATGTATAAATCTGCTGTAGTAGAATCGACAAGCAGATGATACTGTGAACGGTCGATATTATATATATATATATATATATATATATATATATATATATATATATATATATACTTTATTTTAGGATATTACGTCGAAATTGCAATCGTGTTTCGATGCGTATCAACACATCTCTTCAGGCGATTGCAAATTACTATATATACAGCTATAAAAAGGGTGATATTTTCTTTGGTTTATTTTGTTTGGGTTATTTAATACCGACAACATTTTTAGGATAGATTCGTATGAATAGAATATGTATTCTTTGCTTTAGATTGGTTTGGTTTATTTTGTTTTACGGCATATCAACCTCAATGGGTTATTTAATGCCGACAACATTTTTAGGATAGATTCGTATGAATAGAATATGTATTCTTTGGTTTAGATTGGTTTGGTTTATTTTGTTTTACGGCATATCAACCTCAGTGGGTTATTTAATGCCGACAACATTTTTAGGATAGATTCGTATGAATAGAATATGTATTCTTTGGTTTAGATTGATTTGGTATATTTTGTTTAACGGCATATCAACTTCAATGGGTTATTTAATGCCGACAACATTTTTAGGATAGATTCGTATGAATAGAATATGTATTCTTTGGTTTAGATTGATTTGGTATATTTTGTTTAACGGCATATCAACCTCAATGGGTTATTTAATGCCGACAACATTTTTAGGATAGATTCGTATGAATAGAATATGTATTCTTTGGTTTAGATTGATTTGGTATATTTTGTTTAACGGCATATCAACACCTCAATGGGTTATTTAATGCAGATAAAATTTTTATTGCTGGTGATATTTTTTTTCAAAATTGTATTGCTGTTAATAATGTATTGTTGGTAATAATTTTTCTTCAAAAATTTATTACTGGCAATAATTTTTACAAAGTATTCTGGTATTAAAACCTCCTTTTTTTTTACATTTTCATAATGTTTTGACCCCAACTTGGGGGTTAACTCTTTACCCGTAGCTGAGACCCTGACAGGTTCTAGCCCCCTGAGTCAGGATGAACCTAGGAAGACCAGCAATTAAGAGGTGGCTGCACGCTCCTCAAGACCTCTTGATCAGAGGCCTTGCTGTTGGATGTAGTTTATCGTTTCACCCAGGACGCGAATGTAGTTTATCGTCATACCCAGGACGGGTGATTTTTTGTAGGAAACTGACAGGGCATGTAGCTTGACTAACATTTTGTTAGATTATCATTTAATTTTTCTTAGGAAATAAAATTGTCTGGTGTACAATATGCATCCATTTGCAACTGCTCCTTTTTGACGTCTCTTGCCGTCATTGATTTCAAATCTCTGGGTCATGACCCATTTATGAAAAGTAGTTTCTTAATTTTCTCTTCTTCCATCAGTTTAAATTTAACGTCGGCCATTTTCGATTGGTTAATCTGAGTAAAGCCTACAAAACCTTTTAACAATTCCTTTTTTTCTTTTGTTTTTCGTAAAAAGAGGCTGTATTTTGCTTCTAAATCTGATTAAATCGTTCACAGCCCAGTAATTTACAATCACCTGATGAGATGCACTGATACGCATCGAAACACGACTGCAACTGTGTAGCGATTTTGAAATGTTGTTGGTGTAATATCCTAAAATAAATAAGATATATATATATATATATATATATATATATATATAAGCAAATATATGGATATAGATCCGACAGTATGAAGAAAAATATACGGAAAAAACAAACAAAAATCCTTATATGCAATTATGCTGTTTTAATGTTAATATAATGTCAACGTCGGACGTTTCGGTCTAATAAACCATCTTCAGGACATATTCATAAAATATAATTAACATTATCAATTCAACATGACAAAGACGATGGACATAAGAACAAGACTTATCCAAACAGATAACTGAAAGTTTTATATGATCAGCTAAAACTTTTTTTCTCTGGATTATTGGTAACATTAATTAAAGCATATTATTAGGCCTGTCGCATAATAGTTGATACATTTGCTTAGTTTTCTCTGGATTATTGGTAAAACTTATTAAAGCATATTATTAGGCCTGTCCCATAATAGTTGATACATTTGCCAAGTTTTCTCTGGATTATTGGTAACCCTAATTAAAGCATATTATTAGGCCTGTCCCATAATAGTTGATACATTTGTTTAGTTTTCTTTGGATTATTGGTAAAACTTATTAAAGCATATTATTAGGCCTGTCCCATAATAGTTGATACATTTGTTTAGTTTTCTTTGGATTATTGGTAAAACTTATTAAAGCATATTATTAGGCCTGTCCCATAATAGTTGATACTTTTGCCTAGTTTTCTCCGGATTACTGGTAACACTTATTTCGTCTACGAAAATTTGAAGTAGAGGTGCTGATTATAACTGGAAAATATTTTGTTTTCTCTCTCTCTCTTTCTCTCTCTCTTTCTCTTTTCTCTCTCTCTCTCTCTCTCTCTCTGGAAAATATATAAATTTTTTGTATATCAGAACAATTTTGGGGGAAGTTTATAACTTTGTGGAAAAGAAAATCTGGCGAAGCGTTTCTTCCTTGGGGATTTTATCGGACTAAAGTAATATTCCAATTGATGTTACTACACATGCGTACGACGAAAAAAAATCATCTTTCTTGGCAGATTTTCTTTTATCACAAAAAATGGGATGGTCAATAACAAAAGCGAAAAAAAAAAAAAGGAAATGAGACTTAACAATATTGGCTACCCTGGATATACAAACAAACAAAAAATTAATTGAAAAGTTTAGCACCCCCTTTCATTCTTGTGTTATGAATATCACTTTTGTCAGATGAAATCCTAAAGAAAAAAACGGATATATATGTACAATTTTTAGATATATTATTTACATATTATATTATATATGCGCGGTAATTATTGGAAAGCGCACAATATCAGTGATAGAGCTAACATATTTAGTTTGATTGATGTGAGTTTGTGACCCTGTGTTTCACGCTCTCTGCGATCGTCAGAGAAACGATTCATCTGACGATCGCAGAGAGTGTAAAATCCTGGATCACAAACTCACATCAATCCAACTATATATATATATATATATATATATATATATATATATATATATATATATATATATATTTAAATATGTTTGAAACAGTACAGAAGCGTATTAAGGCATTAAAAACAAGAAATTTTATATTATAGGCCGTGATAAATTTAAAACAAAAACACACACCAGTCGACCGTTTTCGTCCCCTCTCATCACAACTGTTAATGGGGAACTAAAATTATGGATTTCAGTGTGAACTGGTTTTCCGTTTTGGCCAGTTCGCACTCATTGTTCCATCTTAAGGTGTTGGAGACGCTTTACATCAGGTCCAGGCAACCTGCTCTTTGTAAACAAAGAGATTGTTTGCTTGGACTTGCTGTGCTGCGCTTCTAGCATCTTTGTTGGTATAATTTTTATAATAATTTATTTCTCCCTGTCCATTCATTCATGTCATCCATAACAGACTTTTTCTTTTTCTTTTCCTCATAATTTTAGTTCCCCGTTAACAGTTCTGATGAGAGGGAACGAAACCGGTCGACTGGTGTCTGTTTTTGTTTTAAATCTATCATGGCCTACAATATAAAATTTCATGAGCTTCTAATCATTAGCTCTGATTAATGAATGATGAACATCTCAGTCATTGTCGTTTATGATTGATTTCATCACAATTCTTTTGGGGAGTAATTCTACATTCTTATTGCTCAAAGTAGAGCCCCAAACTGTTATAGAAACCCAGGAGAATTCCAGTAAGATATCTTTAATCATTTCTAAGATACAACGGTTCAGATCTTAATCTAACATTTGGACAATTTTGATTTTACTCGCGGTTTATATATGGACAACCGCATGCACAAATATAGAGGATCTGGGAGCGTGAAAGTTACCATGCAATTTTGAGTCCAAACTGTCTGTATCTAAGAAGATGAACGTCCTTTCCCCACAAATGTTGTACATATTAAACTATATATATATATATATATATATATATATATATATATATATATATATATATATATATATATAGTTATAAATACTGCACAAATGTTTTAAAATAGGTACAATAGATAGTTTAGAATATAAAGTTTTGCACTAAGAGTTTTAACACTTATTTCTTAAAAACTCTCGGCATACCATACTTAATTACCTCCCCTAAAGCGCTGTCAAGCGATCACGTACTCACTAAGCCTTCTTCACTTTACAATTAAAAAAAAATAACTTTCAGATGAACGCAGCAATTTTGTCTTTGAAAATGATGAACACTACAATATTTGTCTCGAAATAAACAACATCCTGATGATGACTTTGTGCATGTTGAAAGTACTCGATATGAAAGGATCCAATTGAAAATAAGTAGACAAAACTTATCTAAATAATTCAATGAAACCTGTCTCAATATATATATATATATATATATATATATATATATATATATATATATATATATATATATATGTTTAAACATAACATATCGCGATTATAAAACAGTGTTCGATGTATTATAACAGAGCTATTAAGTATATATTAATAAATATATATTATCCCTCACGGTTATTTAATAAAAATAAAATTCTTTTTTCTTCTAGTTTTTCAATTTTTAATTTTTTTATTTTTTACTTTAAATTTTATTTTTTAATTTTCAATTTATAATTTTCGAATTCGTAATTTTTAATTACTTTTTAATTTTTAATTGTTATTTCAAATGCTAATTACGCTTTATTTTGAAAATATCATCATTACATAAATATATTCATGTTTTAATAAAAACAAGTAATCTCCCTTTAATTATATAATTTAAAAAAATTAAAATATGAATATTCCCCACTCAGATATATAGTATTTTAATTTTGTTTTTTACATACATATATAATACCCACTTATTTTAATTCCCAAATATATTTTTTAAATAACAAAAACAAATTCTAATCCCAGCATAATACAGGGTGTCCATAAAGTTCGTGTGCACTTTAAAAAATTTATAACTTTATTTGTGTTTGCGATAGAAATAATTTGTAAAAAGGATTAGAAAGAAGTAAATCCCTAACCTTAACCCTAATCCTGTCTCACTAGAACAATTACGACTGAGTAGTAAGTTCGATCCTCACTGGGTGCTCCTTACTTTTGGCCTTGTGCTACGCTTGGAAAATCACTACTAATCTTTGGGCACCTCAGCATGGTATAAAGGTGTAAGCTTATCTTGCTAGATCAGTTACGACTGAAAATGAGTTCGATCCTCACTGGGTGCTCCATATTTTCGACCTTGTGCCACATCTAAGCTGCGCTTGGAAAATCACTAAATATATGTCCGCAAATGCTTCGTTTTTGAGTTATTCAACTTAAAGAAGTTTTACGGTAGAATCAGAAATCTTCCCCAAAGCTTGTAAAAGTAGCGTTTAACGTAAACTTTAAACTTAATAACACAAAAACGAAAGATTTGCGGACATATATGGAATTTTGTCCTTGTTTTGGTGTGACGAACCCAACCAAAAGATTGTAAAAATATTTTGACACAGCCTGTATAGATACGCAAATATCCCCAGACAGAGTGTATCTGTGAAAAAGACAAAAGGAATAAAAAGCGACAAGATGAGAACGTTACTTAACTGTCGCGTTATGTGCTAGGAGAGAAATTGTCAAATTGCCTTGATAAAGGACCCCAGAGCACGAAATGTCGGTTAAATATAGTTTTTCTTCTTATCTCTTTTTATTCATTCATATATATATATATATATATATATATATATATATATATATATATATATATATATATATGTATATATATATATATATATATATATATATATCAAAGTGAACATTGAAGTCAAAACTCAGACGACAGGCTGATTCATGCTGGACGCAATCGTCAGGCCACCTGAATGTTCACTTTTATATTGATATTTACATACGCTCTATCTCTTATTGACGCCCGTATGTTTACGGGTGGAGGGCGGAAGATGAAAAGTTTTCAGTGCGATCCAGTAATTAAATAACGGAAATTTCTTTCTTGGATGGGCGATAAAATATTCGCATTACCTCCTATGCATCCCTACCCTACATATTCATTATTACTTTAAACGTTACTTTTGTAATCGTATTTGAGTTAGCATCCTGGCCTTTTTTTTTTTTTTTTTTTTTTCGTTATTTTTTTCTTAAAACGCGGAATTAACTGGATTAGACTAGAATCCATTATAATAATATTTATTGAAATAAGAAATATTGTCGAAGAAAACTTCTATTAAAACGCACACGCAGACACACACACACACACACACACACACACACACACACACACATATATATATATATATATATATATATATATATATATAAGAAATAGGTTAAATCCGACATATTGCAATTTTAGTTTATATATATATATATATATATATATATATATATATATATAAGTGAACATTGAAGGAAACATTCAGAGGCGACATGCTGTTTCCTATTATTATATTTACATACGCTCTATCTCTGATATTGAGCACTTTATCCCATAAATATAGAACACCTGAAAACTATATTTCTTCACACACACATACACACACATATTTATATATATATAATGTGTATGTACATAAATTTAAGTATATATATATATATATATATATATATATATATATATATATGCAATTTTTTATATATATTATTTATATATTACATATGCGCGGTATGTATTGGAAAGCGCTAAATATCAGTGATTGAGCTAACATATTTAGTTTGATTGGTGTGATTTTGTGACCCTGGGTTTCACGCTATTTGCGACCGTCAGACAAGCGTGTATTCATGTTTGTGTACGTATGAGTGGAAATTCGACGACTACTTTTCTCCCAATTCCATAAAACCACCGATATACGCAACCATATATAAATCCAAAATTTTAAAATTAATCAGTTCGTCTCACGATCGCAAATAGCGTGAAACGTAGGGTCAAACTCAACTAAATATATATATAATTATATATATATATATATATATATATATATATATATATATATATATATATATATATGTCCTGAAGATTTCGTTCAAGCATGTTGACGCCCAGAGTTGACCAAATGTCCACTTTCATATTTAAATCTCATAAACATACCAATACCTTAAAATTATATATATATATATATATATATATATATATATATATATGTGTGTGTGTGTGTGTATGTTAGTGAAGAAATATAGTTTTAATGTGTGCTATATTTATCGTATAAAATGATCAATAACAGCGATAGACGTATGTAAATATAAAAGTGAACATTGAATTCAACACTCAGAGGCGACAGGCAGTTTTATGGTAGACGCAATCGTCAGGCCGACCATTGCATTAGCATGAAACAGCCCGTCTCCTCTGTGTGCTGACTTCAATGTTCACATTTATATATATATATATATATATATATATATATATATATATATATATATATATATATATATATATATATGTATGTATGTATTTATATATGTGAAAAATATATAGAAAATAGGAAAGAACTCGTTAGGTAAATAATCCAAAGTTCTTTAGTATTTTTGTTATTAGGTTGGTGCAAAAATAATTTTTGACGTTAAAAAAATACGTCAAAAACCGACATTATTTTTGCACCAACCTAATATTATTTTTAAAAAATAGTGCTCGATACAAAAGTAGAGCATATATATATATATATATATATATATATATATATATATATATATATATACTTATATATATATATATATATATATATATATATATATATATATATATATATATAAAATAAATTATGATAAATGGACGGAAAATTAGCGTACCAACAAACGGACGTATAAAAAAAGTGCTCATTGCAGCTCTTTAGAAAAACAGACATACAATAAATAGTGTTAAAGCATAGTATATTACCTCACTTTACCTGATGAGACCTAGCACTAGAAACCACGTTAGTATGCGGTTTTAGCTCTTTTTGTTGTGTGTATATACACACACACACACACACACACACATATATATATATATATATATATATATATATATATATATATATATATATATATATATAAGTATAGTGATTGTCAGTGTTGCTAAAATGAGTGCCCTCACTTCTCGCATCACTTGTGATGACTTCCGTTTCGTTTGGTTTTCCTTTCAGCGTTCATGGCCCCTAAGATGACTTATATATACAGTCGTATAAAAAGCTATATTTTTTTTTCTTTTTGTATGCGTGTCAGTGTTTTCTTCTTCTCGACATGAAAACACTTGTAGGCATACAAGAAAAACATCATAAAAACTAAACGATACTATCTTGTCAGACTTGTTTAACGAGACATGTATTAAAGAGGATTTGATACCTAAATGCACACACACACACACGCACGCATATATATATATATATATATATATATATATATATATATATATATATATGTGTGTGTGTGTGTGTGTGTGTATTATGAAATGGACAAAGTCCGACAATTATTTTAAAACATTTTTATATTTATACATTCTTTTTATAGATACAAATATTTAAGTAAATGCTCTGTTTTATAATAAACAGTATAAAACAATATTTACCGGCCTGAATGTCCGAAAAATTTTCATAGAAAATATCCGTTCTCCAACAGGAATCGAACCTGTATCCTATACGGAACCGTCATATAGCCTGACGTACTTTTACCATATTATTAGGTTGGTGCAAAAACAATGTCGTTTTCTCACATAGTAACATATGTGAGAAAACGACATTATTTTTGCACCAAGCTAATAAAAAAAAAAAAAAAAAAAAGTATGTATAAACATAAAAATGTCTTTAAATAATTGTCGGATTTGGTCCATTTCGTAATGTGTGACGTCTTTGTTTATACATCGAGCAGATATGAATGTACGTCAGAAAATGATAGAGAATTGTGATTTAAAAACAGTAAAATCGACCTCGATAACCGAAACGGTCCTCTGTGGCTCAATCGGTAAAAGCACGTCAGGCTATATGACGGTTCCGTATAGGATAGAGGCTCGATTCCTGTCGGATGATGCATATTTTCTATGAAAATTTCTCGGACATTAAGGCCTGTAAATGTTGTTAATACAGTTTATTATGAACAGAACATTTACTTAAATATTTGTATCTATAAAGAAAAGAATGTATAAACATAAAAACATCTTTATATATAGTGATGGCTCTAGGGTAGCTCACATCCCGGGCAAGCTAAACTTTGGCGCCCTTACAAGTATAACTTTTTAAAATTTACCCAAGGAGAAAAAGTGAAAATGTAGATTAACGAATTTGTTACAATATACAACTTATTGCAAGCCAAAGAAAACATCCTTTATGCTATCTAAAATATTTTTTATTAGACCTTCAAATCTTTTCATGGCTCTTTCTTAAACCTGTCTTCTTTACAAGATCATTTTCTATTGACAAAATAGCCAAAGAATTTAATTTTGTCTTCAGTCATGGACGACCGCAAGTATGTTTTTATAAGCTTTCCTTTTGGAAAATCACAAACCCATGACATGGCGGTATGATGGCGCCCTCAGCCTTTATGGCGCCCCAAGCGACTGTCCGAGTTGCCAGTACCTTGAAAAATCATAAATGATAATGCCTAATTGACTAATTGAAAGTGCTCGGATCTGCAAATCATTTGCACATTTTTTACACTCTTTATGTACAGAAAAGAAATCACTTGTATGCATGCAAATAATAATAATAATAATAATAATAATAATAAATAAAATTAATAAACAATCTAATCGCAGTGAATTGTTATTCTTCTTCAATGGAACATGTATAAAAGAAGGACTGCTGGCGTAAAAGTAATAGTAGAGTAAAAAGGTCTTAGTAGTTTTCCACGGAATTTAAGATTCTGATTCTTATTGTGCTGTGGATCTGATGTCGTAAATATGTTAGAATGTGGAGCTTATATTTTAAATGATAAAGAAACAATTTATTGAAATTTAGAAAATTGCACCCTGAAGATGACAATTTGAAATTGTCGAAATAACTCGGCGTGTTTTTTCTATCTGACAACTCGAATATAAGGATCTTATTATTCAAGGAATTGATAGTAAGTTAATGTCTTATTAAGTTCTGTTAGCGAAGTGATTTCTCTATTAATCACATTAACATTTCTATTTAATTCTTTGTATAAATTGTTTCTTTATTATATATATAATATATATATATATATATATATATATATATATATATATATATATATATATATATATATATTAGGTTGGTGCAAACATAATGACGTAATAATCTCGTTTTTTGACGTTAAAAAATACGTCAAAAAACGACATTATTACGTCATTATTTTTGCACAAACCTAATATATATATATATATATAAAGAAGAAATATAGTTTAAGGTGTGTTATATTTATGGGATAAAGTATCAGAGATAGAGCGTATGTAAATATAAATATATAAGTGAACATTGAAGTCAACACTCGGAGGCGACAGGCTGTTTCATGCTGGACGCATGAAACAGCCTGTCGCCTCTGAGTGTTGACTTCAATGTTCGCTTATATATATACTCTAAACTCGACCATGTCTCTCACACCATCCTTCACTACCTTCTAGGTCAACTTATATTAGTTTAATACTCTCCGTCAAAAGTGTAAATTTTAATTTCATTTTTCGTTTCACGTTTTGAAAGTGATTTCTGAAGATCCAGGAAAAAATAAAAGTCCCTGGTGAAATAAATTATTACAATGGAGCTTTAAAGTGGTCTGTTTTGCTTTAAATTAAATTATTCGCTCTGAATTAACATTGAGCTCTCAGGATTTCATCCTCCTTGGGATTATCCATACGGGTTACCAAGATTTTCTTCACTTACATATATATATATATATATATATATATATATATATATATATATATATATATACGTGACAATTTGAAATTGTCGAAAGTACTTGGCACGTGTCTTCCATCTAACAACTCGAATCTGACGATCTTATTATTCAAGGAATTGATAGTAATTTAATGTCTCAGTAAGTTCTGTTAGCGAAGTGATACGCCATTAATCACATTAACGTTGCTATTTAATTATTTGTATAAACTGTTTCTATATTATATAAAATATTAGCTGTAAACTCTAATATATATATATATATATATCACTATTACCTGACGATCCGCGTAGGTGAAACCTTGGTAGATTTATCTGGCTCTTTAGGTTTAATTAGGTTTGCTCTACTTAGCGTGTTGAGCACTTTACTTATTTTACTTACTTGCATCGGGGTTTTTTTTCTTTGGACTCTGAACTTGGATGCTAGACGATTGTCTTCGGCTGACGTACATATTCTCTGTTCTTTCTTTTTTGTACCTTTTTTCACCCTTGGGTATTGGTCTGTTTATTTACATATCAAGGCACCCAAGGTTTTCCGGAGGAGTATAATTTCTTATATTTATAAGATTATTACTATTATATATATATATATACATTTTGTGTGTGTTTGTGTGTATAATGAATTATTCAGCGTGTTACATACATATTTCAAAGTAAGAATAGGAATAAAAAAACCTAATAACATTTGCTTTAAATGAAAATTCCATTAACTTAACAAGACTGTAAACATCTATACTCAGACGAGTGCGTCTTTATTTTATATCTGTAGAAGATATATTTGTTTACACGATCGCCCAAGCATCCGCTTCTCATATACAATGTGGGATAAGTTATACCGTTTTTAATAAATATGTGTGTATTTTGTGCAAATATATATGTAAACAAATACAAAGATATACATATGCAGTGCACACACACATACTCATATATATATATATATATATATATATATATATATATATATATATATATATATATATATATATATATATATATGTATAAAGAAAGAACAGTAATATATATAATCCGGTGTTCTTATTGATATTTTTTTTATTTTTGCAAAACAGTGCTCAATGTAAATTTACAAAGCATAAATATAAATTAACTGATTTAAAATATGTTTTTTCGCTACACAAAAATAACCATGTTTCAAAAATGGAAGCTGAAAACTTTAGATTTAATTATATAATTTAATTAAAATTATTAGTCCGGTTTCATCTACAAGCGAATATTGGAATAACTGATTTTTAAATTTACTGAGTTTTAAACGCACATATAAATTCATAATTTCCTGTTTCCAAGGATACAGAGAAATCCAATCGTTCAGACAGGGACGGTAGCGTGTTCATTTTTATTAAATATTGTTGTATCAATTATGAGTTAAGTTCGAAAAAGAGGTTAAGTTTAGGGAGGGTAGGGGTTTAGTTTTCAACGAATTCTGACATCCGTTAAATGCATGTCGTCTGTTTTTTTTATCAAGTTTTTCGGCATTTTTTTCTTTTTCTGATATATATATATATATATATATATATATATATATATATATATATATATCCGAATGTAATGAGAACGAAAATAATATATAAAAAATATGAATTATAACGTTCACAGCATTAATTGAAAAGTATGCTTAATACTGATGGTAGAGTAATAATTATTTATTATCACCTAATTGGCTTGACTTATAGAGACATGACTTTGTATGCTGAGTCATTGCACTATAATGTTAGCTATCTAATCTAATTCAGCCTTTTATATAATGTAACCTCAGTACTTAGCCGTTACAAGTGTTTCCAAGACTATAAACTTTCCTGGAGCCGAGCCACAACCTTAAATATGTTCTGTTTACTATCTATTGATTAGTATGTCATTGCCATACAAACAAAATCGGAAGAGTGATTACTCTAAACAGTACGTGGCGCCAGTATGTTAGGGACGCATGGTGAATGCGCTGTTGTATGACAATGACATTTTTATTTTAGGATATTACATCATTATTTTCTTATGCCTGATGAGATGAGTTGATTCACATCGAAACACGACTGCAATTATGTAGCGTCTTTCGATGTGTTTTCGATGTAATATCCCAAAATAAAGAATATCTGTCTACTTTGTATTGAGCCATCTTTTAAATTGAATATTACGAACGAATGTAAATATATATATATATATATATATATATATATATATATATATATATATATATATATATATAAACACACACACACACACACACATATATATATATATATATATATATATATATATATATATATATATATATATATATATACAAGGGAGCGGTGAAAAGTTCCCAGCACGGCCCACTTTAAAATTTTTCAATGATCAAACATTAGAGAAAATGATTTGAGTAGTGGGTCAGGCCAAGAATTTTTCAACATCACACCTACCCCGTATACAATATAGATATATACACGTAAGTATATATATAAGTACAATGTGCTGAATTATGAAAGAGGATGATTGTTTCACAGGGATTTTCACAAGGAAATTCTTCTTTCATTGGAACAACAAACCTGAAAAGGTATCATTTATCCCGACACAAATGTCGATCGGTGACAATAAATATGAAGTTAACTCAGACGCAAAAGCAAATCGAGAAATTATACATTTGGTACCTTGCCAACCATTTACACCTTGCGAAAGCGTACATAATGCTGACAAATGCATATATATATATATATATATCTGTAATTTATTTATTCATATATGCATTGTTATAATAAATACATTGAGCTCTATTTGTAGATCAGTTTTAATATTTTATATTATTAGGATTAACTTGGAATATATATCTACGGGTTATATATATATATATATATATATATATATATATATATATATATATATATATATATATATATACAATGAGTACAGACGATCCTTAAAAATCCATTCACTTTCAATATATCAATATGCATCTCTTCCAAACCCTATAATTTTTTTATAAACTTTATATTGAAATTTTTATTTGTCTTTCAATATTAAATTTTTCCTTTTCTTTTTTACTCTCTCTTTTCCTTTTGTCTGGATAAACTGAATTCATTTATTAAAGAAAGTACGTCTGAAGAGATGAATATTTAAATATATTCATGAAATAAATTATAACCGAAACGGATTTTTAAGGATTGTCTGTACTCATGTATGTATTACCAGGGATGGCTTTTGAACTGTAGTATATATATATATATATATATATATATATATATATATATATATATATATATATATATATATATATATATAATAAAACTGTCAAACTGACCAAGGGAATACAGAGCAGCATAGATCCATCCATCTATTATTTCAAATAACAACTTAAAAAAGACTGTTTGACCAACACAAGGAATGTTAAAAGATTCATGTTAAAAAGATAAAAAATAAAAAACAAATGAAAACTACAGACAAAAGTTCATTTTCTCCATCAAGACATTCATTTCTGTAGTTCACTGCTACCAGCAAGGAGAATTTTTTTTCTCCTGATGAAGGCCATGTTGGCCGAAACTAGTCGAGGAATCTAAAGGAAATAATAATAATAAAAACGAAAGAATATTAATCTACAACTCAGTCTGTCTGAAGATCTTAATTTTTAATATTTTTTATTGTTCAATATATATATATATATATATATATATATATATATATATATATATATACATTGTATATATACACTGTAGTTCAAAAGTCTGAGGCAAACCTTGGTAATTTTTTAAATTTGTCCATAATGTACTTGTTTATATTTAAAATAAGAACAAAATATTATATATCGATAAGTGGACCGAATCATGTTTTTTTATTAGAAATTTTATTATGGCAAAAAGTAGAAAAAGCATTTTATGCTCAAATTTTGCTCTCGTCAAAATATCCTCCTTTAGCCTTGATTAGTGCAGCACAAATTTTTGGCATTCGTTGCAAAAGTTCATCAAATTTTAATTTTAATAATAATAATAATGATATATATATATATATATATATCCACATACAGGACTGTTTCGCTGTGTCGCAGCTCGTCATTGAGTCTAAACGTCCGATTGCTTCAAGCCAGGATCGAAATTTATGTGTGTGTGCGCGTTTGTGAATTATATAAGTGCACTGGTATTTAATTTGTTATACTGTTAATTGCAATTAGGGCTTACATAGTTTTAAATACGATATGCGTAAATTCGAAACTGCTGTATACGTCATCTAGATATCGTCATTCCAAACCTTAATTCTTACATGACTACATCTGGTCTGAGAAAATAAAAAGCGTGAAAAATTGATAGACCGTAGAAAGACGATATATATATATATATATATATATATATATATATATATATATATATATATATATATATATATATATATATATATATATATATTATTATTATTATTATTATTATTACTTAAAGGATATTTTAAGTGGATACCCGTGTTTGTGTAGATGCTCAAACTATTTACTAAATATTTATTTATTTTCTTTATCAGCCAGAATATTCGGAAAATCCTATTATAGAAAAATATTCTCGTTCCGTCAAATACCAACTAAAAATAAAAATGTAATAAAATCTGTCGGATTAATAGAAATAAATATGCATCCCTTTATATATATATATATATATATATATATATATATATATATATATGTGTGTGTGTGTGTGTGAGTCTGTGTATGTGTGTGCCCAAATGTAACGAGAACGAAAAAGATATATATTGAAAAGTTCATAGCATTAATTTAATGCATCTTTGTCGTGAGCACTTGTTTGACCGTATATAACATCTTTATTATATCTATCTATCTATCTATCTATCTATCTATCTATCTATCTATCTATATATATATATATATATATATATATATATATATATAAAATTGATGATGTCTCCTGACGAGTTGACGGACCGATCACAATAAAGTTTCGCCCAAGAAACTTTGGAGTTGGGATACTGAATATAACATTAATAAGTTAAGTGATAAATTTTATATCTGTAATTAATGTTAGATAGATAGATAGATAGATAGATAGATAGATAGATAGATAGATAGATAGATAGATAGATAGAAATCATATTGTTAAAAATTGCTATAACGGGGACAGAGAGTATTGTAAATATATATGTGGTATATATCTCTCCTATTTACATTCATATCTATACCGTATTATCATTTCCTTATCTATCTATCTTTCTATCTATCTATCTATCTATCTATCTATATATATATATATATATATATATATATATATATATATGTGTGTGTGTGTGTGTGTGTGTGTGCGCGTGCGCGCGTACGTGCGTGTATATATGCACGCACAAATTTCGTATTAATAATGTAAATAATATGTGCGTATCATATATCAATCTATATGAGTGTGCATATACATGTGTATATAAATAAGTGTGTGTGTGCACGTGACACTAATCTTATATATGTTTCAATTTTCATTTCTGGTGTATGTGTATTTGAAAATGTATACAAAAATATATTTGCTTGAAAAAGCATAGATACATTGACAGATACATAGATAAAAATCCGATGTATTCATAGATAGGTAGATGTAAACAAAGTTAGGTAGACAGAAAAAATTATAGGAACAAATATATATATATATATGTGTGTGTGTGTGTTTGTGTTTACATGTGTGGATTTGTTGTTGTTGCAGATGTTGTTGCTATTGTTGTTGCTTATGTGAGTGTGTGTGAATTATATATATATATATGTTTATGTACAAAAATATATCAACAAAATAAAAAAAACAAAAATCAGACAGATAATGAACATACATAGATAGATAGATAGATAGATAGATATAAACAGACTGTAGATAGATAGATAGATAGATAGATAGATAGATAGATAGATGAAGTGAAATAGTTAACCACACTGACGTAGCAAGCTTGTTGCATCGTTACGGTGATGGACAAAAATAAAATACGTATTCTGATACACTACAGTCTATCGCTGTCTTTTGATCTGAAATTTTCACTGTATAATGAATGCTCGATCGATCTGATTAAAGAAGGTTCGTTGAATTAAGTGCAGTAACAAAGCAAGAGATTGATTTGAAAAAGAAATTTCTTCTTTAAGTCAAATACATGTAATTTTTCTGTTTTTTTTTGTTTGTTTGTTTGTTTTTCGTTTTTTGTAATCATTAGGCTTAGGATTTATTGAATGTCTTCCGCAAGATTAACTTGTAGATCGATCGATGCCAAGAGTGACAGATTATCGAAAACGCACAAACTGATAGATTTATTATGTGGAAAGAAAAAGATATATATATATATATATATATATATATATATATATATATATATATATATATATATTCGAGTGCTTTTACGTTTTCACTTTATTTTTGTACGAGTTCTTTTTCCTGATTCTATGTATTAATGAAAAAATTATAAGTGTGTACTTAAGTTGATTCACTGTGGTACATACGCAAATAAATGATCAACAGTGTAAGTAAATAAAATAAGTAAAAAAAAAAAAAAGGGGGGAAAGAAAAACAAAGCAAAAAACGATATAAAGAAGAAAACAAATAAATAAACAAATAAATAATCTCACTTTATGCATGTCTTAAATAAAGACAAAACGTCCAGCATTGCCAGGGAAAAATATATCCAAAATTGGCGTCGTGCTGCAGTTACAGTTTGATCAAACAATATGATTAAAATCCAAATATTCTGATAATTGTTCAGTAATATCCAACGTACACGAAGAAATGTTGTTCACTGGCCGGTGATCAATGATAAAAAGAGGAACGTCTGCAGAGATGGTGCTGAGGATAGGAAGAAAGGTTGGATGAGGGAAGCGAATTGGTTGGAACGGGTGGTGAGGAAAGAAATGAGGGAACGGGGGAATAGAAGGTGGTTAACGGGAAGAGAGGGAATATCGGTTAAGAGTGAGAATGTTGTTTGCAATAGAGAAAGCAAGGGTATTCAGATGGCAAGGGTTAGAAGAAAGAAAGAAAGAAAGAAAGAAAGAAAGAAAGAAAGAAAGAAAGAAAGAAAAGAAAGAAAGAAAAGTTCTAAATCTAATTCGTTAAAGAAAGTATTCAAGCGAAGTAAATATTGCATAGAAATCTAAAAAGGAAGAAGACATTTTGAGTTGCGGTGAAGAAAGAAAGAAAGAAAGAAAGAAAGAAAGAAAGAAAGAAAAAAGAAAAGAAAAGAAAAGAAGAAATGGGAGAATAATGACGAGTGATAAGAAAGAAAGAAAGAAAGAAAGAAATGGGAGAATAATGACGAGTGGAAAGAAAGAAAGAAAGAAAGAAAGAAAGAAAGAAAGAAAGAAAGAAAGAAAAAAGAAAAGAAAAGAAGAAATGGGAGAATAATGACGAGTGATAAGAAAGAAAGAAAGAAAGAAAGAAAGAAAGAAAGAAAGAAAGAAAGAAAGAAAGAAAGAAAGAAAGAAATGGGAGAATAATGACGAGTGATAAGAAAGAAAGAAAGAAAGAAAAAATGGGAGAATAATGACGAGTGGAAAGAAAGAAAGAAAGAAAGAAAGAAGAAATGAAAAAAACGAAATGAAGAAAGAAAATAAAGATTGGGGGAATAATAACGAGTGTACAGAAAGAAAAAAGAAAGAAAGAACGAAAAAATAAACGAAAGAAAGATAGAAAGAAAAGAAAAGGAAAAAAAATGGATTGGCTCAATAGAAAAAACGCGAAAATTATTGACGAATGGATAATAAAAAACAAAGAAAGAAAGAATTGTAGTGAAAAAAAGGACCAACTCAAATGAAAGAATGAAAGAAAGAAAGAAAGAAAGAAGCAAGATGGTTGAGTAAAGAGAAGAATCGGAATGAAAGTAATAAAGAGAAAGAAGGAATTTCAAAAGTGAAAGAGAAAATTTACATAGAAAAAGAAAGAAAAGAGAAGGCGATGTCTGGAATAGAAGAAGAAGAAGAAGAAGAAGAAGAAGAAGAGGAGGAGGAGGAGAAGAAGAAGAAGAGGAAGAAAGTGTGGTGTGATGAGAAAGAGGTCAGTGGAACCAAACAGAATAAAAAAAAGTAAAAGAAAAAAAAGAAAGACTAAGAAAAAGTCAAGAGAAAGAAGAGATTGCTCGGAATTAAGGGTATGAAAATGGGTGACTAACTTGAATAAAGACCTTAAAACAGAAAGAAAAGTGTGAAGAAAAAAGTTGAGAAACGGACTAGTAAAAGAAAAGTGACGAAAAGCAAAGAATATTAACGATGAAAAAAAGAAAAAGGGTGGAAGGAAGAGAGAAAGGAAATAAAATGGCACAAAAGAAAAACAGAAATAAAGAGAGAGAAGGAAACTTGAAGAGTAAATAGAACGAAAAGAAGGATGAAAAAAGTTATTGATAGATAGATAGATAGATAGATAGATAGATAGATCGATAGATAGTTAAACAAAAAATGGTAAATGAAATAAAAATGGGAAACAGGAACGAAAAAAACTAATGAAGAAAGACAGACATAAGAAATAAATAAAGAAAGAAAGGTTTGAAAATAAAATAGTGAAGGCGAAGAAAGAAAGAAAAAAGAAGGATAGAAAGAAAGAAGAAAATACAAGGAAGACAAGAAAGAAAAATGGAACGAAGACGCATAAAACAGAAAAAAAAGAAAGAAAAGTAAAGAAAATTAAAGAAAGAAATACAAAGCCAGAAGAAAAAAGGTAGAAGAAATGAAGAAAGAAAACGAAATAAAGGAAAAGAAAGAAAAAAAATGTTGAAGAAAAAGAAATGAAGAAAAAAAAAGGGATACGAAATAGACAAAAGAAAATTAAAAGAAAGAAAGAAAAAAGAGAAATGCAAGAAATAAAGAAAGAAAAGTAAAATAGAGTAAAAAAAAAGAAAAAAAAAGATGGAAAGCGAAGTACAATGAAGGTAAAAAAGAAAAAAAAAGAAGAAAAGACAAAAGAATGAATGCAATAAATTATGGAATGAAGGAAAAAAATTGAAAATTGACCTGAAGAATGGATTTATACAGGAAGCGTATAAAAATAAACACATAAAATGTGTTTAAGTTTCTGAAAGAGGTAAGTAAAAACAACAAAAATTCAGTTGGAAGGTAAATATTGAAAAATATCGTTTGTTTTTATTGACAATTAAATAAATATAAAATTAAATTAAATATTAAAGAAAAGAAGCGATAGACATTGAGGTTTTTTTTTTTTGGCGGGGGGGGGGGGGGGGTTCGTTTATTTGATCCGTAGGTGAAAAAAAGGAAAAAAATCTCCCAGGCTAAAGAAATTAACTTATAATCTTCAATACGATGCCTTCGTTAGGGGGAAAAAAAAAAAAAAAAAAAAAAAAAAAAAAAGTATTATAAAAAGACTTCAGGAATTTTTTTTTTTTTTTTTCATATTTCTTGTTTTCGTTTTGGCCCTGCTCAATGACTGCAGGGATAGGGACAGAGGAAAAGGGATTTTTACTGCAATCAGCCATTTATTTTTTTTTTTTTATTTTCGATTTACGAAAATTTTGTTTTGAAATTTAGAAATGGAATAGAAGACAAAGAAAAAAAAATAAATAAAAAAAAGTGCAAAGTAAAAACTGAAAAATATAAATGAATAATGGTAATTAAATAACATTAAGCACCAAACGCAACTCTAACCGAAACGTTTGCCTCGATAAAAAAATATCTGGCTTCTGTCTTGAAGGATCGAACTCACCATTTATCGACAGTAGCCATCTCATAACAGACCGAGCATTTAAGTTAAACTTCTAAATTTACAGAGGGCGGGTACGCCAGATTTTCGACCTTGTGCCACATCTAAGCCAGTCTTAGAAAATTACTATAAACTTATAGTGGCGAAAGTTGTAGTAGTATTAATAGCAGTGGTAGTAGTTTGCAAGGAAAAATCCAAATAACTTGAATTTATTTATTTACAACTGATTTCATCAGCGACTCATTGTAGGAGCAGGCATGGAATGAAGAAGAAGAAGAAGAAGAAGAAGAAGAAGAAGAAGAAGAAGACGAGGAAGAAGAAAAATAATAAGGGGAAGAAGAAAAAGAAGACGAAGACGAAGAAGAAGAAAATAAGAAGAGGACAAAGAAGAAGAAGAAGAAGAAGAAGAAGAAGAAGAAGAAGAAAAAAAAATCTGGTAAATAGTAGATTTAGTTGTAAAAAAAAAAAAGTACCGTCGTGCTCGTAGCAATGATAGATGGCTTAGCTTGGTTTGCCTCGAGTAGAAGCCACCCGCTGCTATCTACGAGCCGTTCACAAGTTATGAAGGGAATTATTATTCCGTATTTTACTGCACACTAGATACTCACACGCACAAACACAAACGCACACACACAAACGCACACACACAAACGCACACACACACACACACACACACACATACACACACACGGGCACACTCACGCAGAAACAAAACTCTCTATATGTTTCTGTATCTCTTTTCTCTCTCTCTCTCTCTCTCTCTCTCTATATATATATATATATATATATATATATATATATATATATATATATATTGAACAATAAAAATTATTTAAAAATTAACATCTTCAGACACAGTGGGTTGTATATTAATATTGTTTTTATTATTATTTCATTTAGATTCCTCGACTAGTTTCGACCAACATGGCCATCAACAGGAGAAAATAAAAATTCTGCTTGCTGGTAGCAGTGAACTACAGAAATGAATGTCTTGATGGAGAAAATGAACTTTTGTCTGTAGTTTTCATTTGTTTTTTTAATTTTTTTAACATTAATTTTGGTCAGACCTTGTGTTGCTCTCTCTCTCTCTCTCTCTCTCTCTCTATATATATATATATATATATATATATATATATATATATATATATATACCGGGTGTAACAGCAAAATTGTCCAAATCGTGTAAAAGCAAAATTGTCCATTTGTTAAACTAAGCTTTGAACCGATGTTTCTTAGAAATGATTAAAGATATCTTACTGGAATTCTCCGAGGTTTTTATAACACTACTGGAACTACTTTGAACAATAAGAATGTATAATTACTCTCCAAGCTTAACAGAAGAATGGTGATGAAATCGAGCATAAACGAAAATGACATGTTCATCATTAATTAATCATAGCTAATGATTGGAAGCTCACGAAGGATAAAAATAAAGTTCCAAGATATATACATATATATATATATATATATATATATATATATATATATATATAATTGTAGGATCATATTTTAACTTATTGAAGATGGTCTTCCTCTTCTCTAACCTTTTAACTTTCTGTCCTGGAGTAACAACTGCCTCACAGTTTTCACGTACGATTTCACTTTCATGTCTTTTTTCATTGCTTTTTGGACTGTCATAGCCGAAACTCATCTCTCACGTACCAAACGTCTTATGAATTGAATTGGATGTTTTCTAATTGATCTCCTTAGCTCTAAGTTGAAATGAGGATCGTTCTTGCTGCTGTGACCTCCTGATCTTCCTCTCTATTGTTCCCACTTTTTTTAAAATTATTCACCGTTCTCTTGATGGTTCTTGAATGAACTTGAAGATGAAAGCCAGAGTATGAATGTTGGTACCATTACTGAAGGCCTGAATGATCTTTTTCGTCTCACCATTGCTCAGTTGGCAAACAGTGGGGCTGACACAATATCAATCTTAATATATAAAAAAAGTTTACTTAACTTTAAATATCAATTTTAAGTTGTTTTTCCCAACTTCGAAGTTTCTTGGAAATATCCGTTCTTCAGAGGGGTTCTGTTTATATATATATATATATATATATATATATATATATATATATATATATATATATATATATATAGAGAGAGAGAGAGAGAGAGAGAGAGAGAGGAGAGATAGAGAGTGAGATAACCAGATAATCTGTTGCATCATATTCTTATATGTATGTATACTAACACCAAAAACATTTCTTATCAGT
>OZ010596.1:15017753-15040253 GCA_963932145.1 Acanthosepion lycidas | reverse complement strand
AATAGTTAACTATTACCAGCAATACATTTTTGAAAAAAAATATTACCAGTAATACAGTTTTGAAGGAGATATATTATCAGAAACAGATTTTTGACAAAATAAGATATTACCAGCAATAAAAAATTTTGTCAGCATTAAATAACCTATTGAGGTTGATATGCCGTAAAACAAAATAAACCAAAACAAATTAAACCAAAGAATATATATTCGATTCATATGAATCTATCCTAAACATGTTGTCGGCATTAAATAATCCATTGAGGTTGATATGCCGTTAAACAAAATAAACTAAACCAATCTAAACCAAAGAATACATATTCTATTCATACGAATCTATCCTAAAAATGTTGTCGGCATTAAATAACCCACTGAGGTTGATATGCCGTAAAACAAAATAAACCAAACCAAACCAAAATACGACCATAATAGTCACATGCACAAAGGCTAAACATAATGGAAGCATTATGAATAAAAAATAAAAGCCAACACAGAGTGATATCAACTATGAACACGGCCAAAACGTGTTGACCGTGTTTAGAAAATAAAATATAACATTCCTATCACTATAGATACACATATAAAAATCTATATATTCAGTTTTAAAAAAAAATCGTAGATAATGTCGAACAGGCGAAAGCGTTTGGATATATAGAACATTTAGACATTTTTTTTATAGACTTAATGTCAGGAAGAGAATATACTTAAACGAACACAATAAAATTTTTTAAATAAAATGCTTAATCGCAATGATCTTTTTCCTCTCACCATTGCTCAGTTGAGAAGATAGTGGGGCTGATCCCTAACGATTTTTAACCTATTCTCTTTCTAGGCGAATAACTCGACGTTCAGTGATTCGTACGACAAATGGTTTCTTATCTGAAAACCTGGGAAAAAAAACTCAATTCGTTTAATGGATTTTTTTTTTAGATATTAAACATTTTTGAGATGGACAATTATCCGATGATGTTACAGGATTTGGACAATTTTGCTCTCTCTCTCTCTCTCAATCTGTGTGTGTGTGATGAATTGACTAATGTTAACAGATTATCACACATACATTGATAGGTAGGTACGTAGATATTAAGTGCTCAGTTCAAAATTCTTGAAGGTTACCCAAATCGGCAAGCACCTGATGAGAACCGGAGGGTACTAAGCCAAAACACTGTGATAATAACAACAAAAATGAGGACAATAGTCCGAATGTATATAATATAAATGCTGACAACTCATACCAGAAATCCATGCAGGTATGTAAAGACTGACATTGGGGAAAACAGATAGATAGATAGATAGATAGATAGATAGACAGATAGATAGATAGATATGAATAGACCGAGTTAGATTAGAAAATAGATTGATGAATACATACATGAATAGGTAGATAGATGAACAGACACAAGTAGAAAATAGATATGAACAGACCGAGACAGATAGATCGATAGATAGATAGATATTAGGTTGGTGCAAAAATAATGTCGTTTTCTCACATAGTAACATATATATATATATATATATATATATATATATATATATATATATATACATACATATAGAAAGAAGGAGACATAAACTGAGATAAATATGAACAAAATGAAATTGAAAAAAATGAAACTGATAGATAGATAGATAGATAGATAGATAGATAGATAGATATGAATTAACTAGGGCAGACAGATAGATAGATACGAACTGAGATAGATATGAATTACTGTATGTATATATAAATAAAAAGAAAGAACAGTAATATATATAATCCGGTGTTCTTATAGATATTTTTATTTTTACAAAATAGTGCTCAATGTAAATTTACAGAGCATTAATATTATAAACTGATTTATTTAAAATATGTTATTTTCGCTACACAGTTCTTACCATGTTTCAAAAATGGAAGCTAAAAGCAATTAAATTAAAGACATTAGTTCCATTTCATCCTCAAGCGAATTTAGGAGTAACTTTTAAAATTCGCTTGAGGATGAAATGGAACTAATGTCTTTAATTTAATTACAAAATTAAATTCGTAGCTGTTAGCTTCCATTTTTGAAACATGTTTAGACCTGTGTAGCGAAAAAAAACTATATTTTAAATAAATCAATTTATAATATGAATTACTGTATATACTCAACTGTAGTGCGAGGTTTTATAAGTTTATAAGTCGTACTCTGCAGAGGTAAATTTTTTCAAGAGGTTAGACATCATCTATGAACGACAACAAATAAATGGTATCTAAATCTTCGTAACAAATATTTTACAGTAAGTGGTTTTTCTTACCATTTTGGGATAGCCGGTGGGTGGGGGGTCGCATTATACACGAACTGTATGATACACGGGAACTGAGATAGTGATTTTCCAAGCGTAGCTCAGATGTGACACAAGGCCGAAAGTATGGAGAACCCAGTCAGTATCGAACTCACTACTCAGTCGTAATTGTTCTAGCGAGACAAGCTTGCTAATCATTACACCACCTCGAGGTACCCACTGTAACCGAGATAGATAGATAAATAGATAGATAGACAGACAGACAGAAACTGATGTAGATGTATAGATAGATACATTGGTAGATAAGACAAAATATATAGAAAAAGATAGATAGGCAAATATGAATAAAACCATATATATATGAATACACGTAAATGAATACACGTGATATATATATATATATATATATATATATATATATATATATATATATATATATGTATGTATGTATATATATATATATATGTATGTATGTATATATATATATATATATATATATATATATATATATATATATATATATATATATATATATATACATACAGAGAGAGAGAGAACGAGAGAAGAAAAAGCCAGACAGCCAGATACAGTGATAAATAGATACATATATACATACATATATACATACATAGATACATACATAGATACATACATAGATATAAACAGATAAACAGACAGACAGATAGATAGATAGATAGATAGATAGATAGATAGATAGATAGATAGATAGATAGGAATAAACAGTTATAGGTAGATGTTTAGATAGATGCATTGGTAGATGTGAATAAAGATAGACAGATAGGTAGATATGAATAAATCCAGATATGAATGCATGTAAATATATATATATATATATATATATATATATATATATATATATATATAGAGAGAGAGAGAGAGAGAGAGAGAATCCGACAGACAGAGAGAGATAGATACATACATAGATATAAAAAGATAGCTATAATCAGATAGATAGATAGATACAGAGGCGGAGACAGAGATAGATACATACATACATAAATACATACATAAATACATACATACATATAGATATAAACAGACAGACAGACAGATAGATAAATAGATAGATAGATAGATAGGTAGATAATGTATACGCTGAAATAGTTATGAATATAGATCTAAAGTCTAAACACGTCTCTTCAAGAATCGCTTTGAGATTAATCTTACAGAGCGTAGTGATTTGTAAAATTGTCTATACGCGACGTGAGAGAAAAAGGAAAAAAAAAAGATCAAAGAGTATACAGAAGAATGGAGCGAGGGAATATGTGCCATCAACAAAACGACCAATACGTGTGCTCTCGTGCACAGACACGTAATGGAAAGTTTTTTTTGTTTTTTTTTTTAAATCATGAACAAAAGCGAAGAAAAAAAAAAAAAGAAGAAGAGAACAGCGGGGATGTTGGGCTTGTTTCGTGAGCAAATTAACAGGCGGACATAGACGAATCGGTGAGCGATAGGTGGAGATGGTGTTAACGAGTCGAGGACAACTCCCACCTCGATAGGCCGTCACCCACGTGATCTGACGTGCAGACATTCAAGTCGTAGTAGCCATTGTGATAAGGTTACCAAAATAGTGACATGCAGAGCGAATCAAACGACGTTAGAAATTTCAACTGAGGCGAATTGTGTTCACTTGGGAAAGGCATGAAACTAATTTTCTTTATCATCTGTTGCATTTTCTGATATTTAGCAAAATTTCCTTGCAACGTTAGTAAACGAGGTAGCTTATGAATGAGAGTCAGTATCTACGCGTCTCTCTGTCCAGGGAGCAATTTTAATAATAATAAAATACTTACAGTCTGTTGTTAACTGGGGCAAAGGATGGCTTGTTAATTTTAATGAGTCCAAAACTAAACTGCTCTCTAGGAATCATCTGAGGGATACCTTTTCTGCGTTCCATCAGTATGGCTGATGCTAACCTCCAGGAGAATGACAGGTTGCGCCTTCTCAGACTAACATTCTCGTCTGCTATGAAGTGAAAAGACTACTGCTTAGAAAGTTGGTTCACTGTGTCGTGCCAGACAATTGACAGATGACGGTAAGTGCGACGCTGAGATCCGAAGACGTATTGGGATGGCTGAAGACGCATTCCACAAGTTAAGCAGAGGCATTACGGGACAGGAGGATTACTTTGGTATCAAAGAAAAGAGTACTGAACTGCTGCGTGACATCTGTCCTCCTTTACGGCAACCAATGTTGGACGGTCTCCTCAAAGATAAAGAAGAGACTCGAGGCAACGGAGGTATGGTTCTACAGAAGGATGCTAAGGATATTATGGACCAAGCGTGTGAGTAATGATAAGGTTTTGCAGAGGATGCAAACAAGGAGGAAGCTTATGCCTAACATCAGAAAGAGGCATCAGAAGTTTCTGGAACACGTAATGAGAAAGGATGGCTTAGAGAATCTGATACTCACAGGTCGAATAGAGGGAAAGAAAGACAAGGGAAAGCAACGCATGACATACCTGGCGGGCTTAAGCAAATGGATGACAGAATATGGCCTGGGGAAGTAGCAAAGGGACAGAACTTATTGAGAGCTACAAGGATAGGAGGAAGTGGAGAGCCATGATCGCCTACGTCCTGAAGGTACACGGTACATGAAAGAAGAATAATCTATCATCCAGTGTTATAAATTTAGAGATTCTTGATAAAATCCAAAGACGAATCAGCAATATTATTGGTTCTGACCTGGCATCTCGGCTTCTTCAATGTTTAAGATATCAAGGTAATATTTATTAATGCAGTAATCTTGGAGAAAAACGCCCCTTTCATGCTGCCAAACAATTATACGAACTTTCATCACAAAATACCCGACTATCGGATTATCAACGACAAAAGAGATTAAGTATATTATGAAGATTTAAGATCGTACGAAAGCTGCATAGGATTTATATACTTTGTTACGGAAAATTAAATTTAAAAGTTTAAAATTTCAGCACCCCTCTCTCCTTTGTGCAAATATATATATATATATATATATATATATATATATATATATATATATATATATATATATATGCGTGTGGGGGGGTGCAGGTATGTAGAAAAATAGGAAAGAACACGTTAGGTAAATAATCCAGGGTTCTTTAGTATTTTTGTTTTTATTTTTAAAAAACAGTGCTCCATACAGAAGCAGAGCTTAGATTATAATTATTTAAAAAAAAAAATAATGGTTCCTTCGCTACATAAGAGTTCTCATGTTTGAAAAACGGGAGCCGAAGCCATCAATATAAATATTAAAATTAAATTGAATTAAAGTAACAAGCCCTGTTTCATCCTCAAGCGAAAATTTAGGAATAACCAATTTTGAAATTTACGTATCGTTATAAGCATGTTCATTCGTTACTATGGAAACGGCTGGGACGACCATTTTTGATAAGGAGCCTAAGAGTTCATTTTTATCCAGATATCAGTCACCTTCAGGGAGAGGTTAAGCTGAGGTAGGGTGGGGTGTCTATTTCAAAGCGAATGATGTCTTTATTGTACGCGCATCGTCTGTTCATTCACAGAGAAAGATAGATTTTGGCACCATAGTATGTTGTTAAGTGTCTGGATAATTTTGTTTTATTTTATTTATTTATTTTCAACGGGCTGTTTTATATATAAATGCGTCGCATTGAACTACTGTTGTCATATAAGTTCTGGTGTGCCTGTTGTTCATCTCGAGGTTCTCAGCAAAATCCAAAGTCGGATCTGCAATGTGATCGGCCCTGACCTGGCACCTCGACTCCAGTCACTTTCTCCTCACCGACGTAATCCCTTTGTCTTTTCTATAAATATTCCCATGGCATCTGTTCTGACGAGCTATTTTCCACCGGGAACCCGAATGCATGAATTTAAGCGTGCTACTTGTATGGCATGCAGATCGGACTCTTTTACTGTCAAAACAGTTAAATGTAACGCCTCTTCTACTCCAACAGCTTCTTCTCTTGCACTTCCCGACAGTGGAACTCCCCTCCTCTTACTTACTTCTCTGATAACTATAATCTTCAAAAATTTAAATGTAACGTCATCCTCAACCCTCCACCTCTACACACAGTCTTTTCTCTTACCTTCACTCTCTTTAACCTCTTGCGCACTAGTGGCACTTCTGCCTTATATGGGGCGAAATGCTTAAAAAATGTAGTTATATCAACATAAATATTAGTTCAGTCTGAAGAAGTCCTAAAGGATGAAACGCGTTACACGAAGTTTTTTTTACTGATTCATTAAATTTCCTAATATATATGAATAAATTTTAAGATATATTATTGTTATGCATTATTTATATAGACACAAATATTTAAGTAAATGCTCTGTTTATGATAAACAGTATTAACAACATTTACCGGCCTGAACGTCCGAGAAATTTTCATAGAAAAAATGTGTCCTCCGACAGGAATCGAACCTGTACCCTACGCAGAATCATATAGCCTGACGTGCTGTACCAGTTTAGCTACAGAGGAGCCTCTGGTTAGCAAGGCCGATTTTATTACTTTTAAACTACAATCTTCCATGATTTCCATGTGTCGGAGGACATATTTTCTATGATAATTTCTCGGACATTCAGGCTGGTAAATGTTGTTGATACTGCTATAGTAGGTAAAATTGCTATTACATTTAATTTTTTTTTTAAATGTTATTTTGTTAATATTTTAAAGCCGGTTATTTGATTTTTTTACGTTTGAATTTTTTTTTTTTTAATGGATATTCATATTTTAGTAGATGTTCTGTTTTTATTTATTTATTAAACAGTATATTTATTTATTTGCATCTGCCAGCCTGAATATTTCGAGAAATCTTCTTAGAAATAATATGCGGCAGGATATTTTTCTAACAAGAATTCTTGAATATTCTAGTCCGGTAGATGCAAATAAATAAATATAATGTTTAATAAATAAATAAAAAGCAACGCTTCTACTCAAGTATGAGTATCCATTTAAGAAAATAACGTTCAAAAAATAAATTAAAATATATCGAATTTAAAATATTTTCCCCCCCAAAAATTGTCTTTGTTTACGTTTGGATACAAAACAGAGACGATAAGAAGAGTTCGAGAATCGGGAAAGATCTGTGTTCAAAAGTTCTATACGGGTTTTTTTTTTTTGATCGGGAGGTCCTATGTGGTCGTGTGGTCTAAGGCAGGAGTCGACAACCTTTTGCGCCGATTTAAGGTTTTAATATCATTCAGTGTCCCAAAAGCATACGTATTTTTATATATTTTATATAGTAATATATAGTATATAATATGAAATGGACAAAGTCCGACAATTATTTTCGATTAGGAAGGTCGAATTTATTGCCTTTAAACTTCAATCTTCCATGATTCTTTCACGTACATTCATATCTGCTCATGGCGTATCAAAATGTAAACAAATGACGTCACACATTATGAAATGGACAAAGTCCGACAATTATTTTTAAGACATTTTTATGTTTATACATTCTTTTTATAGATACAAATATTTAAGTAAATGCTCTGTTTATAATAAACAGTAATAAACAACATTTACCGACCTGAATGTCCGAGAAATTTTCATAGAAAATATTCGTCCTCCGACAGGAATCGAACTTGCATCCTATACGGAACGGTCATATAGCCTAACGTGCCTTTAAGCGATTGGGCCACAGAGGTGCGTTCGGTTAGCAAGGTCGAATTTATTGCCTTTAAACTTCAATCTTCCATGAATCTCTCAGGTACATTCATATCTGCTCATGGGGTATCGAAATGTAAACAAAAGTCGTCACACTTTATGAAATGGACAAAGTCCGACAATTTATTCTAAAGACATTTTTATATTTATACATTCTTTTTATAGATACAAATATTTAAGTAAATGTTGTTTAATACTGTTTATTATAAACAGAGCATTTACTTAAATATTTGTATCTATAAAAAGAATATAAACATAAAAATGTCTTAAAAATAGTATGCATACTTTAGTAAATGTTGAAATTGAAACAGCTAAATATCTTTTAGCGTTTTAGCAGTTATTGCTTCGGACTTCATGTCATTTGCGGCTATGTGCCACTAGGAACTGCTTGGCGTGCCAAATGTGGCACGCATGCCATAGGTTGCCGACCCTTGCTCTAAGGCACAGTTTCCCTTAGCAAGGTGCATATTTTTATAATATGATTTTTCGAATATTCAGGGCGGTAGATGGAAATAAATAATTTTAAATAAATAAACAAAAAAAAGCATTTATTCAAATATGAAAAAAATACCGTTTCAACAAATAAATTAAAAATATATTAGAATTAATCCATTTCTTAATATATATGTGTGTGTGTGTATGCGTGCGCGCACATGTGTGTGTATATATGTATGTATATGTGTGTGTATGTGTATATATGTGAATATGCGTGTATACTAATTCCTTATAATAAGACAGTATGCATATACAGAGAAGGAGTGCGCGTATACATACGCGTACTGTTATATATATGCACATATTGGCAAAAAAAAGACTGTTCATGGGCACACACGCGAACCCTACACAGCAAAGGAAGTGTGCGCGTGTGGGTTTGCGTGTGTACGTATGTGTGCGTATATGTATATGTGTACATATGTGTGTACTAATTCCTTATAATAAGACAGTATGTATGTATTGAGAGGAAATATACGTATCCATACGCATGCTGATAAAAACAGAAAATAATGGAAATAGATCTAAGAACACACAAGAGTCATTAAAAGATAAGAATATAGATATCTTCTTCACCCTTACTCGGACCAAGATAAATTGTTTCATTGCCCTTCACGCAGAACTTTTCACTGGCAGTTCAAGAAAGACATTTAGGTCACTAACACACAAAAAATAGAATGTCTAATATCGAGAATATTTAACATCGAAAAACTTCAGAAAAATTTATTCCTTTGAATAATATGTGGAAATATCCACTGTTTGCTCGATGAAGGTCGCGATCCCGGAAACACGTGTAGCAAAATTATGGAAAATAAAGCATAATATATGTTTTTAAAATAAATCCACATTACAAGCAAAAACGTTTGCTGCTTCTATCTTCTTTTTTATATACACACTTTTCTCTCGTTGAAACTTCCCTTTATATATGTATTTATATATATATATATATATATATATATATATATATATATATATATATATATATAAATATATATATGTATATCAACAACGGCTTTCCTAACCACTTTATACTACCCAAATTGACCCTGATAAAAAAATCAAATTAATTATCTATTATAAAAAATTTAAGACCGCTAACCTTACCCTCAAAAATAACAACACACCAGCTAAGTCAAAATTACAAAGAACGAACATTATCTATGAGTTCAAATGCCCCTTAAGGAACTGTGTTCATGATCAAACCGGACTCATAAATAATTACATCGGTGACACAACTACATGCTTATTCAGACGGCTTACGTTACACCTATCTGATCACAGCTCCATTAGAACCCATTTAAAAACACACACACAAACTTACCAGGCTCAATTAGAAGCATACAAGTAGAAAACACAAATATAATAACTTCATCCACCTGTAAAAATGATTAAAAATAATAGAATCTTTAATAACAAAAAAGAAAAAGCCAACTTTTAACAATATGAACTACGAACATAGCCACAATGTGCTAACCGTATTCGGTAATTTAAAAACATCTCTACAACACAATAAAATATACACATAATGCACACACTTAATTAAGCTGAGAAATCGAATCATCCTTGATAATGGCTAAAGGTGTAGCCGAAAGCGCTCGCAAATATAAAACATTTGAACAGTTTTTGCACGCCATTTGTCCAGAAAAGAAAGCTCTTGTTAGAACACAAGAAAAATTAAATAAAAAGCTTAACCGTAGTACCTTGTCTGTCGTTTTTAATGAAACCTACACACGCACACACACACACACACACACACACACACATATATATATATATATATATATATATATATAGTGCGATGGATGAATTGTAGTTTAAATCACACAAAAGAGAAAATGATCTGTTCACCAATCTACTTCTTCCCGCCATACGTGTAGTATCGCTTGTTTGATGAACTGATCGCTTAATTGAAAGGTGGGAATCACGACATAAATCGAATATCGATCAGATTACTCACCATCCTTTGAAAGGAATGATTTTCACTTTGATCTCTTCGTCCCTAGTCTGCGCAATGAACACACACACACACACACACACACACACACACAGAGACACACACGTGATGATACGGTGTGCGATGGATAAATTGTCGTCGTATTGACGCAAAAATGAAAATAACACTGACATCTCATTTTAACAGATACATTTACCAAAATTACACAAAACTATCTTGACATACTAAAGAGTACATTTATTCAATAAAATCGCCATTGGCTTCAACCACAGCCTCCAGACGACTTCGGAATCTCCTGCAACTCTTCTGGACGGGCTTCTTTTTAAGTTGGTGAATGCTGCCATAATCCTTGATCTTCAGTTAATTTTTGCTCTTACAAGGATTTTTTTTTTACTCTATCGCTCAACTGCGCCCCACACATAATAATCAAGTGGGGTGCTGTCTGGGGAGTTAGGCAACCAAATATAAGGGGTGATGTGGTCGCAGAAATTGTCTGACAGCCATGACTGTGTTGTTCTGCTAGTTTGGCATGGTGCAGAGTCCTGTTGCGCACCCCAGGACTATCTCCACAAAGCACTTGATATAGGCCTCTGTGTTGAGTTGAATGAAGGCATAACTTCGCCATCACTAGTGATCACTCCAAATACCAACTGGTGTAAACTGGAGTTTTTATCAAACTCCTTACATCTTTTGAGGACACAGCATGTAAACAGTTTCTGTCTATATTTCTGAGATTAGGTATTATGTACATTATTTACATTATTCGGACTATTATACTCATCTTTGTTGCCATACTTATTACAACGTTTCGGCCGTTGTACGCTCCGGCCTTTTTCAGATGGTTGGAATGTCGAACTGAACCCTTTAGTTCGCTCACTGTTCTAGTTCCACGTGCCACGTTTAATGGATGTAAGTTATCAGTTATCTCCTGTTAATTTTCCTCTGAAGTTCTCCATTGCCTTAACCGGGTATTGAAGTCACACTCTTTGGGTTCAGTTCGACATTGCAACCACCTGAAGAAGGCCGGATCGTCCAACGGTCGAAATGTTGTAATAAATATGGCGATGAGGACAAGTGTCCAAATAATGTAAATAATGCAAATAGTTGTTCTGTGTGTTCACCATCTTATCCTGGCAGAAATGTTTTTCGTCTGAGAAAAACCAATGCATGTTTGCTTAGAAGGGATGCTTGAGTCTGTTCAGATGATTCGGAGTGCAGTCTTTCCTCTTCTCCTTCATGACTAGGGATAAAATTGAAGCAACTTGTAAAAGAAATATCGACTGTCTTCATGCACTAGACATTCATGTGTCCCTGTCTGTGAACCTGATTGACCTGGAGGGAACGTTGTCAATCATGGCCTGGATCTCACTAACAAATTCGGGAGTTCTTTTCTTATGAGAACGATCAGGGTGAGTTTTCGGAGCTTCTATACCTTCGTAATCGCCATTAGATTCATCCAATTCATTTTGAATTCACTGCACTGTCCTCAGATTGACACCGGAACATTCTGATATGTTCGAAATGGAGCATTCGGCGTGAATGCCAAAGAGTACAGAATGCCGTTTCCAAATTTCTGGCGCAGTAATAGTGTCCTGGTGTTATTTTTCTGACAGATGGTGTACATATGACCCTACTATACAGTACAGTCAATAAAAGTAAAAACAAATAACGCGCATGCGCGAAACTAAAAATGCAAAATGGCAGCAATTTAGCCATTGCAATATATATATATATATATATATATATATATATATATATATATATTACTTAAAGGTTATTTTTAGTGGATATTCGTATTTGTGTAGACGCTCCGTCTATTTACTAAATGGTATATTTATTTATTTTCCTTATCAGCCTTAATATTCAGAAAATCCTATTATAGAAAATATGCTCGTTCCGTAAAATACCAACTAAAAATAAAAATGTAATAATAATAATAATAATAATAATAATAATAATAATATATATATATATATATATATATATATATATATATATATATATATATATATATATATAAACAGACATTAATGTCGACACCCAGCGGCGACAGTCTGTTTTATGCTTGAACGCAATCTTCTAAAGA
The DNA here is from genome assembly GCA_963932145.1 of Acanthosepion lycidas. NCBI lineage: Eukaryota > Metazoa > Mollusca > Cephalopoda > Sepiida > Sepiidae > Acanthosepion > Acanthosepion lycidas. The sequence goes on along the minus strand of OZ010596.1, from coordinate 15,027,812 downwards.
GTGCGTTCATCTATTCCTGATATCATGCACTTTAACCTATGGATATATCCTAACTTAAAACTATATATATATATATATATATATATATATATATATATATATATATATATATATATATATATATATATATATATATATATATATATATATGTATATGTATTTAAAAGGTGTGCTATATTTATAGGATAAAGTGCTCAATATCAGAGATAGAGCGTATGTAAATATATATATAAAAGTGAACATTGAAGTCAACACTCAGAGGCGACAGGCCGATTGCGTCCAACATGAAACAGCCTGTCGCCTCTGAGTGTTGACTTCAATATTCACTGATATATATATATATATATATATATATATATATATATATATATATATATATATGCAAGTTTCGTTGAAAAGGACTTGCAAGTGTTGTGGTTAAGTTTTTTATATAATTTTCGTGTTTTTTTTTTCTTTTCAGGACGTAAATTATATAAAAATTATCCTAATGTTTTCCAAACACTTTCGACTATACTTTTAGCCATTTTCAAGGATGAATTTTATTTTACTTTTAACTGAATATATATATATATATATATATATATATATATATATATATATATATATATATTGTTTTATTTATGCATCTAGAGTTATAGGAATATTTTATTTTCCAAACGCGGTCAACACAATGTGGTCATGTTTGCTTTTTCTTTTTCTTTTTTTATTATTTATGCCTCCATTATTTCGAGCCGTTTTGCAAATGTGGATGATGCTATTATATTTGTATTATCAACGAGTATGTTACGGATATGGTTTGTTCTCCATGTTTATTTAAATGAGACCTAATTGAGCTATGGTCAGAAAGATGTAACGTGAGTGTTCTTGTTAAACATGTTGTAGTATATCCAATCTAATCATTTACAAATTTGGATCGGTCAGAAACGTAGCTCTTTAAGGGACATGTGAATTCGTAAGTAATATTGGTTTTCTGTAATGTAGATCTTGCAAGTGAATTATTATTTTTGACGATGAGGTTTTCAGTTTCAATTATTTTATTATTTTTATTATTAATTTAATTTTTTTTTTTTTAATCATCTGGAGTTCTGCATTTCTTTATGATGTTTCTAAGTGAATATTCATCTTACTTATCATGTTAAGTTTATTTTTTCCATCTTTTTGTGTTGCTATTGGTTGCCTTAGAAAGAAAAAGTCTAATATGGCAATCTATAAGATTCTTTGCAAAACTGTTATTAACAAGCGTTAATTGTACGAAAATTTAAAATTTGATAGTGAAATTCAAAGTCGCATCGGAACAAGGAAAGGTGACCTTCCAAAAATTAAGCCAAGGAAAACAAGATTTCTTTAGAAATCAAAAAAGTGTGCTGAACTGCAGTAAAATATCAATTCCCCTATATGGAGTAAATGCTGGACAATTTCCTCGCAGAAGAAGATACCTGAGGCAAGAGAAACAAAAGTGTGAAGAAATATGTAATATCAATCCTCCTATATGGCAATGAATAATGGACAATTTCCTCGCAGATGAAGAGGAAACTTGGTGTCACAGAAACAAAGAAAAGTGTACTGAACTATGTAATCTAAATCCTTCTATAAGGCAGTGAATACTGGTCATTCTCCTCGCAAAAGAAGAGGAGTCTTGAGGCAATAGAATTAAAGAAATGAGTGCTGTTCTGTAATATCAATTCTCCGATATGGCAGTGAATACGGGACAATTTCATCATAGATGAAAAGGTGACTTAGTGACAAAGTTCTGTAGAAGAATGCTGAAAATACCCTAGACGGAGCATGTTTTCATGAAAACATGGGAATGTAATACAATTGAAGTTTATTGGGCACAAAATAAGGTTTGGTTTGGTTTGTTTTGTTTTACGGCATATCAACACCTCAATGGGTCATTTAATGCCGACAACTTTTTTTTTTCCTCGTAATACTTTTGTTTTGTTAAAAATCTATTTCTGTTAATATTTTTTAACTCAAAAATGTATAGCTGGTAATATTATTTTTTCAGTAACGTATAGCTGGTAATATTTTTCCCAAAATGTATAGCTGGTAATATTATTTTTTCAAAAACGTATAGCCGGCAATATTATTCTTTCCAAAACGTATAGCTGGTAATATGATTTTTTTCAAAAACCGTACAGCTGGCAACATTATTATTTCAAAAACGTATTATCAGAGGCCTTGCTGCTGAACGTCTTACCCAGGACGGGGATGTAGTTTATTGTCATACCCAGGACGCGGATGTAGTCTGGGTGTTAACTATTTGCCCATAGTTGGACCCTAACAGGTTCTACCACCCCGGGTCCGGGTGGCCCTAGAAATGCCAGCAATTAAGAGGTGGTTCCACGCTCCTCAAAACCTCCTGATCAGAGGCCTTGCTGTTGGAAGAGAATATGTACATAGATTGCAGAATAGGAAGCGGGAGGGACAGCAAAAACTACGAACATTGCTGAGTGCCACAAAAGAATAGGAAGTTGTGAAGGGCCACGTCCCCCCCCCAAAAAAAAATCCAGTATGTCCTACTAGTTTGCCTGTATGTGGGATGGGAAAAGATGTATGCAGCATTTCTTATGAACATAAGTACGAAACGAACCCAACAGTGTCAGATGGAATTTGAACTCAGTTTACCAATTTAATTAACGCGCTGATTAACTTTACGCCAACCGCACATTATATATATGTATGTATGTGTATGTGTATGTGTGTGTGTGTGTGTTAACTGACTTGAAGTGTACTGTGAAGTTGTATCAAAAGCGTATTTTTATTTACTCGACTAGTAAAGCTTGTTTTCTTTCTCTCGGCTTAATTGTTGTCCGGCTACTTAAAATTAATTAGAAAACTAATTAAACCCTCTTCCTCGACCCAGTCTAACGAGAACCAACAACGAAATGCAAACAGGCGCACCTGTTTATCAAACATCTTTCATGCTTTTTTTTTCCCCTCCTCACTGAGGCGACCCTCTTTATGAAGAATTTTAATATTTTGCTTGCATCAAATAATATAGGGATGGTGTCTTTAAGGTGGATATTTTTATAAGATTTTCAAGCTGTATGCAGTAAGAATAACATTGTCGTTATTTGCGTTAGTCGTACAAATATAAATACTGAAAAGGAAAACATACACGGTTGTTCTCATTTTCGAACTAAAAGACATGAGAAAAATTAGTGTTGAGATTGGATTAGAAATTCCCATTTGAGGGGACAGATGTTTGATTCGCATTTGCGCTGCGGAAGCGTTTTTTAAACTATTCCTGTTTATTAAATTCATAGAAAAAAAAAAAAATTCTTTTTTTATTCTATAAATTCAATAATAATCTCTGGTCTTTTGAAGACCATTATTCCTAGTTTCCCGTTTAGGATTGAGGTTCGGTTATTTTTAAAGTCTATTTAAACTATATACTTGTTATTATTTTTTCTCAATAGAAGTATTAGTTGGGTGCAAAAATAATGACGTAATAATGTCGTTTTTTGAGCTTAAAAATAAGTCAAAAACGACATTATTACGTCATTATTTTTGCAGCAAGCAAATATATGGATCGCCTATAGTCCGGTTCAAAATCCTCACGTTTCTTTTAACTGAAATAGAGATAGAGTAGTAAAAGGCTTAGCTGTAAAGGTCTGAACAGGTGGAACTAAGGAATCTTGCTCGTCTGAACATTTGCCATGGAAATAGCGATAGAGTAGCAAGAGGCTTAGCTGTAAAGGTCTGAACTGGTGGAACTAAGGAATGTAGCTCGTCTGAACATTTGCCATGGAAATAGCGATAGAGTAGCAAGAGGCTTAGCTGTAAAGGTCTGAACTGATGGAACTAAGGAATATAGCTCGTTTAAACAATAGCCATGGAAATAGCGATAGAATAGCGACAGGCTAGCAACGTTTCGTCTATGCGGTAAAAGGCTGTAGAATGGAAAATGATTAATAAAATAAGTAGCCATATCTTGGACAGCAGAAAGTAAACATTTCCTCTTAATATATTTTCTCGTGCATTTTTGTTTGTTTGTTTGTTTTTACATAAAATGGCACCAGGCATGAAAACTCATCTGAACGGATACTGATCCAAAATATTCTCACTGGTTGGAGGATCTTCTCACTGATTAACTCTAATTTCAAGGTTGTACGCTCCACCCTTGGCCAATTGCGAATTGGTGAGGCTATTTTACTCATAGTTGGAGGTTTTGAATTAAAAATCGCTCCCACGTATGGTCCAATGCTCTTGCTATATATTTAGAGATTCTGTATAAAACCCAAAGAAAAATCAGCAATATTTTTGATCCTGAACTGGCATCTCTGTTTCAGTCACTTTCCCACTGCCTTACAGTTTCTTCTTTATTAATTTTCTATAAATACTTTCATAGTAATTGTTCGGATAGACTCTTTATTATTGTACCTTGACTTTATGAATTTAAATGCAATAGTAGATTGGTCTCTTGAACTTACAGTTGAACTGGCTATATATTACCGTAAGTTCTATGCTAGCAGTTTCTTTTCTCACACTTCTCACTTGTGGAACTTCTTTCCGACTCCATGTTTTCCAGCCAACTTTGATCCTCAAAAATTTCAACGCAATGTCAGTTGTTATTTGTCTTCTTGATTACTCTTCTATTGTTCTCTCTCCTTAATAATGTTTCTGTTTTCTAATTTTTTCACACGCAGTTACCCCTTGCGTCTTAGTGGCTTTACTGCCTTACTTGGAGTAAACTATCACCCTTTTATAGTATCAAACCAGGAATGACTATAGACTTGATAGTGAATAAGTGAAAAATGATAACGAATTGATAACAAAACACACAGATCACCGCCTTTAGTAATTATATCTAGAAGTCTACCATTCGTCCAAGTTTAGAATATTGCTGCCACGTATGGTCCAGTTATCTTACTGTATATTTCGATATTCTTGATAAAAGCCAAAGAAGAATCAGCAATATTATTGGTCCTAACCTGGCATGTCAGCTTCAGTCTATTTTCCATCGCTGTAATGTCGCTTCCCTGTGTATTTTCTATAAATATTTTTATGGTAATTGTTTAGATGAACTCTTCGTTACGGTAGTAAGAATTGAAGAGCAGTACACGATTGGCAACAAGGTTTCATCAATTTATAGTTGAACTGGCTAGATGTAACCGTAAATTCTATGCTAATAGTTTCTTTTCTCGCACCTTTTGCTTGTGGAACAGTCTTCCGGTTCCAGACTTTTCAGCTAATTTTTGATCTTCACAAATTTAAATGCAATGTCAATCGTTATCTACCTTCTTCTTGATTACTCTTCTATTGTTCTCGATCCTTAATAATCTCTCACTTTTTTCCCCTTATTCTTTCACACTTGCGTCTGAGTGGCTTTATTGCCTTGCATGGTGGGTGGATGATTAAAAAATAATATTATCTTTTTCCTAGACTTGCTGTTACCCAAGGTTATCGGAGCCAATCTGTCCTACTGTATACTCATAAATGATTATGAGAGAAGAAATCTGTACATACATTGCCTAACGGTATCAGCATATCAATAAAGGTAAATCAACTGAAATTCGAACTCCGTACCCAGATTTCTTAGCCTGAGTCGCGATCCATTCCTCCACCGTCGCGCCTTATATATACTTGTTTCCAAATAATAGATATCATTGTTTGGGGAGTTATTATCTAAACTGTTTTATACGATAATCCATCTGTTTTGGTCTGCTTTTAGCATCCACTCTCTGATATCTGCGTGCGCCGTTTTCAGGATAATTGCAACATCAGAATGGTGAAAAACAGAACTAAGTTATCAGGAAGAGTTTTGGGAAACAAATATATCTAATTATAATTAGAAAAAAAAACGGATGACGAAGAGAGAGAGGAAGAGCGAGCAAGGATAGTCGTAACGGTTGCGCTACTAAAAATGGAATCAGTATATATATATATATATATATATATATATATATATATATAGATAGATAGATAGATAGATAGATATATAGATGGATAGATAGATTTAAATATGTTTTTAACGGTATAAAAAAGTATTATGGCATTAAAGGCAAGACATTTTTTACTATAAACCATGATAAATTTGAAAACAACAAAAACACAAACGCACGTCGACCGGTTTCGTCCCCTCTCGTCAGAACTGTAAACGGGGAAACAAATTATGAGAAGAAAGTCTGTTGCAGATGACGTGAATGAATGGACAGGGAAGATATATAATAATAAAAGTTATAACACCAAAGATGCTAGTGACACAGCACCGCAAGCCGAAGCAAACAGTCTCTTTGTTTACAAGGAGAGGGTCGCCTGGACCTGATGAACAGCGTCTCCAACACCTTCAGATGGAATAACGTGTGTGCTCTGGCCAGAACAGTGAACCAGCTCACACTAAAATCCATAGCACAGGTCAGATTATTTATAAAGTGATCCGCTATAGAAGACCCGTATATATTTCGAATGGTATCACCAAACGAAAAATTTTTGTTGAGTATTTAAGCAGGCACGTGCTGTTTAATCCTAACGCTGACATATATATATATATATATATATATATATATATATATATATATATATATATATATATATATATATATATATATATATATATATATTAGGCACCTCCACAGAAAACGCGATGCCTAAGGTTTAAAATGATTTTTTCTTGAAGCTTTTATCTTATTTGTTTAAATTCCCAGCTAACAGATTAAATTTGATATTTCCAATAAGCAAAATATTTTGCTGCATTTCAAAACTAATTTAAATTGACTGAAAGTTTTTTTTTTTTTTTTTTTTTGCTAAAATTTGCTGATTAGCATCCATTTTAGTCACAATGTAATGTTTTTTAATAAAAAATCTTCCAAAAATAAATTAGACTTTTCTAAATCTTTATTTGAGGAATATTAGTCGACTAGCGGTATAAGCCGTCTTCGAACGGGTATTTCATTACTGGGAATTTTTACTGTTCAGTTGGAGTAGATTAAGTTTAAAATCAGCCCACCCAAAAATCAATATTAGTAACAACATTTGAATGAAGCTGAGGCGCCATCCCCAAATGGAGGTGGTTAACAATTTGAATGCCCGTTCTCAATCTTGTTTCAGACTTACGCCCAGCAGCATTTGAAGAGTCGTTTCTCCTTTGATCATCATTTTCAGCCTCGCGCGCAGAAGCGTTGAGTTATGCTCTTCAGGAAAGCAGATGGCTACGTTGATCTTCGGACTCACTGGCTCTGATTTGAAGCATTCCGAGAGGGATTTTGAGACAGACAAACTGAACATTCTAAAGACGATTCGTTATCTCTTATTCACTTGGCGGACCGGGCGGCAGCGGTTTTGCGATCTAAGCAAGTCCTTTTCTTTGATGGCATGTCTTAGGCAAGTATGAATTCCCAAATGGAATGTGTGGGCAAATACCAGAAGAGAATGCTGGATGCCTACAGGAATCACTAAGCTCGAACTTTTTAAGAAAGGTTGGAAAAATAAATGTTGAGTAATAAAAAAGCAAGCTTAATTATTACTACGGTGAATGCAATGCAAAAACTATCAGGAGAATAAAAAAATCAAATTGGGAACGGCTTTAAACGACAATGAAAGCAACGCCTTAAAACTGTAGTAGTTGGCTTTATGCAACGGAAAAAAAGTAACCTTATTTGAGAGAAATTGAGCTTGGCCAAGAGAAGGGGAACGTGTAATTTGGACTCAAAACCGGCACTGAAGAATTATTTATCAAAAAAAAAAAAAAAAGAAAAAAATTCCATCGAAATCGGATGAAAACTGTTGAAATGCATAGACAACATCCGATCACAAAACACACATACAGACATATTGAAAATTATAGATATAAAAAATATAACTAATAATTTTAAAGTATTTATCTTTATTAAAGTTTTCATATGAAAGATATATATCCAAGAAAAGTTAGTAAATAGTAAAATGTTGCTGAGAGTTATAATAGACAGGAAGTAGTGGAGAGTCATTGTCACCAATAATTTGGACTCAAAACCGGCACTGAAGAATTATCTATCAAACGAAAAAATTACATCGAAATCGGATGAAAACTGTGGAAAGGCATAAACAACATCCGGTCACACACATACACACACACATACATACATACATACATACATACATACACACATACATACATACATACATACATACACATTTTGAGACTTATAAATATAGATTTAGGGTATAATTAATCTGATTTGAAACTAATATTATTCATTTTAGGTTTAAAATATCACGGAAATGTATTTTTAACACAGTGGTGGCTGTTTATTTAAGCTGTTCGCGTGTTCACAGCGACATGACAGATGGTTGATTATCCACTAGGCCATTGTCACCTAGAACAACTTTTATGAAATTTCACCCTCTTCATAATTATATTAGTTAAAAGCAGGACTCCTTGGAGAATTTAAAAACACCATTTACCGAAAATATGCTTTGAATCTTAAAATAAAAAAAATCTATAACATTATTTAATTTGAAACGCTTTTAGTAGCTTTTATAAATAAGTTTTATTAAGCACACTATCATATTAAAACAAAAAAATGTTCGATTAATAATGAATATTTACGAGAATTGTTTACATTTTTTAAACATTTTAATTAGAATAATTTATTAAGTTTTTAAAATTATGTATTAATTTAACACTTTTAAATGAAATTATTCTTAAGTAAAAAAAATGTATTTACTAACCATAAATGGAAAAGCTTAGTACAAATCAACAAACACGAACATTTTTTTAAAAAAATTGAATTTTTTTGTATGTTTGTAAACGAGCCGAATTTTGGAGATACAGTTATTCATATAAGACATTATCAAAATATAAGAGAGATAACTCTAGTAACATTTAAGGTGAAAAGTATCCAAAATTCAATACGACATTAAATTACGGAGAATATATTCTTAAATTTTTAAGATTACTGAAGACTTAAAAATTATATACAAAAGGCGCTCACGGTGTATTTAGTTATTTTTACGGCTAAAGGCTCCATTCGAACAACATGTCAAGAAATCTAATAAACAGCTCCTGCTTTGTTAAAATGACATTTCTGCAATATTTTAAACCTAAAGTAAATGATATTTGTTTCAAATCAGATTAACTATGCTTTAAATCAGCTAATATTCCTCAAATAAATTTTTAGAAAAATATATTTTACTTTTGGAATATTTTCCAATAAGGAGAATTATATTGTGATTAAAGACAAATAAAAAGGGGTACTCATCAGGTAGATGAGCAAAAAACAACAACAACAAAACAAAAAAACAAAACAAAAAAACATTACTCCTTTTTTAAATTAGTTTTTGAAATATAGTAATGTATTTTGCTTATTGGAAATATTAAATTTAATTTATTAGTTTGAAATTAAAATTAAAATAAAGGCTTTAAGAAAAATTTTTAATTTTTTTTTATTCAGTTTTTTGTATTCATTTTAAACCCTTGATATTGCGTTTTCTGCGGGGCTATCTATTTAAAAGCTTTAGCTAACGATCAGATAATACCCGCTAGAAACTTTAGCTTCTACTGGAAAAAAAAAAATGGTGTTCTTAATGAGGCTCGAACTACTCGAGAAGGTTCAGTAATGATATTTACTATACTTGGATTTGTTTGGCTCAAATTAATAATCACGTGATTATGCAAACCAATAGAATGTGTCTTATGAAAACATTAGTGGCTCGTTGGCAAGAAAAGTTAAATTCAAACATCGTTGCTTGTATTTGATATTGAAGACAGGCGAATTTCCGAAGCAACTGATAGCGGATTTTAACAGGGATTTGAAATGATCTTAAGACGTTCACACGCGGATAATCTTACCAGTTACCTGACTCCAACCTACGCTCGAGCACACAAGTTAAAGAAGATATTTATCAGCCTCATATAAAAGACGACCCTGGAGTCACACATGCAGAATGTGTAATTATGTTACCGTTGGCTAGCAGGGACTATGTAAATAACTATAACTTAATACACACACACACACACACACATATATATATATATATATATATATATATGTGTGTGTCTCTGTGTGTGTGTATAAGTTACTTAATGACAAAAGTGTTTTATATATATATATATACATGTGTGTGTGTGAGTGTGTA
>OZ010596.1:14995253-15015253 GCA_963932145.1 Acanthosepion lycidas | reverse complement strand
TGAATTCATGCTAGATTTGCAGTGACATTGGCCTGAATTGTTTGAAATCATTCTCTGGAGTGACGAGCCATGTTGGTGGTTTCATCAAACTTCACAACTGCCATTAATGGACCTCGTGCTCGTGTGGTAACGATCCAAACATGACGATTGAAGGGATGCAAACTCGATTAAAAGTGACCTTGTGGTGCGGAATGACGACAACAAGTGTCGTCGGCCCATATCTTCTGTGTGACACCATGAATACGAACCGCTATCTTCAGATGCTCGAAAATTACGCCTGGCTCACATTGTCTGGCTGGGATAAGATTGGTGACCTCATATTCATGCACCACACCGTTTTGCTCTTATTGCGCGTGCGTGGTTAGACCAACATTTTCCAGGACGTTGGATGGGACGACGCGGACCTCATGAATAACCTCCAAAAAGTCCAGATCTCACTCCATGTGATTTTTACCTGTGGGGTTACACAAAAGAATAGGTGTATACGACAAGACCTCGCACATTGGAGGACTTAGAGCCACTGATTCAGGAGCATCTCAATGATATCCCAGACGACGTCCTTCAGAAGGCTCTTCATTCCATTCCTGGCCGTTTGAGGAAACTGGTTGACGCCACCGGTGCTTACATTGAAATATGAAGATGTAAATTCATTTTCCCATGTAATAAAGAAAATGTATCATTTGTTTTAATAAATTTATAATAGGAATATGTTTCTTATTACCAATTTTTAATGACTGGTATTTTTTTATTTTTTGTTGTTTGATGTTCACTAGTTAATCATGTTTCACACACATTGTTAGTATATTGTATGGCGTTCCGAATTCAAGGAGAGACGATGCGTTCCTTCGAAGCTCCAAGAAATCTAGAATCTGACAAAAAATCTTCCCCAACGACTTTTTTCAAATATCCCCTTTCTTAAAAGATCTACATCTTTTTCAACCCAACATATGTGACCATAAACATTTTAAAACCAAATAAAATGGTTGAATTTAAAACCTATTATTTAAAATAAATAAATATTTTATGAAATTAAAATAATATAATTAAAAACTACATTTTAAATAATTAAAATTTTTTACATTAACAGTAACAATATATTACTCCCTTTTGTTTATTAGAGATTAAGCTACATCACTTAGCATTCTCCGTAGTTTACCTTGACTTTCACAGCTTAGATAATATTTATGAGCGTTGTTAAATTTTAAAACCTAACGATATTTTTACTTCTGTTTTCGAGTTAAATATTCAATCCATTTTAATTGTTTCTGTTGTTGAAAGACTTCAAGTGATTTTATTCCTGTTATTTGGTACAGTAGATTTTTTTGTATTTACTCACCTCCACCCACGAGATCAGGTTGAGAAACAAGATAGGTTAAATATGGGGAGCCCGAGCGCGTATAACCGGACTAGGAATAAAAATTGACCGAGTCCCTGTAACCGTCGGGCGCGCTGGCCTCGATGCGAGCACCAATCCCTCTCTCTAGTGCAGTGAGAGGGCACGACCTCGAGCAGCTGTTCCCCAGGGTTGGGCACCTCTCAGTATAATTTTCATCATTCGGCGGAGCCGACCGTGATCGCACTCTTCCCAAAGACAGAGACGCCCTGAGAAATGATAACTAGGGTGTTACAAACTACTCGAGATAATATTTATTTTTATTTCATTATTTGGTACATCACATTGTTGGCGATTATGGAGCGCCAGTCCACAATGTTAGTTAAAGGATGATCCTCGCTAAAACGCAATCTTCAGGTCATTGAAGTTTGCGTCTAAGCATGAAACAGACTGTCATCGCTGGTTGTTGACCACACACACACACACACACATATACATACATACATACATATATATATATATATATATATATATATATATATATATATATTATAATAAAAAGAAAGAACAGTAAGATTTATAATGCGGTGTTCTTAGTGATAATTTTTATTTTTACAAAACAGTGGTCAATGTAAATTTTCAGAGCATAAATATTATAAATTAACTGATTTAAAATATAATTTCATAGCGACACAGGAATTACCATGTTTAAAAAGCCGAAGCTAAAAACATCAAATTTAATTATATAATTAAATTAAAAGCATTAGTTCTGTTTCATCCTCAAGTGAATTTTAGAATAACTTATTTTTAAATTTACAGATTTTTATATATATATATATATATATATATATATATATATATATATATATATATATATATATATATATGTATACTTACTGAGTTTATATATATCTCTCTCTATCTCTCTCTCTCTCTCTCTCTCTCTCTCTCTCTATATATATATATATATATATATATATATATATATATATATATATGATGAACTCTCTTGTCGATTTTGACGTATAACGTTCCAACAACCTCATTGATTTTTAATGTTGTATCCTAAGTGGCACGTTAGTCTCACTAGGGACCTACATACAAGTTCACATATTGGGCAACAGTAAGGATATCGGGACATAGTCACGGGAATATTTGCTGGCACATTACGCCGTTGTCTTTCGACTCTTAGACGGTCAAAAGGGCTGATTTAATAATTTTGGGAAATCTCTCCGTCACAAATATCTCCTGTTATTTCTATGCACAGCAAATGGATCGAAGCTAGTAAGATGCACATTGACAGCTGAGAGTTTACTCTTCAGCTTGTTTTGTATACCTATCTATCTATCTATCTATCTATCTATCTATATATATATATATATATATATATATATATATGTATATATATATATGTATATATATAATTAGTATAATCATTATAATATAAATATGATTATAATATATCTATGATTATTTCAATATAAATGCATATAGTATAATCATTATAATATAAATATATATATATATATACTATAGTCATTATAATATATATATATATATATATATATATATATAGTTTAATTATTATAATATGCATATATATCTAGTATAATCATTATAATATAAGTATATATAGTATGATCATTATAATATATATATATACATGGTATAATCATTATAATATAAATATATATATAGTATAAACATTATAGTATAAATATATACATAGTATAATCATTATAATATAAATATATATAGTATAATTATTATAATATATATATATTATAATCATTATACTATACATATATATATATAGTATACTCATCATAATATAAATATATACAAAGTATAATCATTAGAATATAAATATCTATATAGTACAATTATTATCATATAAATATGTATTGTATAATCATTGTAACGTAAATATATAAATAGTATATCATTATAATAGAAATATATAGTATAATTATTATAATATTTATATAGTATAATCATTATAATATATATATATATTTATTAAAGACATTTTTATGTTTAACGTTCTTTTTATAGATACAACTATTTAAGTAAATGCTCTGTTTATAATAAACAGTATTAAATAACATTTACAGGCCTGAATGTCCGAGAAATTTTCATAGAAAATATTCGTCCTTTGACAGGATTCGAACCTGCATCCTATACGGAACCTTCATTTATGCTGACGTGCCTTGACCGCCCGGCCACAAAGGATCGTTCGGTTGGCACGGGTGAATTTACTGCTTATAAATGAATGTACGAGATTCATGGAAGATTGAAGTTTATAAGCAGTAAAATCAACCTGTGGCCGAGCGGTCAAGGCACGTCAGCGTAAATGACGGTTCCGTATTTTTAAACATAAATTGTCAGCCGTATCAGTAATTACATCACTTGAGGACTTTCAACACCAGCAACAATTAAAATGAATAGCAAATGTAACCCAAAGAGAAAATAATGAGATGTTGAACTTCCACATGACTTCACACAAAAGGATAGGAAGGAAATCCCCATTAATGCCGGAAATAGGAATATCAGCTACTGTACTTCAGAAACCTAAGAGAATTTTTTTTATAAATTGCAACGACTGCAGTACTGGCTGCTCGATTAAGAATACGAAATGTTTTCTTATAAGAAAACGGTTAATATTATCATTATCATCATCTTTTCCAAAATGCAAATCACCTTCCGCAAACCCGCTTGCTGCAGATGCGCGCGCACACACACACACACACGCACATATATATTGTGTATTTTGGTAGCAATCCTTCATTTATATATGTTTCATTAAAAACGACAGAGAAAGTACTACAATTCAGATTTTTATTTAATTTTAGACACTTTAGCGCCTAGAATGTTCCTCAAATATATTTGGATATTATCTATTACTTCATTACACGTGACATGTATCTAACCAATAAGAAATAATCACATACAATATGTCATTAATCTGTGTCTCTTTGCTTTTTATTATTTTCTTTTATTAGTTCCATCTTGATCTCTGAGAAAACTTTAATAAAGTGAAACATATCAGAATGAGACATATTTCCAACTTGTTCTTTAATCAATTATTTTGTCGGATTCTTATCCATATTTGATCTATCTATCTATCTATCTATCTATCTATCTCTCTCTCTCTCTCTCTCTATATATATATATATATATATATATATATATATATATATATATATATATATATATATAACTATATTCGTTTCGAAAAACCCTCGAATTTTTGATTTGCCAATAATCAAATCAATCTCGAGGGAAAAAAAGGTTTGCAGATGCAGGTTTGAAGCCCAAAGAAAAAACCCCGATACGAGTAGACAACTAACTAACAAAAGACTCAATACAACCGTAGAGCAGACCTAGATACACCTAGTGAGCCAGACAAACCTACCTAGGTTTCACCTAAACGGATCGTCAGGGAAAGTTGGCTGACGATCCGTTTAGGTGAAACCTAGGTAGGTTTGTCTGGCTCACTAGGTGTATATATTTATATATATATATATATATATATATATATATATATATATATATATATATCAACTTTGATGTTCAAAAATTTAAATGCAATGTCAATCACTATCAACTGTCTCCCTGGTCACACTTTCATTGCTCTTGTACGTTAGTAATATTTCTGTTTTCTAATTCTTTCACACCAAGTAACCCCCTTGTGTCTTAGTGGCTTTACTGCCTTGCTTGGAGTAAATCCGATTTTAAAAAAGCAAGAATTGTTGGTTCAGGACGTTAGTAATTATAACATTAATGTATGTTGTCTCCAAAAAAAAAATAAAAAAATAAATAAATAAATAAATAAAAATAAAATAAATAAATAAAATCAAAGAAGCTATTGATATTAATATCGGACTTAAACAACAGAAGTTAATAGCTTTGGAAGCAGGTAGTAAATAATATAAAATATGTTTCATCATCAATACTGAATGGAATAATAACATCCATTGACGACGAAAAATCCCCGAGAGAATATATTTTGTGTCTCAAGGTAAATCAAAAGGAATATGTATGCATTTGCAGTAGGCATAAAATCTTAAAATAGACAGAAAATACTTAATGAAATGAATTCATCGAACAGCTGTATTATACACATTGAGCAACAGCATTAAAAGAACTATCAATAAAATTCCGCCATTTGTAAAATCATTTGAATGCTTTGAAGACGTGCGGGACTTTTGTAAGTTGGGGAAAATTTTGGAGATGACTGATAAGAGTTACTTACAAATTTCCTGAAGATGAGAAATCACATTGATTTACTGCGTGCCTATAAGTCGAAACATCTTTCATGAGGATGTTTCGCATTTAAATAGTTTTGTTTAAAATGTACTGTTCAATTGTACCTTTTTAAATAATAACATTTTATTTGATATAAAATGTAAATAAATGTCATCCTTCAAGTCAAGACTAATTCGACAAACCAAATAATTTTCGTATTAACTTTATTGACTATTTTTTTTTTTTTGTGGGAGGAATATATATTTCCTGGTGTTTGAAATTAATACATGGGGTACCCAAATTTACTGCAACCGGAGTAGAAATGGTGTTTTGGGGCCAGCTGCCTTCTCCTCGGTCGGTTGTTACAGAAGGCTATAGAATCCAGTCAGTCCTGCTATTTCCACCATTTCAGTTGGGAGAAGAAGAGGATGGATACCTTCACCAATGGTATTAGCTTAAGTAATGGATCCGGCTGGAATTCGAACATGGCTCTCCGTTTCTTCCACCCGAGCCGCTATCCATTACTCGACCGTGTCTTGAAATTAGTACAAACGATGAAAGTGAGTATAATTAAGAATGGCGCGAATATTTTTGAAGGTTAGATTCAATGTTATGTCGAAAAAGTTAGGGTTGCATAGTTTCTCGGGTTTTTTTTTTATGATGTTTTAGGTTTTTCTGTTCTTTTTCTGTTTTTAATTAATTCATTTAGGTGAAAGCTTTAAGATAAAATTCTTGCTTGTTACACTGTGGAGAATTGCAAGCAGGTGTTAAAATATGGGAATTTATTTTTCTGATGAAACATTCATAAATTTACTCGATTATGAAGAGAATAAAAATGAAATGTGTGGAATTTTTTCCTTTCTTTTTCTCATTTTTATGTTTCATTAAAGATCTTAGGACATCGCCCTCCATCTCTTCCATCTTTCCTACGTAGATAATCTAACTTTATTCATATCTTTCTGCTTAAATCACTTTTCTTAATCTATCGTTTTGTTCGTTCTATATATTTCACCCTACACACACACATACACATATATTTAAAGATATGTTTGGTGGTACAAAATTTTATGACTGCCATAAACAGACAAAAATTAGTTTTATTATTACCACTCATGATAATAAAAAATAAAAATGAAAAACGGGCTAGCTAACCGGTTTCGTACCTCGCTCAACAGAGCTAAATAAAGGTTAATAAAGTAAATTGTATAATAAAACAAACAATGGACAAAGTTTATTGGTGGGAGAGAAAAAATGTTTAAATGGTAATTAGTTTGGGGCCTAATATAAAGTCTTTCTATTTATAAAGAGAAGGCTTCAATGATAGAATGTAGATGGCCTTCAACACATTCAGGTGGTAATTTGAGTGGGACTTGCTAAGGATGGTAAAAGCGTTACCACTAAAACTAACAACACAATTATGGCTATTTATAAGGTCTTCTGCAATATATATATATATATATATATATATATTTCAGTCTACTCATATCTATTTATCTTTGTACTTATCTCAACCTATATATATATATATATATATATATATATATATATATATATATATATGTATATATATATAGATAGATAGATAGATAGATTTGTGCAAATTCCCTTTTAGGCATGTCTGATTGAATAAATTACAGACATTATGTCTGCTAATCTTTAACAAAATCCGTTCATACTAACGAATAAGCTTCCGTATATTGATTTTAAAGGATGAGAGAAATGTGCTATAGCTGTTTAAATTTCTTTTATTTATAATATTCTAACAGAAAAAAATTCCACAATGGATAATTTTTCCCCTTCTAATGAACGCTCTGTACATTGTCAACTGTTTTACATTTAAAAGCATAATGAAGAAAAATTACGGTAATGCACAACAACCGAAAACTTTGTATAAATACTAGTACTAATGAACAACATATAGTTGTGTACTACTTGCACCCCCGAAGATGATCTTGGAAGAAGATCGAAAGTACTTGGGAAATGAAAATAAAAGAAAAAGTTGCCTCCCTTGAAAAATAGTCCTCGTGAATTGGAAATTGATATAGAAAGATAAAAGACGCAGTAAAACAAATCGTGAATAGTTTTGAAATTACAGAATTACGTATATACACCCACAGACAATTTAACCCCCTGAAGATGGTCTCAGATGAGACTGAAAATACTTGGGAGAATAAAAATTGTTTATTATTTTATTTGGCATTTTTCTTAATCAGTTTTCTAAATATTTCTATATCTCTGAGATGAGGTATTATGATTATTTGCATTATTTACATTATTCGGATTGTTATCCTCATCTTCAGTGCCATGTTCACAACATTTCGGCCGTTGTACGCTCCAGCCTTCGTCAGGTGATTGGAATTCCGAACCGAACCCTCTATTTCATCCACCGGGGTAAATTGTTCTAGTTCCACTTGCCATGCCTCTTCTGGGTGTCGCAGTTATTTCCCTTTAGTCTTTGGGTCTAGTCGCTGGATCTAACC
This sequence comes from Acanthosepion lycidas, assembly GCA_963932145.1. Lineage (NCBI taxonomy): Eukaryota > Metazoa > Mollusca > Cephalopoda > Sepiida > Sepiidae > Acanthosepion > Acanthosepion lycidas. Next base: position 15,007,192 of record OZ010596.1, on the reverse strand, counting down.
AACGTCTTTATCCATTGAGCCATGTGTCCAATCACCTGAAGAAGGTCGGCTCACACATCGGCGGAAACGTTGTGAATATGGCATTGAAGATTAGGATAACAGTTCGAATAATGTAAATAATGTAAGCAATTTTCTACAGCTACCAAAAAATTGATTCGTCGATTTGAAAGGATTAAAACAAAAATAAGCAGACATAGTACTTTCTACCCTCTCAGTCATTTTCAAGAACTACGTGCTACCTCTGTGATAGGCTAGATTCCGTTCTAAGAAAGAATGAAATAATTCTGTGATCAAATTCCGGCAATGAACGTCGAATTCACTTTCGCCCAAAAGTCTTTTGGAAAGCTAGGATTCAAATTCTTTTAAACTATTAGGGGAAGACTGGGCTCAATCGTAAATATAAAACTCTCAAAATACGATGCTGGGGGAAGAAAGCACCTACGCCTATCGAAAACAACTTAAGACCTGAAGATTGTCAAAGTAGCTGAAAGTACTTGTAGATATTGAAAGTACTTGTAAACCAGGGAAATAGGTATATAATCTTGGTTCATCAATAAAGGTATTATTAGGTTGGTGCAAAAATAATATATTTTTGAACGTCAAAAAACGATATTATTTTTGCACCAACCTAATAGTAAGAAAAGAAGAGACAGTTAAAATAAAAAGCTTTCTTCCGCCTTCGACCAAATATTCAAGAATATATATATATATATATATATATATATATATATATATATATATATATATATATATATATCATGACATTTTTATGTTTATACATTCTTTTTATAGATACAAATATTTAAGTAAATGCTCTATTTATAATAAACAGTATTAACAACGTTTACCGGCCTGAATGTCTGAGAAATTTTCATAGAAAATATTCGTCCTTCGATAGGAATCAAACCTGTATCCTATACAGAACCGTCTAATAGCCTGACGTGCCTTTAACCGATTGGGCCACAGAGGAGCATTCGGTTAGCAAAGTCGATTTTATTGTCTTTAAACTACAATCTTCTATGATTCTCTGACGTACATTCATATCTGCTTGATGCGTATACAAATGTAAACAAATGACGTCAAACATTATGAAATGAACAAAGTCCGGCAATTATTTTAAGACATTTTTATGTTTATATATTCTTTTTAAAGATAAAAATATTTAAGGACGAATATTTTCTATGAAAATTTCTCGGACATTCAGACCGGTAAATGTCGTTTAATATTGTTTAATATAAAGAGAGAATTTCCTTAAATCTATCCTAAAAATGTTGTCGGCATTAAATAACCCATTCAGGTTGATATGTCGTAAAACAAAATAAACCAAACCAATCTAAACCAAAGAATCCATATTCTATTCATAAGAATCTATCCTAAAAATGTTGTCGGCATTAAATAACCCAGTGAGGTTGATATACCGTTGAACAAAATAAACCAAACCAATCTAAACCAAAGAATACATATTCTATTCATACGAATCTATCCGAAAATTGTTGTCGGTATTAAATAACTCATTGAGGTTGATATACCGTAAAACAAAATAAACCAAACTAATCTAAACCAAAGAATACATATTCTATTCATACGAATCTATCCTAAAAATCTTGTCTAACGTCGGTTTCTCCTGCTTAGGGGCACACAGGTTCAAATCCTGGCAGAGGGAGCATTTTCCTTTAATAACATTTCTCGAATATTCAGGCGGATAGACGAAATAACATACAAATGGAGCGTCTACTCAGATATGGGTACCCACTAAAAATAACGACAAAAAATATGTGAATACAGAAATCCTGTATAAAAGATTACTGTACATTTTCTGGCTGTTAAAAATAATATATGCTCCCTCTGGATTTTAATAGCTGATTATAGACAAGAAATTGACCGTTGTAGCAATAATATTTCAAACTCTCAGATTTAGTTTATAAGAGAAAAAAATGCTAACAGCAAAAATTGCAATATGAGCACTGGTAAAAATGGTTCAATTCGACATTCCAACAACCCGAAGAAAGGCGAAGCTTACAACATTGTGATAAAAATAGCAACAAAGATGGGGACCATAGTCCGAATAATGTAAATAATATACATAATACCTCATCTCAGAATATAGACGAATACTGAAGGGCCGAAACGTTGTGATAAAAATAGCAACAACGATGAGGACAATAGTCCGAATAATGTAAATAGTGTGCATAATACTTCATCTCAGAAATATAGACAGATACTGAAAGGCCGAAACGTTGTAATAAATACGGCGTCAAAGATGAGGACAATAGTCCGAATAATGTAAATAGTGTACATAATACCTCATCTCAGAAATATATACAGATAATGAAAGGCCGAAACGCTGTAATAAATATGGCGACAAAAATGAGGACAATAGTCCGAATAATGTAAATAGTGTACATAAGACATCATCTCAGAAATATAGATAGATAAAGAAAAAATAAAATCTATAGAAAAATGTAATCAGATAGATTTAGAAATGACTTCTTATCACTTAATATACAACAGTTTCCATCAATATGAGATAATGTGAGGTTCGCTTGAGTGTTTCTAATAGACCTTGTAGTGGAAAGGATTTTGGTACACTTGAACTGAATTACGATAGAATCGTTCTGATCGACGTTGCATCCTTAAGGTTTATGGCGCCCACTGGAGTTATGCCTGGCGTTTGCTCTCTTTATGGAAGGCAGGTAGTCAAATTTCCAGTAGCGATAATGATTTCAGCAAAAGTAAAGTAAGCTACACTGCTTGAATCTGGAGGTGATGGAAAATACGCGTTGAGATCTGGAGGTATTAAACGTCGAGTACATTTCAATAGTATAATCATTATTTCTAGGACCTCTTGTTTCGGTTAGATGAGTCCTGACACCAAAAACCTACCTACCTATCTATCTATCTATCTATCTATCTATCTATCTATCTATCTATCTATATATATATATATATATATATATATGAACAGTTGAAAACTGACAAAACGATTAAATAAGAAGGAAAGACTATAAATTTAAGACGTTTCGCTATTTAGATTCATCAGAAATTTGGAAATGGCATAATATGGAAAATACACACACACACACATATGTGTGTGTGTGTGAAATGTGTATATATATATATATATATATATATATAGATAGATAGATATAAACATGTATGTATATATATATATATATATATATATATATATATATATATATATATTATATATATTATTTATATATTATATATGCGCGGTACTTATTGGAAAGCGCTCGATATCAGTGATAGAGCTAACATATTTTGTTTGATTGATGTGAGTTTATGACTCTGTGTTTCACGCTCTCTGCGATCGTCAGAGAAATGATTTGTCTGACGATCGCAGAGAGTATGAAATCCTGGGTCACAAACTCACATCAATCCAACTATATATATATATATATATATATATATATATATATATATATATATATATATATATAACAATAAAAAGTTGCAAATTAAAAAAATAATAATGTTTTTTATGAAAGTATTTATTTATATTTTTATATATTTCTTTTTATATTTATTATGTAGTTTTGATATTTCAGATCGACCTCGATTTTTCTTCAGACATAACTGTTTTTAGAGGTTTGTTTACGAGTAGCGTCCGTCGCGAGATGCAGACGTCACGTGATATAGGACGCCACTGTATTCGAATATTTTTAACATAAATCTTACTGTCATAATATTTTAGATGTTGGTTAAAAATCTTTTTTAACTATATCTGAATATTGTTTAACTATTGAAATATTTATAAAGATTTAAAATACACAAGTTTTATTTAACCCTAGTTTATATGTATTTAATTTTAAAATCCAGTATTTTTCTTTTTTTTTTGCGTGTGTATGTGGAACTGGAATCAGAATCTATCAATAAACATTTACAGTTTTCTAATGAGTGTCCTGATTGATTAAAGTGTTCAGCTATGGGGGAATAAGGATTTTTTTGACGTTTGGTTTGTTTATGATTGTTGAAGCGAAATCTAAAATCATTTCCAGATTCACCAATATATCCACTATTAGGACATAAGGTGCAGAATAAATAGTAGATTATGTTATGGCTATCATAGGTAAGGTGAGGTGGGTGTATCTTGATATTGGTGTTGGGTACAGAAAATACATTATCTATTATTTCAGATATATTGATGACATTTTCTTTTTATGGACTCATGGATCAGAAAAATTAAAAAAACCTTTTTTACTTTCTGCAACAACTTCCACGATACAATTAAATTTACCATGGAACACTCATACACGTCCGTCCCTTTCTTAGACGTTATGATAAAATTAAACAAACATACACTTTCTACCAGTCTATACAACAAACTCACAAACCAACATAAATTCCTGCACTTTAACAGCTGTCATCCCCTTAAATTAAAAAAATCTATCGTATACAGCTCATTTCTAAGAATCAAACGCATATGCTGAGACCATCTAGAATTTCTATACAACATTAATAACTTAACAAAACAATTCCTAAAATGTAAATACCCAATAAAAATTATAAAAGAAACACTAAATAAAACTATCCTGATAAATCGTAACACACTTCTCGCATACAAGAAAAGTAAAAACAACAATCGGATTCCTATGGTTTTTAACCACAATCAATATTCCCACACACTTATTCACAATTTAAAAAAGGATTACAAGAACCTCCATTAAACAAAAAGATCAAAGACATTTTCGATAAACCACCCATAAATGCAAAGAAACAATCACCTAACCTATCAGCTATCCTCACCTCTACCAAATATCTAAACAATACAAACCAATCAGGAAATTACAAATGTAACAAACCTCGTTGCTTAGTTTGCAAACATTTAATAATCTGTGTGTACGTTATTTCAATGAAATTGTACGTACATGTTGCAAATGTACTAATATAGATCAAAACCAACTTTTCGATTTCCACGCTCTCCGGGTTTGTCAGGGAAATTGACAAAACTGAAAGTGGGTACGACCTTTTTGCAGAGACGAAGGCAAAGTTACACGCGAAGAAAATATTTTACTGGACGAGCTGATGTTCTTTGCACTTGATGCAAAACGAAGCTCATGTTGCAAGTTTTATATAGAGTGCTTGATAGTTTTCCTGGGACATAGGCTTCACACAAAAAATTGCAAAAAACTGTGAAAAGATCTGGTTTTTCGTACTACTTAAAATAAAAACTTGAATAACTTCCTCATTTTTAATCCGATTTTCTACAAATATGTGGCCAAAAATTTGCTATCAGGCAAGAAATAAGATTGTGTGATTATAGCTCCGTTCGCTTCCCCGCGTATAACGAAATACCAGGATACATACCGTAAAAAATATGATGTGGTAGCTTAGTATACAAACCGATGATACATGCAAGTGTGGACGCAGGTAGATATTTCTAGACAGGAAGGTTCGGGTATACAGGGAGTGTGGTTATATCTCAGCTAGTATATATATAAAATATGACACATTGAGTCTTGGTGCTAATAAAATAGTGCTCGGTGTACAATAACAGAGCTAGAATTTATATTATTAATAAATAGAGATTTTTTTTCTTACTGGTAGACTGCTGACTGAAAACTGAACATTGCATAATTTAAATATTTAAATTTATACCGTACTGTAATTATAGAGGTACAGATGATTTATTTTCAGGAGTTATTAATAAAATTATATATATATATATATATATATATATATATATATATATATATATATACTTAGAAAATTAGGAGTTCAGTTGATTACGCTAACTTCGTTTCAACCTTACACTATCCTCAGGCGAATTTTATCAATTGAAGTTTTTTTTTTTAAATCATTTGATCTACTAATTCTTAAAGTTAAAAAATCTACATATTATTTTTATTTTTTTCGCACGTATATTAAGCATTTTATTATTATTATTATTTAATTACATATATATATATATATATATATATATATATATATATATATATATATATATATATATATATATATATCAACTTATACATTTCTTTTCTATTTACTTATTAAAAATAATTAAATAATATTCACTAATTAAGGTTTTAATCCTTAATAAATTACTTTTTTATTCAATTTGTTGAGTTAACAGCTGAGAGGTTAATCGTTAGATTGTCTTTTGCCACGGTCATCCAAGAGTCTTTCGCCAACAGCCGTCCAGTTGTCTTTTGCCCACAGCCGCCCAGGAGTCCTTTGTCCCCTCTGGCTATACATGAGGAACTCAGGTATTCTGTCGTGAATTCTCCTTGAAACATGGCGCGGGCGCACACACACACACACACACTCACGCACACACACATATACATACATACATACATACACATATATATTCGACTCTCCCGTCGAGTTCGACGTATGAGTGTCAAGCAGATCAGTTCCCAGGAAACTGACAGCCCGACAACGGCACATGTGATTTGATTATAGTGGTGAAAGTTTCGTGCAGGACCATCCATACTTTTTGAGACACGGTGGAGTAATGGATAGCGGCTTGGATTGAGGAATCGGAGAGCCGAGTTCGAATTCCAGTCGAATCCATTACATTCACTTACGTGCTAATACCCTTGGGAAAGGTGTGAATCCTCTTCTTCTCCCTCCAGCTAAGGGTAAATAGCAGGACAGACTGGGTTCTATAGCCTTGGATGGCAACTGGTCTAGGAGAAGGACAACTCTGAATTCAAAACCTGTGGTGGGTCGTTTGGGGACCTTGTAGCACTTAGTGCACCAGGTCTCTGAATTCAGCCCTTCATATATATATATATATATATATATATATATATATATATATATATATAAAGAGTGTTCCAATAACTTGTGAATTAAGTTAAAGCGTCTAATGAAATTTTGGGGTTTTCTTTCAAGTTTGGCAGACATTTGGATGATATTATTTTTTACACATAATTGCCATGACTTAAATAACATGATCCAATAAATAAATAAATAAATTTTCACCAATAACACTGATTTATTTACTTCTGACTTTGATCCGTCTTAATGAAACACCCTTTCTCTCTCTCTTTATCTCTCTTTATCTCTCTCTCTCTCTCTCTCTCTCTATATATATATATATATATATATATATATAATGAGTTGGATAAATACGACAAAAGTGAAAATACCACAGGCATCTTATTTTAATAGATATATATGCCAAATTTACACAAAAATATCTTGAAATAGTAAACAATAAATTTATTAAATAAATCGCCATTGGCTTCAACCACGGGCTCCAGAAAACTTCGGAATCTCCTGCAACTCTTCTCAACGGTTTCCTCATATAAGTTGGTGAATGCTGCCATAATACTTGCTTTTAGATTTGTTGGTCTCTCGCTCAACTTTACCCCACACATAATAATAATCAAGGGGATTTCAGTCTGAGAGTTAGGTGGCCAGATATAAGCGGTGTAGTGATCGCAGAACTTGTCTGACAGCAAATGACTGGATTCTTCAGCTTGTGTGACCTGGAGCAGACTCCTGTTGCCAGATGTAGTGTCATTTAGCAGCCATCCACTTCACCCAGTACTTCCTCAAGTCACTTCATCAGTATTGATTCAAAACGATCCGATTTTTGCGAGATACCGCACCGTCTTAATCACCATTAAACTCATCCAACTCTTTTCGAGTCGCCTGTCCTCAGATTGACCCACAAAGACTCTATAGTAACTCAGCTCTCCATGTTTTGGTTCATCACTGCTGTGGATTAGTATTGAACTCACAACACTTTGGGTCTAGTCACTTAGAGAGTTGATTTAAAGGGAAATAACTGAGACGCCCGGAAGAGGCATGACACGTGAAACTAGAACAATCTATCACAATGGACGAAATAAAGGGTTCGAATCGAAATTTCAATCACCTGAAGAAAACAGGAGCGTACAACGGTCGAAACGTTGTGAATATGCCAATGGAGATGAGGGTAACAGCCCGAATAATGTAAATAATGCAAGTAATTATAATACCTCATCTCAGAGATATAGATAGATGTTTGGGTCTAGTCACTGGATCTAACCAACGTCTTTATCCAACGGCCGAAACGTTGCGAACATGGCAATGAAGATGAAGATAAGAGTCCGAATCATGTAAATAATGCAAGTAATCATAATGCCTCATCTCAGAGATATAGACAGATGTTTAGGTCTATTCACTGGATCTAACCAACGTCTTTATCCAACGGCCGAAACGTTGTGAATATGGTAATAAAGATGAAGATAACAGTCCGAATAATGTAAATAATACAAGTAATCATAATACCTCATCTCAGAGATATAGAGGCAGAAACGTTGTGAATATGGCAAGGAAGATGAGGATAACAGTCCGAATAATGTAAATAATGCAAGTAATCATAATACCTCATCTCAGAGATATAGACAGATGTTTGGGTCTAGTCAATGGATCTAACCAACGTCTCTATTCAACGGCCAAAACGTTGCGAACATGGCAATGAAGATGAGGATAACTGTCCGAATAATGTAAATAATGCAAGTAATCATAATACCTCATCTCAGAGATATAGACAGGTACAACAGCCTTCTTTACAAGTTGTTTTTTATCTAACCAGGTATCCACCCAAGGCTATAGATCCCAGTCTGCTGTTTGAAAGTGAAGTGGAAAGAGATATGTATACCCCTTCCAAAGTATAAGTACACATTCTTTGATACTGTCATCTTCCAAATTTAATAAAAAGTTATTCAAAAAATTTCTTTATTGTTATTTAATGCTGTTAAGTATTTCCACAGCAATTAAAGATTTATAGAATGCAGTAAACACGTACACCGTATGTAGGTTCGTAGGTATTAACATATAGGGATACTAATTGTTTTAATTTTTATTGTTACAGCAACACTTCAAGTCAGGTATTGAAGAGTTCGTGTTTTCACTTCAGTGCTACAAGGGATCCTTGAGGTATTGTGTTCTTTACTATATCCGGTGGGCTTAAATTTGGGAATTGGCTGAAAACATGTGTTCCGTCTATTGACGGATCTCGCATACATTGCTCTCAAATAGAACATCTGCTTTTATGACGGTGAATATTCTGGGACTGTAGCCGTAAATAACATTTGGTATCTGGATATTAGTTGCCTGTCAGATGGCCTCTCACCACATGGTCACTACATAAATCTTTCTATGGCATCCGTTTTCGCTACATTTGTTTCCATAGTGATAAAATAAATGTCAATTCTTTTAGAGGCCATCGTATATGTATTTCATAACATAACTTTCTGGTGTAATTATACAAGCAATGTCTATATATTTCCATGGAAATCTCACTACACTACCTATTAAGGTTAACATTTGTGTACCGACTTAGGGTTTTAAAATCATTCATTGTGCCAACAGCATACGTATTTTTATACAAGTCAAGGTCAATATACCTGTTCTACAATATATTTTATATAGTAATATATAGTATACATACAGTGCTGTTCGATAAAAGTAACTCACCTGATTTTTTTACTTAAAATGATTTAGCCTATTGTTTTTGGGGTCAAACTAGTTTTTAATTCTACTAATATAAAGACCCCTTCCAACCACTTAGTAAAAAAGTTTACTCACCCTAAGGTATTCTATTGATAATTATAATTTTGGACATAAATAAGTTTCAGGAAAAAACTCTGCCAAAAAAAGTGACTCACTTATTTCCTGCAACTAGTAATCAATAGAAACATAACCGAACAGCTTTAAATAAAGAATAATAGAGGTATAATTTATTTATAATATGTAATATAGTTCGAAATATTTAATAATCTATGGGTCCTCCTTTATTTTGAATAACCTTTTCAACCCTTTTTGGCATTGACTTGATTAGGTTCTGACAAATCTCATCTCCCAGTATTGAAGTCCATTCGGATATGAAATTCACAATCAAATCCTCTTTGTTGCTCAACTGCTTTCTCGAGAGCCTGTACTTTATAATGCTCCATAAGTTTTCTATAGGGTTGAGGTCAGGAGATTGGGGCGGCCATGTCATAACATTCACCTGCTTCTCATCAAAGTATTCCTTTATCAATTTTGATTTGTGACAGGGAGCATTATTCTGCATAAAAATGAGTTTGGTAGGGTCGATTTGCACCCTTTCAGCAGAAGGGAGCAGACAAGACTCTAATATTCTCTTGTACTGCTCTCTCCTGGGGGTCTTTTCATTAAGTTTTAAGAAACCAGTTCCATGAAAAGAAAATCATCCCCAGAACATTATACTGAACGGATGCTTGACAGCACTTACTGCTAAATTCAAAGAGCTTTCAAAGCTTCTTCTTCAGATTTTAGATCGCTTATCCTTTGAATTTAGCTCAACTTTCGTTTCATCGGAGAAGAGAACATTCTTCCATTTTAACCCCGAAAACAATAGACAAAATATTTTTAGTAAAAAAAATCAGGTGAGTCACTTTTATCGAACAGCACTGTACTTTAGTATATATTAAAATTGAAACAGCTAAATATCTTCTTTGCGTTGTAGTAGTTATTGGTTTGGACTTCGTGATGTCATTTGCGGCTGCGTGCCATTAGAAATTGCTTGGCATGTCCCGTGTGGCACGCGTGCCATAGGTTGCCGACCACTGCTTTAAGGTCAGATGATAGACAAAATAGGGATTTCGATTTTGATTGGCTGTGCCGAACGTGGGAATGTTAAAGAGATAGAAAGTGATTTCAAGGAGTTAAGTTTTACACGTCGAAGAATACAGACGTGTTGTTTTCGTGTTTCGGGGAACTTGCTGCCGCGTGGGGGTGATAGAGCGCCCCCCACTGGTTAGTTAAAAAATATACATGTCAACGTGCTTAATAAAATAGACAAGATTCAAATTTCTTTTGTCGGAGTTCTCTTTCATCCCAAAACATTTTGACGCGCGTCCTAAAGATGGCCAAGAGATAAGAATGCAGGTTTGTTGTGGGCCGACGCCTTCAACCAAGAGACCCTCAGAACGAATGACATTCGATATCACTTTCACACCAGAGTGCGACAAAGTTTGTCCAGTAAATAAGGACGTTTTTTTCCCTTGACACCGCTATTATTTGAGCTATCCTTACTCTTCGGCAATGTTTATTGTTTTAAAAAGCGATTATTAAAATTGTAATAAAACCTAAACATATTAAATTTAATTTATCATTTCCTTTCTTGAGATTTTACATCAAAAAAAATAAACACAGTCTATTAGATTATTTATTTATTAGATCGTTTATTTAAAAGAATAATTTTATATTTAAAACATTCCAAAAACTAATACAAATAAAACTAACGCAATCGAATATGTATCATTTTCCAATTTATAAAATGTTGTAGTATACATACCGACGATAATGGGTATGTCCCCATTCACATAAATACAGTAGTAAATACTGTATGTTGGCCTGCAGCTGTGCTGGTCAAACTCTCTGCCTCCGGATAGAGAGGATCCCAAGACGATGGGCAGTCTCGTCTCGAGAAACAGCTACTCGACTCCGTTTCATACGTGGTCTACGGGGAATTTTTGGCCGAGCCTACGGGATCGGTTACTCCTCATTAAATCCAGCCTTGTGCCACATCTGACCGCGTGGAGCGGTTGGTAGATATCCTGCAGTTGGAGATGCGTCTCCAGCTGTGCTGGTCAAACTCTCTGCTTCCGGGCAGAGAGGATCCCCAGATAAGACGATGTCAAAGGGCAGAGTATCGTCTTGGGAAATATCTACTCGACCCCGTTTTATAAGGGGTTTACGGGGAATTGTTGGCCGAGCCTGTGAGCATCGATACCCAACATTAAATTCGGACTTGTGCCATATCTGACTACATCAGGGGGTTGGTAGATATCCTGCAGTTGGAGATTCATTGTGGAATTCACGTGACTCAGTTCACTACTTCTTCAGTTAATTAATTAACCTATTTTGTTTTAGTCTAATATCGTTCTCATCTCATCTATAAGCTTCAATATCAAACTAGTAATATTCCCTATCAGATTCAGTTCATTCTA
>OZ010596.1:14955253-14990253 GCA_963932145.1 Acanthosepion lycidas | reverse complement strand
GGAAAATGGCCGGTTCCCTGTACTGCTGCAGTAAGTATCAGGCTCCTCCCACTATCCTCTACTTTTACAAGAGCCAGATCAGGCTGACAATGGAATACTGATGTCACATTTGGGCAGGTGATGCCCATTATTCACTTTTCAGTCGACATAGAGTCAAAAGGCGTCTCCGTTGTCCTTGTGGGTGAAGAATTATCCCCTATCAATGTTTTATCATTCTCCACTATTTTGACTGGACTGCTTATTTCATCAGTGTTTATTTCTTTTTAGTTAAATAATAGGACATCCCTACAAAATCTGAACCAGTCAACTACAGTGTATGCTTCGAGTAAATGTATTGTAGTTACTTTAAAATCAACCACTCAATCGTTTCTTTTAGGCTCCCATCAAAGTGAATTTAAAAAAAAAAAAAAGTAAAAACACTACGTAAATATTACGTAAAAAAAAAAAACAAGATTTTTAACCAAAATTACGCACGTGCTAGAAAGGATTAAAAATGTAATAAAATAATAAAAATAATCCTTTGGTTTTTCCTCTTAATAATAACATAAACATTTTGACGATAAAACTTTGTTTTATTAAGTTTTGAGCCTTTTTTTCATCTTGATATGCTGTTTTTTCAGCGAAAAATGTGGAGATACCTAATTTTAAAAGTGACTACCAATCAACAAAATTATTTTCATAGTTGATGAAGCACTCAGCTGCTGTTATATTTTTCTTTTTACAATTAATGTTTTATCAATCTCCCCTATTTTGACTGGACTGCTTATTTCATCACTGTTTATTTCTTTTTAGTTAAATAATAGGACATCCCTACAAAATCTGAACCAGTCAACTACAGTGTATGCTTCGAGTAAATGTAGTATAGCTTAACTACGTTAAAATCTGACCTTGTGTCACAACCTGACTCAGTGGGGGATAAAGTAAATATCTACTTTAACATTAACCAGTCAATCGTTCCTTTTAGGCTTCCATAAAGTGAATAAGCAAAATTATTTTCATTTTTGCACAAACGAATTATGGCCCTTTTTATGTCCCAACCCCTGATTCTAGACTTTTACCGAAATTTATTTGTTCAATGTTCATTTGTAAAATAGTTAAGCCCCCTTTTTAATTGGAAATTGCTTACCTCTACCCTTCTACACCTAATACTTCCTCCTGTGGAATTTTGTTTCGTCTATCTCGAAGACTATATCTTCTCCTCCAGTTGCCTCAATGTCTTGTTCGAGAGTTTTCACACAAACATCCCTACAAAAATTCTCTAACAGTCAACTAATTTTTTAAGGGATAACTAGCCTAATTTCTCTCTCCAAAATTTCTTGTTTGGGCTGATTTTATTTAACCGGTAATAATAGGCAAATTTCAGTATCTGTTCTAGCTTCAAGCGCGGGAACGAGTCAGCAAACCAACTGTTATATCAAATAGATTTCTTGAAGCTACAATTTTACCAATTACATCTTTTTTCAATCTTTTCACCCCAAGTAAAACGACAGAGCCTCTAAAACTCAAGGGGGTTACAAAATGTTAGAGAATATGAGAAAAAAGTATTAAGTAGAGAGAAAAATAGAAAAAAAGAACGAGAATTAAGAAGACTGAAGATAATGATTGACATTGCATTTAAACTCTTGAAGATCAAAATTGACAGGGAAGCAAGGAGACAGAAGAGAGTTCCACGTGCGAGAGAAGAAACTGTTAAAATAGAACTTTTAGGCTTCCATAAAATGAATTTACAAAGTTATTTTCATTTTGATTCATGCGAATTATGGCCCCTGTTTTATGGCCTCGATTCTAGATTGTACCGAAATTTATTTGTTTAATGTTCATTTATAAAGTATCTAAGCCCCACTTTTTAATTAAGAATTGCTTACCTCTACCCTTCTACATCTATTCAACTTCCTCTTGTGGAATTTTGTTTCGTCAATCTCGAAGACTATACCTCTTTCTTCAGTGAACTCAATGTCTTGTTCTGTAATTTTCACACAAACATCCCTACAAAAATTCTAACAGTCAACTAAATTTTTAGGGGATAACTAGCCAAAGTCACATCTCCAAAAATTCTTGCTTGGGCTAATTTTTATTTACCCGGTAATAATAGGCAAACTACAGTATTTGTTCTAGCTTCAAGTGCGGAAAATAATGAACCAATGAACAGTTGTATTAGGTTGGTGCAAAAATAATGTCGTTTTCTCACATACTAACTTATGTAAGAAAACGAGATTATTTTTGCACCAACCTAATACCAAGTAGATTTATTGAAACCACAATTTTATATATATATTTTTTATTTCAATCATTTCACCTCAAGTAAAGGAATGGCCACTAAAACTCAAGGTGTTACCGAGTGTTAGAGAATATGAGAAAAAAAATACTTGCATTATTTACATTATTCGGACCGTTATCATCATCTTCATTGCCATATTCACAACGTTTCTGCCGTTGGATATAGACGTTCATTAGATCCAGTGACTAGACACAAACATCTATCTATATCTCTGAGATGAGGTATTATGATTACTTGCATTATTTACATTATTCGGACTGTTATCCTCATCTTTATTGTGATATACACAAAGTTTCGACCGTTGGATAAATACGTTGGTTAGAGCCAGTGACTTGACCCAAAAATTTGTGAGTTCAATACCGGGAAACAGCGATGGTGAAAAAACAAAACAAAAAAATACAACTTTTTGAGTTAAAAGGAAATAACTGAGACATTCAGAAGAGGCATGACACGTGGAACTAGAAAAATCTACCATGGTGGACGAAATAAAAATTTTGGGTTCGAAATTACCTCAACTGAAGAAGACCGGAGCGTTAAACGGCCGAAACGTTGTGAATATGGCAATGAAGATGAAGATAGCAGTCCGGGTAATGTAAATAATGCAAGTAGATTAAGTATAGTTTACTTTCACAGAGGAAGGAGTAAATGCTGTGTGATTGCTGCCGGCAACCGTCCTCACATTTTGAGAAAGATATATATATATATATATATATATATATATATATATATATATATATATGGGTGCAAATGTAACCAGGATGAACTTCTTTTTATAAATCAACTTAAAATTGCTATCTTTCGCAATTATCTTGGCTTCAGTCACCTTCTCGTCGCTTTAACGTTGTTTCTCTGTACCTACTCCATAAATACTTTCAAGGTAAGTTTTCTGATGAGTTTTCTTCTTTAGTAGCTCGAGTACGGAGATTTAAGCGCAGTATGAGACTGGCATCGAAGTTACAACATTTCCATATTGAATTTCCTAGATGTAACCGTAATTTGATGCTAATAGTTTCTTCTAGACTTTTCAATTGTGGAACCTCTCTTTCAGGCTCCCTGTTTTCCAGTCAACTACGATCTTCAAACATTTAAATTCGATCGTTATCGTCTGTTCTCAGAAATATAGACTGTGAATATGGCAATAAAGATGAGGACAACAGTCCGAACAATGTAAATAGTGTAAATAGTTACAATACCTCATCTCAGAAATATAGACTGTGAATATGGCAATAAAGATGAGGACAACAGTCCAAACAATGTAAATAGTGTAAATAGTTACAATACCTCATCTCAGAAATATAGACTTTGAATATGGCAATAAAGATGAGGACAACAGTCTGAACAATGTAAATAGTTTAAATAGTTACAATACCTCATCTCAGAAATAAAGACTGTGAATATGGCAATAAAGATGAGGACAACAGTCTGAACAATGTAAATAGTGTAAATAGTTACACTACCTCATCTCAGAAATATAGACTGTGAATATGGCAATAAAGATGAGGACAACAGTCTGAACAATGTAAATAGTGTAAATAGTTACAATACCTCATCTCAGAAATATAGACTGTAAATATGGCAATAAAGATGAGGACAACAGTCTGAACAATGTAAATAGTGTAAATAGTTACAATACCTCATCTCAGAAATATAGACTGTGAATATGGCAATAAAGATGATGACAACAGTCCAGACAATGTAAATAGTGTAAATAGTTACAATACCTCATCTCAGAAATATAGATTGTGAATATGGCAATAAAGATGAGGACAACAGACAGAACAATGTAAATAGTGTAAATAGTTACAATACCTCATCTCAGAAATATAGACTGTGAATATGGCAAAAAAGATGAAGACAACAGTCTGAACAATGTAAATAGTGTAAATAGTTACAAGACCTCATCTCAGAAATATAGACTGTGAATATGACAATAAAGATGAAGACAACAGTCCGAACAATGTAAATAGTGTAAATAGTTACAATACCTCATCTCAGAAATATAGACTGTGAATATGGCAATAAAGAAGAGGACAACAGTCTGAACAATGTAAAAAGTGTAAATAGTTACAATACCTCATCTCAGAAATATAGACTGTGAATATGGCAATAAAGATGAGGACAACAGTCTGAACAATGTAAATAGTGTAAATAGTTACAATACCTCATCTCAGAAATAAAGACTGTGAATATGGCAATAAAGATGAGGACAACAGTCTGAACAATGTAAATAGTGTAAATAGTTACAATACCTCATCTCAGAAATATAGACTGTGAATATGGCAATAAAGATGATGGCAACAGTCCGTACAATGTAAATAGTGTAAATAGTTACAATACCTCATCTCAGAAATATAGACTGTGAATATGGCAATAAAGATAAGGACAACAGACTAAACAATGTAAATAGTGTAAATAGTTACAATACCTCATCTCAGAAATATAGACTGTGAATATGGCAATAAAGATGAGGACAACAGTCCAAACAATGTAAATAGTGTAAATAGATACTATACCTCATCTCAGAAATATAGACTGTGAATATGGCAATAAATATGAGGACAACAGTCTGAACAATGTAAATAGTGTAAATAGTTACAATACCTCATCTCAGAAATATAGACTGTTAATATGGCAATAAAGATGAGTACAACAGTCTGAACAATGTAAATAGTGTAAATAGTGTAAATAGTTACAATACCTCATCTCAGAAATATAGACTGTGAATATGGCAATAAAGATGAGGACAACAGTCCGAACAATGTAAATAGTGTAAATAGTTACAATACCTCATCTCAGAAATATAGACTGTGAATATGACAATAAAGATGAGTACAACAGTCCGAACAATGTAAATAGTGTAAATAGTTACAATACCTCATCTCAGAAATATAGACTGTGAATATGACAATAAAGATGAGGACAACAGTCTGAACAATGTAAATAGTGTAAATAGTGTAAATAGTTACAATACCTCATCTCAGAAATATAGACTGTGAATATGGCAATAAAGATGAGGACAACAGTCCAAACAATGTAAATAGTGTAAATAGTTACAATACCTCATCTCAGAAATATAGACTTTGAATATGGCAATAAAGATGAGGACAACAGTCTGAACAATGTAAATAGTTTAAATAGTTACAATACCTCATCTCAGAAATAAAGACTGTGAATATGGCAATAAAGATGAGGACAACAGTCTGAACAATGTAAATAGTGTAAATAGTTACACTACCTCATCTCAGAAATATAGACTGTGAATATGGCAATAAAGATGAGGACAACAGTCTGAACAATGTAAATAGTGTAAATAGTTACAATACCTCATCTCAGAAATATAGACTGTAAATATGGCAATAAAGATGAGGACAACAGTCTGAACAATGTAAATAGTGTAAATAGTTACAATACCTCATCTCAGAAATATAGACTGTGAATATGGCAATAAAGATGATGACAACAGTCCAGACAATGTAAATAGTGTAAATAGTTACAATACCTCATCTCAGAAATATAGATTGTGAATATGGCAATAAAGATGAGGACAACAGACAGAACAATGTAAATAGTGTAAATAGTTACAATACCTCATCTCAGAAATATAGACTGTGAATATGGCAAAAAAGATGAAGACAACAGTCTGAACAATGTAAATAGTGTAAATAGTTACAAGACCTCATCTCAGAAATATAGACTGTGAATATGACAATAAAGATGAAGACAACAGTCCGAACAATGTAAATAGTGTAAATAGTTACAATACCTCATCTCAGAAATATAGACTGTGAATATGGCAATAAAGAAGAGGACAACAGTCTGAACAATGTAAAAAGTGTAAATAGTTACAATACCTCATCTCAGAAATATAGACTGTGAATATGGCAATAAAGATGAGGACAACAGTCTGAACAATGTAAATAGTGTAAATAGTTACAATACCTCATCTCAGAAATATAGACTGTGAATATGGCAATAAAGATAAGGACAACAGACTAAACAATGTAAATAGTGTAAATAGTTACAATACCTCATCTCAGAAATATAGACTGTGAATATGGCAATAAAGATGAGGACAACAGTCCAAACAATGTAAATACTGTAAATAGATACTATACCTCATCTCAGAAATATAGACTGTGAATATGGCAATAAATATGAGGACAACAGTCTGAACAATGTAAATAGTGTAAATAGTTACAATACCTCATCTCAGAAATATAGACTGTTAATATGGCAATAAAGATGAGTACAACAGTCTGAACAATGTAAATAGTGTAAATAGTGTAAATAGTTACAATACCTCATCTCAGAAATATAGACTGTGAATATGGCAATAAAGATGAGGACAACAGTCCGAACAATGTAAATAGTGTAAATAGTTACAATACCTCATCTCAGAAATATAGACTGTGAATATGACAATAAAGATGAGTACAACAGTCCGAACAATGTAAATAGTGTAAATAGTTACAATACCTCATCTCAGAAATATAGACTGTGAATATGACAATAAAGATGAGGACAACAGTCTGAACAATGTAAATAGTGTAAATAGTGTAAATAGTTACAATACCTCATCTCAGAAATATAGACTGTGAATATGGCAATAAAGATGAGGACAACAGTCCGAACAATGTAAATAGTGTAAATAGTTACCTCATCTCAGAAATATAGACTGTGAATATGGCAATAAAGATGAGTACAACAGTCCGAACAATGTAAATAGTGTAAATAGTTACAATACCTCATCTCAGAAATATAGACTGTGAATATGGCAATAAAGATGAGTACAACAGTCTGAACAATGTAAATAGTGTAAATAGTGTAAATAGTTACAATACCTCATCTCAGAAATATAGACTGTGAATATGGCAATAAAGATGAGGACAACAGTCCGAACAATGTAGTGTAAATAGTTACAATACCTCATGTGAGAAATATAGACTGTGAATATGGCAATAAAGATGAGGACAACAGTCCGAACAATGTAAATAGTGTAAATAGTTACAATACCTCATCTCAGAAATATAGACTGTGAATATGGCAAAAAAGATGAGTACAACAGTCTGAACAATGTAAATAGTGTAAATAGTTACAATACCTCATCTCAGAAATATAGACTGTGAATATGGCAATAAAGATGAGGACAACAGTCCGAACAATGTAAATAGTGTAAATAGTTACAATACCTCATCTCAGAAATATAGACTGTGAATATGGCAATAAAGATGAGTACAACAGTCCGAACAATGTAAATAGTGTAAATAGTTACAATACCTCATCTCAGAAATATAGACTGTGAATATGGCAATAAAGATGAGGACAACAGTCCGAACAATGTAAATAGTGTAAATAGTTACAATACCTCATCTCAGAAATATAGACTGTGAATATGGCAATAAAGATGAGTACAACAGTCTGAACAATGTAAATAGTGTAAATAGTGTACATAGTTACAATACCTCATCTCAGAAATATAGACTGTGAATATGGCAATAAAGATGAGTACAACAGTCTGAACAATGTAAATAGTGTAAATAGTTATAATACCTCATCTCAGAAATATAGACTGTGAATATGTCAATAAAGATGAGGACAACAGTTTGAACAATGTAAATAGTGTAAATAGTTAAAATACCTCATCTCAGAAATATAGACTGTGAATATGTCAATAAAGATGAGTACAACAGTCCGAACAATGTAAATAGTGTAAATAGTTACAATACCTCATCTCAGAAATATAGACTGTGAATATGACAATAAAGATGAGGACAACAGTCTGAACAATGTAAATAGTGTAAATAGTTACAATACCTCATCTCAGAAATATAGACTGTGAATATGGAAATAAAGATGAGGACAACAGTCCAAACAATGTAAATAGTGTAAATAGTTACAATACCTCATCTCAGAAATATAGACTGTGAATATGGCAATAAAGATGAGGACAACAGTCTGAACAATGTAAATAGTGTAAATAGTTACAATACCTCATGTGAGAAATATAGACTGTGAATATTGCAATAAAGATGAGGACAACAGTCCGAACAATGTAAATAGTGTAAATAGTTACAATACCTCATCTCAGAAATGTAGATAGATTTTTTTTTTTTATTTCTGACGGATAAAAAATTTCATTGGTGTATTTTACCCCATATTGTTTTGTGCTGAAATCTATAGTTTTATTATATGTTTGTCTGTTATTGTGAATATTGTTTGTATTTATACGTTAGTTTATAGGTAAAAATTGGCCAGTTTAACGTTTGTGTCTATAGGCATGCGGTAATTGTGTTTATACTTGAGGCTATATGTAAATATTGGTCAAATTTTATACTTGAGTCTATAGATAAACATTTGGCAGGTTTTGGATTTGAGTCTATAAATAAACGTTAATTGCGTTCATACTTGAGGCTATGCGTAAACACTGGGCGGTTTTTTACTTGAGTTTATAAGTAAATATTAGTCGGTGTTATACACGAGTCTATAGATAAACGTTGATCATGTGTTTACTTGAGTCTATATATAAAAATTGTGTTTGTATTTATATTTGACTCTATAGGTAAACGTTGGTTGGTTTTATATTTGAGTCTGCAGGTCAAATTTAGCCAGGTTTATACTTGGGACTATAAGTCTACATTGGTTTAATTATCCTTGAATCTTCAAGCATCCACTAGAAAAGGGTCTCCTTTTAGTATTTTTAACCGCCGCTTCAGGTGTATTCTGACTATTTTAAACACCTCCAGGATCGTAGGACAATATGTTTAAGTGATGTTTTGATGACTAGAGTGGATAATGTAAAACTAACACCAGAGAATAAGTTTAGACATCATTCTGAAACGAAAAAAACGCCCAAGAAAGCAGGTCATATTGCCTTACTCGTCATATAGTCATAGTCTGGCTCAAGGCCACAAATATGGAGTACTTAGTCATAATTGAACACACTGCAAAATAAGAAACAAAAAAAAATGATGAAGCGGTAGAAACCCAGTATATCCATAATAACAACCAGTCTGCTAAGTGTATAATTCGTGCGTGTATCGCAGCCAAATGTGCGCAGTTATGGTGACTTCTTCGTCTTCTATTTGTTGTGTACCTTGAGGATGTTAGCGATCATGGGTCTCCACAGTTTCTTACTTTTTGTAACTCTTAATAAATTGTTATCACTCCCAACCCCTGTTCTGTCATTTACTTACACAAGCTCGCTTGTCTTCAATTTGTCTTGTGTGTATCATATTTTCCAGGTCCCCTTTCCTCATTATGTGCCATAGAAAT
Source organism: Acanthosepion lycidas (assembly GCA_963932145.1). Classification (NCBI taxonomy): domain Eukaryota; kingdom Metazoa; phylum Mollusca; class Cephalopoda; order Sepiida; family Sepiidae; genus Acanthosepion; species Acanthosepion lycidas. Next base: position 14,980,703 of record OZ010596.1, on the reverse strand, counting down.
CTCAAGTGTCTTTTCCTCATGTTAAGTATAATTGCTTTTCTTGTTTTCATTTTCCCTAATACTTCATCGTTACTCACATTTTCGGTCCATGGTATTCTCAGCATCCTTCTGTAGAACCACATTTCTGTTGCTTCAAGTTTGTGAAAAGAAGCACATAAAGCTGTTTGTTGGGCCCAGTTCAAAACACCTTCAGGTTGAGTAACCTCGTTCGTTCAAACACATTCAGGTTGATGGCTTTCTCAATTATCTAATTATGAATCCCAAGTCTTTTTGTCTGCCTGAAACGTACAAAAACAAAATGAACCTTTTGACACCAGGCCTGGATCATTCACTACAACTCTCGTGCACGAACGGGGATGCACAGTTCGAAGCTCCGAGGAGACATATCCATTAATATTATAATTATTATTATTATTATTATTATTATTATTAGTCAGTCAGTTATGTACCATGCGTGATACACGCTTAGGCGACCATGTATCTTTTGATACATGACTGACGAGGCAGATTTTTCCCCGCGGTAGGTTGCCATTTCTTTCTGCGCTAGACCAATTGCCATCCAAGGCTACAGAACCCGGTCTGACTAGCTATTTACCCATAGCTGGGGGCAGAAGAAGAGGATTCATACCTTTCCCAAGGGTATTAGCCCGTAAGTGAATGTCATGGATTTGACTGGAAAGTCAGTCATCAGTTATATGTCATACGTGATACACACTTAGGTGATCATGTACCTTCGATACATGACTGACGAGGCAGACTTTCCCCCGCAGTAGAATGCCATTTCTTTTTGCGGTAGACCAGTTGCCATCCAAGGCCATAAAACCTGGTCTGTCCTGCTATTTACCCATAGCTGGTGGGGATAAGAATAGGATTCATACCTTTCTCAAGGGTATCAGCACATAAGTGAATGTAATAGATTTGACTGAAATTCGAACTCGGCTCTCAGATTCCGCAATCCGAGCCGCTATCCACCGTTTCTCATTATTATTATACAAATCCATAAAAGTTAACACTTGATTAGATAATATTTAAACTTTAAATTTAAGCTTAGCCGGGCACAAGATAACAATTGTGGTCCCCATAATGTGAAATTAATACTCTAATAAACGCCACGAAATTTACCTTGTTGAACATTTCTCTGAGCTGATCGATTTTTCAGGGTTCATCTCGTGGAAATTCCAGAGTGTGGTCACCTTGTGAGAATCCAACTCTTTAAATTAGCAACATTCTTTAAGTCTTTATGTAAGAGTGATCTCCTCGGCTTAGTCTGTTTCAAGGTCGCATATCATATGATTATAACAAAAAAATAGCATCTAAAGAGATAAAAAGTTCCTATAAGCGAAACCAAACGCGAAAGGTTATCATTAATTAGGACTTTGAACTTTCCTACTGGGAAGATTTAAAATCATTTCTTTTCATCCAAGTCTTCCTATTTTGTAAAAAATCACTTCAGGGACTTACCCTCCACCTGGTAACCATCAACACCCGAAATTTTTTTTTTTTTTTTTTTTTATGAATAATTACAAACGGGTTTTCTGTCGATCTCATGGGTTTATTAAAAGAAGAGTAAAGACGCCGAAGTTTCACTGAGTCTATCAATTGGTTTGTTAATTCATACGTTTACCTGGCCTTCCTAATCTAGCTACTTGTCTACTCTCTCTGTTTCATCCACTCGAATCACTCACTTCTCTAAAACTTTGTGCGCGGGATTTACTTATTTATCTCATAATAACTTTCCATGTGAATGGGTGCAAAATTCAACATGGCCGCATAGTAAAGCGGTTATACAGTTTACGTCCGAGTTCGAATTTCGCCATAGACGATTTGTCAAGGCTATACTTTTTTATAACAACTGCCTGGAGAAACGATCGACACCGTTGGTAACAGCCTATTGTTTTGTTTGTTTAACGGCATATCAACTCTTTATGGGTCATTTAATGCTGAAATTTAATTTTCTTCGGAGTATTAATTTCTTTTATTGAAATGTATTTCCGGTGATATTTTTACTATGAAAATATATTGCTGGCACCTTAACAATACAAATGTGTTTTTACACTCTCATAGTGTCTTGACCAAAGTTTAGGAGTTAACTATTTGCCCATAGCTGGGACCCTAACAAGTACTACCACCCCGTGTTAGGATGGACCAACAACAGTAATTAAGAGGTAGTTCTACTGTCCTCAAAACAAAGCGACCAGGTGTAATTTATCGTCATACCCAGGACGGGTAACAGCAGGAGTTGACCCGAGATTGGGAGTCAAATTGTTTAGGCGGAACAATTCGGAAGCCGCCGATGGTTATGCTGGCAGATAGTTGCAAGGCATCGTAACCGTGGGTTTGAAGGTGCTGGCATTATTCAAAACTGTCAGTCATGCCAGACAATTCAGTCTTTCTCCCAGAAACTGTAACTAAGGTCTTTTGAGTATAGTTGCAGTATAAGCCACAATGTAGCTGAGTAGTCGTATACAACAGGAATAAGCTAGCCTCACTATCAGTCGAGAATTAGAATAAGCCATATAAATTGACTGAAATTAATTTAAGGATTTCCTATCGAGTATCTACATCACTAGCTATTTAGATATTAGGTTGGTGCAAAAATAATACGTATTAATGCCGTTTTTTGACGTATTTTGTAACGTCAAAAAACGACATTATTACGTCATTATTTTTGCACCAACCTAATATTAAATTACGAAAAAATAAAAAAATAAAATAAAAAAGGATAAAACCCTCGGTTTGGGCATTAGATGAAATTAGGAGGGTTTAGTTTTAACTAACTTCTATTTTTTTTTTTTTTTTTTTAAAAAGGTCGCTTTTTATTGTACTATAACAGCTGTAACTTACGTTTTTTAAGTTCACAAATTATTTATTTATTGATTGTAAGAAAAGAAGCAAAATTTTCGGCCTTTTTGAATTTAAGGAAGATAAAAATCCAAATCAAAAAGAAATTGGTGTCGTTTATAGAAAAAATAAAGCGAACAATCGAAAGTTTTAAAAGTGGCTTACGAATTTTGATGCCGATGATTTCGACGACGCTAAACGATCAGGTAGAAACAGTTGAAGTTGATAGCTACCAGATGAAGAAATTACTTGAGAATAATCAATGTTATACGACGCGGAAGGTACTCAGCATAATGAAATATACAACTCAAGTGCTGGTTAAGCTCGTCGCTTTGATGTTTGCCTTCCACATAAATTAAACTAAAAGGAAAATAAAATAAGAATGAATAACAGGACTAGAATTAATGTAAGAAAAATGGACGGCGTTGTAGTATAGGGACTGTGACCAGAAATAATTTCTTTTTTATTAAAAGTTATTCATGGAAAAAATGAGTTAGTACTTAAAGCCGGGAGAAACGTTATTCACATAACCAATGATTTAGAACTTAAAACAATATTTTCGCTGTTAAAAATAATTAAATAAAAAAAAAAAAAAAAAAAAAGTTTGAATAGAAAACAATCATATTGAAGCTATATTACCTTCATTCCTCGCATGGCGGAATTAAATTTTCAGATTTTACAAGAATATTGAGTTTTGAGATATTTACCAATAATCAAGGAATTAAAGAAAAAGACGCGTAAGCCTAAAGTCTGCAAGTCGTTGGAATTCTTAAATTGATTACCGAAATCTCTCTAAATTCAAAATTTTAAATTTTAAAATCTCAACTGAATTTATTTTTGCTTCGTCTAACTTCTTGTATTTCACCATTATTATGAAAGCACTCCAAATAATTCAGAAATCTCCCTACATAATAATGTTAGCTGCTATTATAAAGATATTTCGGCCGTTAGGCACTCCAGCCTTCTTCATGTGACTGTCGCACTGGGTAACGAAGCCATTTTAAACTGAACAGAGGCAACTCGACAGCACTAAGAAAATTAAAGTTCAAAATTCCCTAAAGCTTTTTCGAGGTGATGGACACTTGAAGAAGATCGTGAGCACAATTGTCGAAACCTGTCTATATCCCTGAGATGAGGTATCATGATTACTTATATTATTTACATTATTTGAACTGTCATCCCTATCTTCATTGCCATATTCACAACGTTTCGGTCTTTATACGCCCCGGCCTTCTTCAGGATATGTCTGTATCTCTGAGATGAGGTATTATGATTATTTGCATTATTTGGACTGTTATCCTCATCTTCATTGCCATATTCACAACGTTTCGGCCGTTGTACACACCGGTCTTCTTCAGGTGACTGGAATTTTGAACCGAACACTTTATTTCATCCACCGGAGTAGATTGTTCTAGTTCCACGTGCCATGCCTCTTCTAGATGTTTCAGTTATTTCTCTTTAACTCAACTCTTCAAGTTTTGGTTCACCCCTGCTGTAGCCAGCTACTGAACTCACACCTCTTTGGATTTGGTCACTGGATCTAACAAACGGCTTTATTCACTGGGTCATGTTTCCTTGAGGACGAAATAAACGGATAGGCAATGAAGAGGAAGACAACAGTCCGAATAATAGATATAATGTACGATATTGTCGAAACGTTGTAATAATGCCAACAAAGATGAGGATATTAGTCCGAATGTAAATAATATAATGATAACACCTGATTGCATAAATTCAGACAGAAAGCTTCTGAAGTAATTACAAAAGTCCTCTACCACATATATATATATATATATATATATATATATATATATATATATATATATATATATATATTTATCTTTTCTTCCTTTGAAATGCATTTTAAAATTCTGTTTTTAGCCTTCAAGAATTCTCTGCAGAATCACAATAATGGATTTTCAGACACAATATTTACTATATCCGTTTTTGTGCTAACATTTTTAGATCATTATGTTATTCGTGCCTTTTATCTTCAAGAACCGCAGAGATTCGAAAATGGCCCCTTTGTGAATCGTAATGTCGAATTCTTCCAAACTCTTTAAGGCCGTTACCCTTCACTTTGCTCCCAGCATGCTCGTCTTGGTTCAAGATGGACGGCCGACCAAATACATCGGGACCCGAAGAGAACAACATAAAAGAGATTTACCTTCTATTTCTTTTCTGTTCTTTTTTTTTTTTAAAGTTAAAGCCTGCTTCCCCATTGGGAATCTCATCATCTCTGCGTGATGTATTCTAGATCGTATGGCTCATTCGGTGAAGCGTTATTTCCACCTCCTAGAGAGACTGTAAAGGACAGGAAGATGTGGAGACAATAATCAAGTTTATTATTTATTGATTACTCTATGATTTATCATTTAATCCTATTATAATTGTGCTTGTCCCCCGCCTTCGTTAATTAGCACGACCGTTACGTCCTACCCATAAATTATCAATAATGGATTATTCCGCGTTTTGAGAGCGTCGAAAGAGGGATAACAAACGTTAATTGGTTTGTTTGGTTGGTTTTATGGCAAAGGGTTATTTAATGCAAACTATTTTTCTCTTCTTTTTTTTATATATAAATACATATGAATAAAAATATTCTTTGTAATAAAATCAGTTTGAAAATCAAATTTCATTAACACTTTTGCAAAGAGGGCTTCTGTCGAGAGATAATTACATTGCTATGATTATTCTTTCATTCAATAAAGAATTGTGGGAAATATTTATTCTCTACATATCCGGTTACCTAGTTTTATTTCTACAATGAGGGATTTTTTTTATCGAGAGTCAGGTTTAGTCGATATATATATATATATATATATATATATATATATATATATATATATGTGTGTGTGTGTGTGTGTGTGTGTGTGTGTGTGTGTGTGTGTGTGTGTATGTGTGTGTATATATATGTATATATATATATGTATATAAATGCGTATATATATATGTATATATATGTATATGTGTGTCTGTATATATATATATATATATATATATATATATATATATATATATGTTTATACATTCTTTTTATAGATACAATTACTTATGTAAATGCTCTGTTTATAATAAACAGTATTAACAACATTTACCAGCCTGCATGTCCGTGAAATTTTCATAGAAAACTTGACTTAACCGATTGAGCCACAGAAGATCGTTCGATTGGCAAGGTCAATTTTACTGCTTTTAAACTACAATCGTCCATGAATCTCTCCCGTATAGTCATATATGCTCAAAGCTTATCCAAATATAAACAAATGAAGTCACACATGATGAAATGGACAAAGTCCAAAAATTATATTCAGACATTTTTATGTTTATACAATCATTTTTTTTTTATAGATACAAATATTTAAGTAAATGTTCTGTTTATATTAAACAGTATCAACAACATTTACCGGCCTGGATGTCCGAGAAATTTTCGTAGAAAATATTCGTCCTCCGACAGGGATCGAACCTGTATCCTATACGAGCCATCATTATAGACTGACGTGCTTTAACCGATTGGGCCGCAGAGGAGCGTTCGGCTATCAAGGTATATTTTACTGTCTTTAAACTACAATCTTCCATGATTCTCTCGCGTATATTCATATCTGATTATGGCATATCTGATTATGGCATATCCAAATGTAAATAAAAGACGTCACACATTATGAAAGTAAGAAAGAAAGAAAGAAAAAAAGAAAGAAATAAAGATAGAAAGAAAAACAGAAAGAAAGAAAAAAGAAAGAAAAGAAAGTGAGAAAGAAAACAGAAAGGAAGAAAGAAAGAAAAAAAAGAAAAAAAAAAGAAAGAAAGAGAGAGAGAAAGAAAGAAAGAAAAAAGAAAGAAGTGAAGATGAAAGATTTTAATGTTTCCTAACAAAGCCTCATAAATTATGGGCTATTCAGTTTCGATTGCGTGAAAAGAGGGGAAAAGAGACTATTTGATTTTAGTGAGAAAATGAAAGAAAGAAAGAAACAAAGATAGATCTGCTTAAGGTCTTTTTCAGTGAAATAGAAAAAAGTTGTCATTTTCAAACCTTTTCATTTGTATCCCCTTACTTCTTAAAATAACGACCAGCATTCAGATTTATGATTGCTATTGCAATATTTCCTTAAAGTTTTTCAGCTTAATTAAGGACACGATAGGGGAATTTCTACGGATATATATAACTTTGCACGAATTTTGCGCATGTTCTTGCTTAATTGACCATAAGTCCTATCTTGACGAGAGGTTAGGCACGTGAATCCTGCCTGAGGACGCATATTTTTCTGACAAGATTTCGCGAATATCTGCCAATCTAGTACTGCGTTTATATTCATCGTCCAGACCTTACTCTCTGTGACTTTTGGTTGTTCCTCAAACTGAACAAGAATCTCAGGGTAGTCGTTTGAAGACACTGATAATATGAAGGAGGTTGTGACAAGGATCTCGGACACCTTCATTTTCCATGATTTCCATGGAGTCTTCAAGGAGGATCCTATTAGATTAGCGTTTTGTACTTCTTTGAAATTAAATGTATCTCCTGAAAACAGTTAAAATATCAAGAACGCACCTCGTATATAACAGGTTCACTAACATTTTCAAATATAGAAATCATCCCAGTCTATTTTGCAATATTTACATGCAGACAATTGTCCTAACCTTTGTTGTTCTTCACAGCATTTCGGCCGATGTGCTTCCGGCCTTCAACAACTTTATATCGATCCAGGTAATCTACAGGGATTTTCTAACTGAACCCGGGGGTGTATTGTTCTCATCCCACTGCCCATGCTTAGGGATTTATCGTCTAGTTCTTATTTTAGTACCGCTCAGTTATTGATTACGGCACTGAGTTAATGTACAGGCTGGCAGGCTCAGAGATTGAACTCGTCAAATTCCAATCTACCTATCGAGCTTAGTCTATTCAAATTGAAGCCCATTTTATACCTTTGCAGGTAATTTAATACTCTTCTCGCATGAGCTTATATCGCCAAACGCGCAGAAACCCACCCACCCACACACACACACACACACACACACACACAACACACGCGTACATCCACAGAAATGGACAAACGATTTCGCTGTATGAGAGACCAAATTTTCAGTTTAAAAGTTAAACGCTAAACTGCCTGCACAGATGATTCTGTTATAGTTACGAAGGCTTCTGCTGGCGCACTTTTCGGAACAAATTATAACAGTTAAATGGTGAACAGATCATATCAGGTTTGAATTCAGGGTTTTCTTTCTCCTAGACTGGCTGCCACCCAAAGCAAGAGAGCACAGTCAACTCTGCTTTTTAACACAAAGTTGAAGAAAGGCCATTCATGTCTTTCCCAATGGGATGAGATAGATAAATAAATAGATAGATAGATATGAAATGAATTAGTGAGGGAGATGTGGGAAGAAAGAAGTGAAAAACTCGTAAAATAAATATGAACAGAGAATATATATATATATATATATATATATATATATATATATATATAGATAGATAGATAGATAGATAGGTAGGTAGGTAGGTAGGTAGATAGATAGATACATATGAAATTAAATTACTGAGAGAAATGTGGGAAGAAAGAAGTGAAAAACTCGAAAAATAGATACGAACAGAGAATATATATATATATATATATATATATATATATATATATATATATATATATATAATATATAGATAGATAGATAGATAGATAGATAGATAGATAGATAGATAGATAGTAAAAACTAAATATAAATAGAAACTAAATATACATAGACAGACTTATACTAAATATAAATAGATAGGCCGATAGACAGACACTAAATGTAGATTGAGAAAGAAAGATTGTTAGACAGACAAGCATACACAATAGACAGACAGACAGACAGATAGATAGATAGATAGATAGATAGATAATGAAAAGACTGGCATAGATAAAACGTGAGATTGATACTTTGTCGTCTAAATGACGCAAAAATAAAAATAACATTAACATCTAATTTTAAGAGATATAATTACCAAAATGACACAAAAATATCTTTAAAGACTAAAGAATACATTTATTCAATAAAATTACCATTGGCTTCAACCACGCTCCCCCCCCCCCAGACAACTTCAGAATCTTCTGCAACTTCTGGACGGTTTCCTTGTTTAAGTTGTTGAATGCTGCCAGAATCCTTGCCTTCAGTTCAAGGGGGTTGAAGTCTAGGGAACTACCTAGTCAAATGTAAGGGGTGATGTGGCCGCAAGAATTGTCCGACAGCCATAATTGGATTCTCCTGCTCGTGTGGCACTGTGTAGAGTCCAGTTACCAGACATAGGGCCGTCCAACAGCTCACCTCTTGATCCAGTGCAGCACTACCTCGTCAAGGCACTTGATGTAGGACTCCGTGTTGAGTCTCTGTGGGATGGAGACAATGCCGCCACCTTCGTAATCACCATTAGACTCATCCAATCCTCAGATTGACATTCAAATACTCAGAAATGTTCGTATTGGAACTTCCGACCGGAATGCCAAGCTGTAGAGCATGACGTTTCCAAATTTCGGGCGGAGGGAATTGCATCATGATATTTTTTTTCCTTCAGACAGTGCCCAAATGATCCTACTATACTGTACAGTCGACCAAAAAAATAAATAACGCGCATGCGCGAAATTAAAAATATAAAATGACGGCAATTTACCCGTCGCACCCTGTAGATAGATACATAGATAGATAGACAGATAGATAGATACATAGATAGATATAGAGAGATAGTTATAGAGAGAGGGAGATAGATAGATTGAGAGAGAGTGAGATAGATATAGAGAGACAGACAGATATATATATATATATATATATATATATATATATATAGAGAGAGAGAGAGAGAGATAGATAGATAGATAGATAGATAGATAGACAGATAGAGAGAGATAGAGATAGATAGAGAGAGACAGATATATATAGATCGAGAGAGATAGAGATACATACAGAGAGAGAGATAGAGATATAGATAGATAGAGAGATATAGATAGATAGATAGATAGATATAGAGAAAGATAGATAGATAGATAGAAAGAGATAGAGGGAGAGAGCGAGAGATAGAGATAGATAGATAGATAGATAGATAGATAGAGAGATAGAGACAGAGAGCGAGAGATAGAGATAGATAGATAGATAGAGAAACAGAAATAGAGAGAAATAGAGAGAGAAACACATAGATAGATAGGGATAGAGATAGAGATAGATAGATAGGGATATATATATATATATATATATATATATATATATATATATATATATATATATATATATATATATATATATAAAGAGACTGGGGGTAGATAATAGGTTGGTGCAAAAAATAATGACGTAATAATGTCGTTTTTTAACGTTAAAAATACGTCAAAAAACGACATTATTACGTCATTGTTTTGCACCAACCTAATAGATAGATGGACACTCTCACACATCTGTACTCATAGTCCTATATGGATTGCAACTAGCGGTATTCTTCTTCTTACCCGGTGCCTTACCTTTAGCCACTTAACGTGTAAGGAACAATAAGAACGGATTCTTTATAATAAAAAAAAGACCACAAACATGATGAAAATTACCATTATGTATCATAGATAAGAAACGGAGATTACAGCGGTCGAAATACTGCGTTGAAAGCAACAATAATGCGGAAATGATATGTCAGAAAGTTTGTCGATATAAATACAACAAAAACGCGAAAAATATTTCAACAGCAACTATGCCGGCTCTGCTTCTTTTTTTTTCTTTTTCTCATATACTTTTCCACTCAGTAAACTTTTGCGTCTTAGTGGCTTTATTGCCTTACTTGGGGTGAAATGATTAAAATGTTGACAGAAACTGTTGTAACAGGAGAAATCCGGAATTAATTTATATCTTCTGGTGTCCCTGCTGTTCATCTCGATACCCTCAACAAAATCCAAAGACGGATATGCAATGTGATAGAACCTGATCTGGCATCTCGTCTGCAGTCACTTTCTCACAGACGTGATGTGGCTTTTCTCTGTCATTTCATGGCAACTGCTCCGACGAGCTACTTTCACTGGTACCCCAACTGCATGAATTTAAGCGTGCAGCTAGGTTGACATCTCGGTCCCACCCTTTCACTGTCGAAACGGTTAAATGTAACCATCTCTTCTGCCCCAACAACTTCATAGCACGCACTTCCCGCCAGCAGAACTCCCTTCCTCTTACTTGCTTTCCTGATAACTATAAACTTCAAATATTCAAATGTAATGTCAATCGATATCTTGATCCTGATCCCCGTCCTTTCCTCAAACACCCCATCTTTACTGGTGCTCTCACTCTCTGTAAGCCCTTGCGTGCTCGGGGTACTCCAGGTTTGCTTGGGGTGAAATGTTTAAAAAATGTATATTACCTTTTGGTTCATGGAAACATAATGTAGAATAGAAGCTAGGGAAGAGAATGTTTAGCCGTGAATGACTAATTGTTTTCAGCAGAGGCTACTACTGCTACTGCTCGTCCTGCTACTCCTCTTGATGTAGGAGTATTTTTATGTCTTTCATCCTACAGTCCAAACTTGTAGAGACATATTTTCCCTCATAACAGAAACAATGGAAATAAGGACAATTCCCTAAAGGCTGTAGACTATAGCGGTCAGAACACTGTTAGGAAGATAAATAAAGGAAAAAGAGCGGGGACGACGAGGTCTAATCAAAAAGTATCGGGACAGGTGATTTAAAAAGAAAACTGCAACAATATCAATTCAGCATTTAATCTCTTTCGAAATACACGCCTTCTGAAGCCGCACCCATTACCCAGCATCGTCGGAAGTATTCTCGGAATTCTTGGGGGGGGGGGTTGAGATTGCGCACAACTGCCTCGTTGCATCTCGTGGATTTCCTCGATGTCTTGAAAGCTTTCAAGTGGGATTTGATTTTTAGAAAAAGGTAAAGTCGGAAGAGGCGATATCTAGGGAATATGGTGGTTGTCGGACCTAAGAAATATTGTGTTTGACCCAAACTGTTTGCACAAACTATGGCCATTAATAGAAAATCTATGGTGTGGTAAGACAAGCACACTTTACACACTTCCCTTCCAAGCACTGATATAAACAATGGAAATGAGCGAGAACGTTATAACCTAGTTTGTATGTGCTCCAGAGTTCAAAAGTCAGTTTGTGCCAAGCGGCGTCACTCTGCGTACGTTAGCATCATTACCATAGCAACAGCCCCGACGTTTTTGATCAAACCTTGTATGCTATAGCAAAGTCAAAAAAGAAAAGAAAAAAGAAGCTGACTGGAAGTATAAATATCTTACAGTACAAATATTTAGTCTTAGAAATCTAGACTGAAGAATTTGGAGAGTAAAACGGTTGAAACGTCGGGTAAAAAACACGAACAGAATAAACAAAAATAAACAAACGAGGAAACTATTTGAGCAACATATCGTCTCTAAAATTCCAACAGAAAGAAAGCCAGTGGGTAATAAATCTTACAACGGTCACCTCAAGTTTCATGAACAGTTAATGTATAATGATTGTGTAAACTTACTTTTAAGCCATCCCATTTCTACAACTTTTTCTCTAAACACCCACAAGTATACAGAAAAATTAAAAGTCATTATATTAACCCCAGAAAGGAAACACACAGAAGATCATACCTGTCTGAAAACTTACAAGGATGATCACCAAAACAAAAACAAGAAAAATTTTAAAGGAAGACAAGCCTGGCAGAATAATTATTAAAAAAAAAAATGACAGAAACCGCTTCAACGAGAAAAGCGGATATTTTGCAAAACGATGCTATTTGGCGGACATGTTTAACATCTCGCGGGAGTCGGAAATCCCGCGTGAAGTTCTACATGTCAGTAACAGTCAAATAGCATCCTATGTGCAGAGAACTGCAGTATCTGATGATGCAAGAAAGAATTTCTTTTTAGAATTATTTTTTTTTATCTGTATTTATTTATTTATTTGTAGAAACCGACAAAGTCTTTCAATAGCTTGCGAATACCTTTCATCGTGAAAAACGACAGAGATTTTTTTTTCTCAATATAAATAAAAATAAAAAATAAAAACAAAAGGAAATGATCAAAGAGATAGGAAAGCAGGGTGGGGGGCAGAAAGGACTGTAACAAGGGAGTTATGTAAGAAGGTGTTTCGGCTTTACAGATAGTATAGCAAAGATGGCCGATAAATAGAGGGAACAGAAACGGAAGTAACAACAAGAGTAGCACGTTAGAAACTAAAGCACGGAGAGTAAGTTCAAACTGGGACAGAGACACCCCACTTATGACCACTTATTAATCTAAGATTTGTAAACAGGACATATAGTGTTGGAGTTTTGGGGCACTTCGACGTAGAGTAATCGTTAGCAATCGTGTCTCGTTAGATCACGGAATGCTCCACATTTGCGGCCTTGTGCCACATCGATATTACACTTAAAGATCAAAGGGCACTCCAACGTGGTCTAATGTTAAGCAAGCTTGTCTGGCTAGATCAATTAGGACTGAATAGTGAGTTTGATCCTTACTGGGTGCTCCACATTTCGGCCTTGTGCCATACAAATATTACGCTTAAAAGTCATAGAGTACTCCGACGTAGTATAATGGTAAACAAGCTTGTCTGGCTAGATCAATTAGGACTGAATAGTGAGTTTGATCCTTACTGGGTGCTCCACATTTCGGCCTTGTGCCATACAAATATTACGCTTAAAAATCATAGAGCACTCCAACGTAGTATAATGGTAAACAAGCTTGTCTCGCTCGATCAATTAGAACTGAATAGTGAGTTTGATCCTTACTGGGTGCTCCATATTTCGGCCTTGTGCCACATCGATATTACGCTTAGGAAAACATAGGACAATCCGACCTGGTGTAATGGTAAACAAGCTTGTCTGAGTAATGAGTTAGGACCTTGTGCCATATCTAATCTATGCTTAATAAATTTCCAATTTCGTTGGGGCATTGGTTAGCAAATTAATCTAACATACTCCCTATAACTTTGAGAAGAGTCATTAATTTATCCCACATTGGGCAAAGTTGAATATAAAGGGTGTTTCATTAAAACGGAGTATATATAAGGGTGTTTCATTAAGACGGATCAAACTCTGCAGTAAATAAATCTGTGTTATTGGCGAAAATTTATTTATTTCTCTATTGGATCATGTTATTTAAGTCATGTGTGTATGTCAGAAGCGTGTGTGTGTGTCAGAGGCGTGTGTGTGTCTGAGGCGTGTGTGTGTTAGAGGCGTATGTGTGTCTGAGGTGCGTGTGTGTGTGAGCGCGCGCTTTGCCAGAAACATAACCTTTCTAGATAACGTCGGAGAGCTTCTCCAGCAAGTTTCTGCTGACGATGTCGTTTTTTACATGGTTCTCAAAAATTCCGTCCTTGTACCAGACTAGGAGTAGATTACTAACAGAAGAATCAGGAATTGTATTGTCTGGTTTTAATTATTCATTCAGTCAGTGATGAAAATGCCCTGGCGAAAAACATTTTTTCAGGTTACACCGAATATATATATATATATGTATATATATACATATATATATATATATATATATATATATATATATATATATATATATATATATATATATAGATAGATAGATATATAGATAGATAGATATGTATTGTATCTTTCTTTTTGAAGTGGAAAAAGCTTTTGATAAGATCAAAATATTTATTTATTTATTTATTTGTTATTTCTTTGGAGAAAGAATTTCTCTTATTCTTGTGTAGGATGTGTTTCCGGAAACGAGAAAGAATTTCGCCCGTGGGTATATCTTGACCCATGCAAGATTTAGAATTGGTCGGTAGCTACACAGATTCAACTATATATATATATATATATATATATATATATATATATATATATATATATATATATATATATATATATATATATATATACTCTTGACTAATTTACACATCATATTGTCTAAATAAAGCATACTACATGCTACTGGCTTCTTCTTTTTCTTAAGGGACGTGGACGACCATGGCTTTCCAAAATTTGCTATCTTTGGCAGCTCAAAGAATATTTGTTTCCTTATTGTCGCTTGCTCTTTCGCCATACACAAGCTCATCAGATAGATTATTCGCTTGTTTCCTGTACCCTTCTTGCTTTAAATATGTTTTGTGAGTGTGAAATTCTCCAAGCCCTCTTTCCTCATGATGCGCCTCGGAATTTCAACGGCCTCATTTTAATTCTAAGTGCAGGCGTCTTTTTGTTTCCATTTAAATTAAAACATCAGCCTTACCCACATGTTCAGTCCATGATATTCTCAGTATCCTTCTGTAGAGCCATATTTTTTCTATGACAAGTCTCCTCTTCATCTGTGAGGAAATTGTTACGCATTTACTGTTTTATAGAAGGATTGATATTTCTCCAATATTCGTGGTACCCGTTTCAACCTCTTCAGTGTAGAATCATTTCTGGAACAGTCGCCAGATATCTTTGGCTGTTGTGAAACCATCTAAGTTCTTCCATTGCTACCAAAGAATTCTTGGTTCCAAGCTATTTTTCACTTTGCTTAAATAATACCACTATTCACATGCATGGCGTTGGTGTTTTCATCCGGGATAATCTTCCGATAGCCAGGCTATCTCTCGAGTCCGCTGTTTATTCTTTCATTTGCTTTCGTCTTTCTCTACTAAACTCTGCCAGCGATCTCTATTAAACTAAACTTCGACGCAATCGCTGATAGTGTAGAGAAGGTATTTTCTCTCCATTCATCTGCGAACATCTTTGTCTTCGGTGATTCTAATGCTCACCATGACACGTAGCTGAAATATTCTAAAGGAACTGATTCTGATATTCAGACATTAAATTTTTCCCTGATCCAATCCCTTACTCAAATTATAGACTTTCATACTCGTTTTAATAGCAAAACGGAGCAAAAGGTTCCTGTACGTTATTTCTTACCTCCTCTCCTTTCTCTTACGGAGGTTTGCAATACGGTACTCTTGGTAGCTTGGGCAACCCTGGGGTAAGTATTGATATTTAAATGTTCTTAATATAATAATTCTTATCATGACATTCTTCTAAATAAATTAAAAATGATAAATAACAGTTATTTTTAAACTAAAAAATCATATATACCACGACATATCTTAAAAAATAAACAATTTTTTTAATTTTAATTAAAGATTAAAAATACATAATAATTTAATAAAAATTATAATAAGATAAACAACAGGGAATTTTCTTTCGAGGCGCTAAACTACTCCTTTATGTGCTTCTGTCTTTCGTTACTAAAATCTGTTACCTTTCGCTTTTTTCTTTTTCGCTAAAACCTCTCCACAGAACTGCGGTATATTCAAGCCATAACTTCTGACAGCATAGAAAAGGCACTCTCGCAACCCAATTGCTAACATCTTTGTCTTCGGTGTTTTTAACTCGCATCATGACACGTGGTTTAGACTTTCTAAATGTATTGACGTTGCTGGTATTCAAGCATTAATTTTTTTTTCCATTGTCCAATCCATTACTCAAATCACGGACTTTTTTTTTTACTCGTTTTCTTAGCAAAACCGAGAAAAAGGTTTCTGTACTTGAGCTATTCCTTACCTCCTCTCCTTTCTCTTACCGAGGTTCGCAATACGGTCCTCTTGGTAACTTCTTCTTGATGAAGGTGAATTTTAAGCGTATTTAATTTTTCGATAAACTCACAGTGACCGAGAGGACTCGATTCGCTTTCTCGAAGAGTCTTGCATTATCAGTCGTATAACATGACAGAATTAAGACATATCTCATTAAATAATTCAGAAAAGTTTTGTTTACTTATTTTTAATAGAATCCTTTCGTAATGACGGACAATTTTTTTAGTATCCTTATTAAAGGAAGAAAGAAAAATACCATGTTGATGAATATTCTTCTTTTTTTTTACACAAAGTAAAAATTCTTGAAGCTGTCTATATTAAAACATTGAAACCAACCGATGGTAAGGGAATTGTCTTTCAGAGTCGTTAATTACTCTTTCATGTGTTTCCGTCTTTTATTACTAAACTTTGTCAGCTATCTCTTTTTCCTTTCTCACTTCTCCAGACTGTGATACATTAGACGCAATAGCTGACAGTATAGAAAAGGCACTTTCTCTCCATCCATCTGCGAACATCTTTGTCTTCGGTGACTGTAATACTCACCACAACACGTGGCTGAAACATTCCAAGTACATTGATGTTCTCGGTATACAGATATTTTTTTTCCAATGCCTAATCCCTCACTCAAATCATAGACTTCCCTACTCGTTTCTCTAACCAAACCGAGCAACAGACCTCTCTACTGGCTCTATTTCTTATCTCCTCACTAGGCTCATGCCGAGCTTCACAATATGGCCCTCTTGGTAACTCTGACCACTCTGTGGTAGCTATTGATATCTCCTTCCAAGCATCCGTTAAAAAGGAACGCCCTATCCATAAGACATCTTTCCTTTACGCTGATTAGGACTCATTCCAAGATTTTCATCGTGACGCCCTTGTACTGACATCTTTAAACTCCCGATTGAAAATTGAACCCCTGAGGATTCATCTAGGGTCCAACCCGGCATGGACACTTTCATCCCTTCTTAGAAATACCAGACGAAACCGCAATCCTCTCCATGGTTCACACCAGCATGCTCGATCGCCATCGTACACAGAGACCACTATTTCCGGCAATACCAGCGTGACAGCTCTCGTCATAACAGGTGCCTATTTGCTACTGCTCGTAACAAATGCAAGCGAGTCCTTGAAGGAGCTAAGTCCGTGTTTGCTGAGAGAATGACGCAACTCTAAAAAAAACTTAGGCTCTCGTGACTACTGGCGTCTCTGTAATATGGTACTAAATAAGTTCAAGGTGTCTGTTCGCCCTCTTCAATCGAGTTGAGGTGTTATCATCCTCTGGTGATAAAGCTGAATGCTTTGCCCGTAAATTCTCCTCAAACTCTACTCTTGACTCATCTGGAGTATCCCTGCCTAACTTCCCACCTAGAACTGATTCTCTGCTGAGTGATATACATATAACCCTTTCAATGTTTTCTACTATCATCTCTAACTTTGAACCCCACAAAGCATGCAGACCCGATGGTATCCATGTAATGGTCATTAAGGATCGTCCTCCTAAACTGGCTCTTGTTCTCTTTAAACTGTATAATAAATGTCGCGCTGCCTCCTGCTTGCCTACCTGCTGAAAGTCATCGTCTGTTGTTGTAGTTTTTCAGAACTCATCGATTCATCTAACACTTGGGCTATTTATTTAATAGCTTTCTACCCCATTTTTGGAAAGTCCAAGAGGCCTTAACTAACGCTACATTAGTTCATCATCTCTCATCGGGATTTTTCTTAGACAAGCAATACGGTTTTCGTTTCAACTGCTGATGATAATTTCGGAAAGAGCCTATCGTGATTTAGATAAAAACGGTGAAGCTCGGGTTGTAGCTTTGGATATCTCGAAGGCTTTGATGGGGTCTGGAATCCAGGTCTTCTCTCACAAGCTAAAAATTTACGGTATCTTCGAGCACATTATTGAGCTGATCCAGTCGTTCTTATCAAATCGTGAAATGAATGTTGTCCTGAACGGCAACTCGTCTACATCATTTCGTATGAACGCGTGTGTCCTAAACTGTTTTTAATCTTTCTTAACGACCTTCCCAATGACATCAGCTCTCAACTTGGTATCTACGCTGACGACACTACCATTTACTCCAGCCTCAATAATAAGGGTGATCAGTCCGACAAGGTCAAAATGGCAGCTGATATACGAAACGACCTGAGGACCGTCGTTAACTGGCAAGAAAGATGGCATGTCAATTTTAACGCCTCCAAAATTAAATCATTAATATTCTGAGAGACACCTCTCTGCCTTCCATCAGTATGGCTGATGCTAACCTTCCGGAAAGTGACTCGTCTCCGGAATCTATCTTGTATATTTATAAGTCTACTATTCGGCAATGCTTAGAATATTGCTGCCATATATGGCCCAGAGTCCTTGGTATTTACCTGGAACTCCTTCGTAAGATTCTAAGAAGAATCAGCAATATTATAGGCCCTGATCTGGTGGCTCAGCTTCAATCACTTACATGGCCTAATGAAGATAAATGGGGTAGAGGAATACAACGCATAATCTACCTGATTCAGTTGTTCATATTAAATCGAGAAATGAAAGTTATCCTGAACGGCCACTTGTTTAGATCTTTTCGTATTAACGCCGGTGTCCCCTAGGGCCCCATCCTTGTTCCTACGCTGTTTTTAATCAAGATGACATCAGGTCTCAACTTGGTATCTACGCTGGCGACACTACCATTTACTCCTGCCTCAATGCTAAGGGTGGTCAGTCCGACAAGGTCAAAATAGCAGCTGATGTACAAAAAGACCTCAAGACCGTTGTTAACTGAGGCAAAAGAAGGCTTGCCAATTTTAACGCTCCCAAATTAAAGTTCTCTTTATTAATCATCTGAGAGACTCTTCTCTGCCTTGCATCAGGATAGCTGATGATATCCTACGCGAAAGTGACTCCCTACGCCTTCCCGAGCTAACGTTCCCAGCTGACACGAAATAGAAAAACTATATCGAATCCATTGCTAGGTCAGCTTCTAAAAAAAGTCGGTTCGTTCTATCGGGCGAAACAGGTCCTCTCTTCTGAATATATTTTGCATATCTATAAATCTACCATTCGTCCATGCTTAGAATATTGTTGCTATATATGGTCCGGGGCCCGCTGTGATTTACCTGGAGCTCCTTGAAAAGATCCAAAAAAGAATCATCAATATTATTGGTCCCGATCTGGCGGATCGGCTTCAGTTACATTCCTACTACCATAAGGTTGCCTCTCTGTGTTTTTTCTAGAAATACTTTCATGGTAATTGTTCGAATGAGATGTTCGTTATGTTTCCCAGACTGTATGAATTTGAACGCAATACTAAACTGGCAGCGAGATCTGCTTATATTTCGGAGATGAGGTATTATGTACATTATTTACATGATTCGGAAAATTGTCCTCATCTTTGTCGCCATATTTATTACGTTTCGGCCCTTCAGTATCTGTCTATATTTCTGTGATGAGGTATTATGTACATTATTTACATTATTCGGACTATTGTCCTCATCTTTGTCGCCATATTTATTACAACGTTTCGGCCTTTCACTATCTGTCTATATTTCTGAGATGAGGTATTATGTACACTATTTACATTATTCGGACTATTCTCCTCATCTTTGTTGCCATATTTATTACAACGTTTCGGCCTTTCAGTATCTGTCTATATTTCTGAGATGAGGTATTATGTACACTATTTACATTATTCGGACTATTGTCCTCATCTTTGTCTCCATATTTATTACAACGTTTCGGCCTTTCATTATCTGCCTATATTTCTGAGATGAGGTATTATGTACATTATTTACATTATTCAGACTATTGTCCTCATCTTTGTCGCCATATTTATTACAACGTTTCGGCCCTTCAGTATCTGTCTATATTTCTGAGATGAGGTATTATGTACATTATTTACATTATTCGGACTATTGTCCTCATCTTTGTCGCCATATTTATTACAACGTTTCGGCCCTTCAGTATCTATCTATATTTCTGACATGAGGTATTATGTACATTATTTACATTATTCAGACTATTGTTCTCATTCCCCTGAAGGACACATGGCACAGTGGATAAAGGCGTTGGTTAAATCCAGTGACAGGACCCAGAGAGTGTGAGTTCAATACCCGGTTAAGGCAGTGGAGAACTTGGAGAGGGGAATTAACAGGAGATAACTGATAACTGACATCCATTAAACATGGCACGTGGAACTAGAACAGTCTACCCCAGTGAGCGAAATAAAGGGTTCAGTTCGACATTCCAACTACCTGAAGAAGGCACGGAGCGTACAGCGGCCGAAACGTTGCAATAAATATAGCGACAAAGATGAGGACAGTAGTCCGATTAATATAAATAATGTTGCAGCGAGAACTCATCAATTTAGATGTAGACGTAACTTCTACGCTAACAGTTTATTTTCTCGCACATCTCAGTTGTGGAGCTCTCTTTCGGCTCCATGCCTTCTAACCAACTTTAATCTTAATTTTTTTCCATCTCTTAAGACTTTTCCCAGATAGTTTAATCTCTGGATTTGATTGATTTCGACATTTTCTATATTCACGGATCACATCTTAATTTATTCAAACTAAGAAATGAATTTTTTAATTCCTTGTCATTATATATTATTCTGGATGGAAGTAATTCTATTTTCAGAAAATAATTGAAGGATACGAATAAATTCCACTTTGAAGTTCACTGAATCAAACTAAAGATGAAAATGTTAACAGTCAATCAATTTGACCATGTCCCGATTTTATTTGAGTGATGAAAATATTTCTGTAGGATTTTAACTAATTTGAAATGATTTTTCTTTCATTTTTCTTATATATATGTATATATATATATATATTCCTTTAACCACAAGTAAGGCAACAAAGACTCTAAAACGCAAGAGTTGACAGTGTGTGGAAGAATACAGGTCAAATATTATTAAAAGTGTAAGAATAGAAATTAAGAAGACAATACATAACGATTGACAATGCTTTTAAATTTGGAAGATCAAAGTTGAGTGAAATGCCAGAAGCTGGAAGAGAGTTTTATTAGCGACAAAAGAAACTTAACATAGAACTTACTGTTACGCCAAGCCATTTCAACAAGCTAGGATCCGGAAGAGAGATCCATAAGATAGGATCCGAAAGTGAGTTTCACAAACAAGAAGCCGGAAGAGAGTTCCATAAGCAAGGATCTGGAAGGGAGATACATAAGGTAGGATCCGTAAGAGAGATCCACAAACAAGAAGCCGGAAAAGAGTTCCACAAGCTATGATCCGGAAGAGAAATATATAGGCTAGGATCCGGAAGAGCGCTCCACAAACAAGAATCCGGAAGAGAGTTCCACAAGCTAGGATCCGGAAGAGAGATCCATCAGCTAGGATCCGGAAGAGAGATCCACAAAAAGAAGCCGGAAAAGAGTTCCAAAGCTAGGATCGGGAAGAGAGATCCATCAGCTAGGATTCGGAAGAGAGATCCACAAGCAAGAAGCCGGAAGAGAGTTCAACAAGCTAGGATCCGGAAGAGAGATACATAAGCTAGGATCCGGATGAGAGTTCCACAAACAAGAAGCCAGAAGAGAGTTCCAAAAGCTAGGACCTGGATGAGAGATCCATAAGCTAGGATCCGAAAGAGAGATCCAAAAACAAATAGTCGGAAGAGAGTTCCACAAGCTAGGATCCGTAAGAGAGATCCACAAGCTACGATCCGGAAGAGAGGTACATCAGTTACTATCCGGAAGAGAGTTCCACAAAAAAGAAGCTGGGAGAGAGTTCCACAAGCAAAAATCCCTAAGAGAGATCTATAAGCTAGGACCTGGAAGAGAGTTCCACAAACAAGAAGCTGGAAGAGACTTCCACGAGCTAGGATCCGTAAGAGAGATCCACAAGCAAGAAGCCGGAAGAAAGTTTCACAAGCAAGAAGGCGGAGGTGAATTTCAAAAGCTAGGATCCGGAAGAGAGATCCACAAACAAGAAGCCGGAAAAGAGTTCCACAAGCCAGAAGCCGGAAGACAGATCCACAAGCTAGGAACCGGAAGAGAGTTCCACAAACAAGAAGCCGGAAGTGAATTTCAAAAGCTAGGATCCGGAAGAGAGATCCATAAGCTAGGTTCCGGAAGAGCGATCGACAAGCAAGAAGCCAGAAGAGAGTTTCAAAAGCTAGGATCAGGAAGAGAGATCCATCAGCAAGGATCCGGAAGAAAGATACATCCGTTACTATCCGGAAGAGAGTTCCACAAACAAGAAGCCGGGAGAGAGTTCCACAAGCAAGAATCCCTAAGAGAGATATATAAGCTAGGATCCGGAAGAGAGTTCACAGCCTAGGATCCGGAAGAGGATCTATAAGCTAGGATCCGGAAGTGAGATCCACCAGCAAGAAGCCGGAAGAGAGTTCCACAAGCTAGGTTCCGGATGATAGATCCATCAGCTAGGATCCGGAAGAGAGATCCATCAGTTACTATCCGGAAGAGAGTTCCACAAACAAGAAGCCGGGAGAGAGTTCCACAAGCACGCATCCCTAAGAGAGATATATAAGCTAGGAACTGGAAGAGAAGCTGGAAGAGACTTCCACGAGCTAGGATCCGTAAAAGAGATCCACAAGCAAGAAGCCGGAAGAGAGTTTCACAAGCTAGGATCCGGAAGAGAGATCCATCAGCTAGGATCCGGAAGAGACTTCCACAAACAAGAAGCCGGAAGTGAGTTTCAACAGCTAGGATACAGAAGAGAGTTCCACAAGTTAGGATCCGTAAGAGAGATCCACAAGCTACGATCCGGAAGAGAGATCCATCAGCTAGGATCCGGAAGAGAGGTACATCCGTTACTATCCGTCACTATTCCACAAACAAGAAGCCGGGAGAGAGTTCCACAAGTAAGAATCCCTAAGAGAGATCTATAAGCTAAGATCCTGAAGGGAGTTCCACAAAAAAGAAGCTGGAAGAGAGTTCCACGAGCTAGGATCCGGAAGAGAGATCCACAAGCTAGGATCCGGAAGAGAGATCCGTAAGCTAGGATCCGCAAGTGAGATCCACAAGTCAGATCCACAAGCAAGAAGCCGGAAGAGAGATAAATAAACTTAGGATCGGGAAGAGAAATCCACAAGCTAGGATCAGGTACGGAGATCCATAAGCTAGGATCCGGAAGAGAGATGCATCAGCTAAAATCCGGAAGAGAGATCCACAAAGAAAAAGCCGGAAGTGTGTTTCAAAACTAGGATCTGGAAGAGAGATCCATAAGCTAGGATTCGAAAGAGATCCATAAGCTAGGATCCGGAAGAGAGTTCCACAAACAAGAAACCGGGAGAAAGTTCCCCAAGCAAGAATCCCTAAGAAAGATCTATAGGTTAGGATCCGTAAGCGAGATCCACAAGCTAGGATCCGGAAGAGAGATCCATAAGTCATGATTCGGAAGTGAGATCCAAAAGCAAGAAGCCGGAAGAGAATTCCACGAACTAGGATCCGGAAGAGAGATACATAAGATAGGATCCGGAAGAGAGTTCCACAAACAAGAAGCCGGAAGATTGTTCCACAAGCTTGGATCCGGTACGGAGATCCATAAGCTAGCATCCGGAAGAGAGACCCACAAACAAGAAGCCGGAAGAGAGCTCCACAAGCTAGGATGCGGAAGAGATATCCATCAGCTAAAATCCGGAAGAGAGATCCACAACCTATGATCCGTAAGATTGATCCACAAGATAGGATCCGGAAGAGAGTCCCACAAACAAGAAGCCGGAAGAGTTGCACTTGCTAGTATCTGGAAGAGAGATCCATAAGCTATGATCCGGAAGAGAGATCCACAAACAAGAATCCGGAAGAGAGTTCCACAATCTAGGATCCGGAACAGAGATTCATAAGCTAGGATCCGGAAGAGAGTTCCACAAACAAGAAGCCGAAAGAGAGTTCCACAATGTAGGATTCGGAACAGAGATCTATAAGCTAGGATCCGGAAGAATCTACAAGCAAGAAGCCGGAAATGAGTTTCACAAACTAGGATCCGGAAGAGAGATCCATAAGATAGGATCCGGAAAAGAGATCCATAAGTTAGTATCCAGAAGAGAGTTCCGCAAACAAGAAGGCGGGAGAGATTTCCACAAGAAAGAATCCGGAAGAGAGATCCACAAGCAAGAAACCGGAAGAGAGATCCACAAGCTAGGATCCGGAAGAGAGATCCATAAGCTATGATCCGGAAGAGAGATTCACAAACAAGAAGCCGGAAGAGAGTTCGACAAGCTAGGATCCTGAAGAGAGATCTATAAGATAGGATCCGGAATAGAGATCCACAAACAAGAAGCCGGAAGAGAGTTCTACAAGCTAGGACCCGGAAGAGAGATCCGTCAGCTAGGATCCGGAAGAGAGATCTATAAGATAGGATCCGGAATAGAGATCCACGAGCAAGAAGCCGGAAGAGTTTTCCACAAGCTAGGATCCGGAAGAGAGATCCATAAGCTAGGATCCGTAAGAGAGTTCCACAAATAAGAAGCCGGAAGAGAGTTCAACAACCTAGGATCCGGAAGAGAGTTCCACAAGCAAGAAGCCGGAAGAGATATCCACAAGCTAGGATCCGGAAGAGACTTCCACAAACAAGAAGCCGGAAGTGAGTTTTACATGCTAGGACTCAGAAGAGAGATCCATAAGCTAGAATCCAGAAGAGTGTTCCACAATTAAGAAGCCAAAAGAGAGTTCCACAAGCTAGGATCCGTAAGAGAGATCCACAAGCTAGGATCCGGAAGAGAGATACATAGGTTACTATCCAGAAGAGAGTTTCACAAACAAGAAGCCAGGAGTGAGTTCCACAAGCAAGAAGCCGGGAGAG
This sequence comes from Acanthosepion lycidas, assembly GCA_963932145.1. Taxonomy (NCBI): domain Eukaryota; kingdom Metazoa; phylum Mollusca; class Cephalopoda; order Sepiida; family Sepiidae; genus Acanthosepion; species Acanthosepion lycidas. Next base: position 14,955,560 of record OZ010596.1, on the reverse strand, counting down.
AGTTCCAGAAGCAAGAAGCAGGAAGAGTGTTCCACAAGCGTGATGTTCGAGAGAAGAAACTGCTAACAGAAACCTTACGGTTTTATGTAACCATTTCAACTATAAAATGATAAAATGCCAATCTAGTACTGTGCTTAAATTCAAATTGTTCTACTCATTAAATAAACGTTTATAGTAATAAAAAATAATGCTGGATTCAGAAAACTCACCATTTTTCAATCATTTTCAAGCAACAAAGCCATAAGAACGCAGGGTTTTAGTGAATGTGGGAGAATATGGCGAATAGAAAACACTGTTAAGGAGAGGG
>OZ010596.1:14942753-14952753 GCA_963932145.1 Acanthosepion lycidas | reverse complement strand
CCATATTTGTCACAACGCTTCGGCCGTTGTACGCTCAGGCCTTCTTCAGGTGGTTGGAATTTCGAACTGAACCCTTTATTTCGCTCACTGAGGTAGACTGTTCTAGTTCCACGTGTCATGTTTGATGGATGTCAGTTATCTCCTGCTAATTTTCCCTCTGAAAGTTCTCCACTGCCTAAACCGGGTATTGAACTCACACTCTTTGGGTCTTGTCACTGGATCTAGCCAACGCCTTTATCCACTGTGCCATGTGTCCTTGAGGAGATTCTCAGGAAGGAGACTTTCTGATGTTATCGGACTGGAGGGGTGGATTTTATTATGCGGCAACTTTGGAGTATGAAAACCATACTACGTTTTGTGAGTGAAATGATTCTGTCTACCCAAGCACGAAGTCACAAGTTATCGTGCTGGCCTTGTTCAATTTGTTGACCACGCTAGATAACACGCTCTTTCCCAGAAACTGTAACTAAGGTCCGCTCAGCATAGTTGCAGTAGGTGTTGAATAAACACGAATGCGCTCGAGCAAGCGTCTGCAATAGGGATTGTGTATCCTCGAATACGTGTGGCCAGCTCTATTCTCTCTCTCCATCTATCTATCTATCTATCTATCTATCTATCTATCTATCTATATATATATATATATATATATATATATATATATATATATATTATGAAATGGACAATGTCCGACAAGTATTTTAAGACATTATTTATGTTTGTAAGTTATATTTATAAATACAAATGTTTAAGTAAATTTTCTGTTTATAATAAACAGTATTAATAACATTTACCAGCCTGAATGTCCGAGAAAATTTCATAGAAAATATGCGTCCTCCGAAAGGATTCGAACCTGTATCCTATACGGAACCGTCATATAACCTGACGTGCTTTTACCGATTGAGCCACATAGGAGCGTTTCGGTTAGCAAGGTGGATTTTACTGTTTTTAAAATAAAATTCTACTTGATTTTCTGTCGTACATTCATATCTGCTCGATGCGTATCCAAATGTAAACAAATGACGCCACATATTATGAAATGGACAAAGTCCGACAATTATTTTAAGACATTTTTTTGCTAACCGAAACGCTCGACCTTCATGATACATGATCGCCTAAGTGTGTATGGCACATAACTGTCTGAATTCTTTCGTTAACACATTTGTAATGACAAAAGTAGACAGGTGTAGGCTTTAAGAAAGTTTTATTCAACTGAGAATACAAGGTCCGCTTATTGTGTCGTCTTATAGTCCCAGTAAAATAGCTCTCTCAGTGAGGAGAGTAACGAATCAAGGGGAGATCACTCTTGATTATTTATAACAATATGCATTGTCGTGTGTTTTATATTGTTTTGTGTGACTCATTTATTACTTGGACTTACATTCTTGTCCGCAGTAATTGTTTCGGTTAAATGTATTTTCTACATAGACACAACGAGCATTCCCGCAACACACTATATTTACGCATGCTAGTGTTTCATGCCAGTTAGTCGAAGCTCGTTCAGAATTTTTTGAAGAGGTTAACGTGAAATCACTCCAAGCAAGCAGGAGTGCCACTAGCACGCAAGGGGTTACAGAGAGTGAGATTAAGAGTAAAGATGACTGTTTGGGGGAAGAACAAAGAAAAGGACAGGGATCAAGGTCAAGACATGAGAAGATGTCGATTGACATTACATTTGAATATTTGAAGATTATAGCTATCAGGGAAGCAAGTAGGAGGAAGGGAAATCTGCTGACGGTAAGTGCGAGCTATGAAGCTGTTAGAGTAGAAATAATGGCTGCACTTAACCATTTGGACAGTGAAATGGTGGGACCGAGATGCCAACCTAGTAGCACACTTAAATTCATACAGTTTGGGAACTAGTGAAAGTAGCTAGTCGGAGCTGTTGCCATGAAAATACTTGTAGAAAAGCCAGAGGGAAGCCATAGCACGTCTGTGAGATAGCGACTGTAGACGGGATGCTATATCAGGACTAAACACGTTGCATATCCGTCTTTGGATTTTGTATAGGTCCACGAGATGAACAGCGGGAGCACCAGACCTTATAAGGTGGCAGTATTCCCTGCAAGGACGAATGGTTGATTTATAGATTTGAAGGATGGACTCGGGCGAGAAAAACCTTCTGGCGCGAGACAAAGAACCAACTCTCCTTGCGTTAGATGAAGCTATAGATTCAATGTAGTCAGTAGACAGCGTGAGACCAAGCAGGCTCAGAGTGGCACTCTCGTAGAGTTGGTCATCAGTCATCCTGATGGGAGGCAGGGAGGGTTCTCTATGGTGGGTAAATGAAATCAGTTTACCCAACATAGAGAGCCCTCCCTGCCTCTCATCAGGATGGCTGATGACTAACTCCACGAGAGGCGTCGCTCTGCGCCCGCTTGGTCTCTGAAACCAGTGGAAGATTAATGGGAAATTATGAAAAGCTAAACACAGGCGCCTGCTCAATCCATAGGTTCCACCTGTGGTTTACACGGCAGCTAAGATGAGTCGACCTCATTATATATATATATATATATATATACAGAGAGAGAGAGAGATGTAGTTGGGTAGGTGTAAGGCGTTTGGATAGGCATGTAATATTGTGACCAATGTAATTATGAATTCGGTTTGATCAGGAACACAGTTCCTTAAGGGGCATTTGAACTCATAGATAATGTTCGTTCTTTGTAATTTTGACTTTGCTGGTGTGTTGTTATTTTTTAGGATAAACACAGACAAACTTACCAGACTCCACCCGAAACATACTAGTAGAAATTACAAACATAATAACCTCATCCGCGTGTCAAAAAAGATTAAAATAATGAAAGCCTTAATAATAGAAAAAGAAAAAGCCAACACACAATAAAATTAACTAAGAACATGGCCAGAATGTGCTGACAGTATTCGGAAAATAAAACATTCCTATAACTCTAGATACATACACACAACCCATTCTCACTCAATTAAAAAACAAAAAATAAAATCATCTTTGATAATGGCTAAAAGTATAGCCGAAAGCGCTCGGAATTACAGAACATTTTGACAGTTTCTGCCCTCAGTGTCAAGAAAAGAAAACACTTGTTCCAACACAAGAAAAGTTAAATAAAATAAAAGCTTATTCAAAATACCTTGTCTGTCGTCTTTAATGAAATACACATATATCTGAAAAATGCAACGAAGCATTTAAATGCACAGCTGCAATGTATCCATAAATGTTTGGTCGAGAAGTACCCTGCAACCATCAATAGAAAAATATTGCTATCCTGCATGAAAATGCAAGGGAAAAAATAGAACTCTTTCGGTCTATTTTCATCTGCCATTTTCATCTGACCATACATCAAATGATTATTATCATTTTCGATCGATGCCAAACTCTTTGATGAGGAAAGACTTTCTCTAATGAAAACCAGATTCAAGCGTTCGACATATCGAATAGCTGCCTTATAAGTGACAAGAATTCATCGCAAATAATAGTGAATATGTATTTTTTTTAATCCGGCTCACCCCATGCAAGGCAGTAAAGCCACTAAGACTCAAGTTGTTACAGTGTGTGGAAGAATTAGGAACAGAACAGAAACATTAATAATGAGCGGGAAGAGGAAAGAGTAATCAGCAGGACAGTAGATAGAGATGGAGATTGTATATAAACTTTTGCAGATTAAATTTTGCTGGAATGCATGGAGCCGGAAGGGCGTTCCAAAGGCAAGAAGTGCGAGAAAATAAATTGTTAGCATAGAACTTACGGATACATCTAGCCAGCTCAACTGTAAATCGATGAGATCTCGACGCCAGTCTAGTACTGCGTTTAAATTCATAAAGTCTAGGTACCATAGTGAAGAGGTCATCCGAAAAAATACCTTGAAAGTGTTTATAAAAAAAGACATACAGCCGTTGGGAAGTGACTGAAGCCGAGCTTCCAGAACAGGACCAATAATATTGCTAATTTTTCTTTGGATTTTATCAAGTATCTCAAGGTAAATAGCAGGGGCATCGGACCATACGTGGCAGCAATATTGTAAGCATGGACAAATGATAGACTTATATATGTGTAAATAAACACAAAGTTGTTTTTTTTTAAATAATAAAATTGAAAATTAAAAACGGAAATGTATTACTCAACCTCATATAAAACTGTTCCAAATTTATTGCATAACCTAATAGAAAAATGTTCGAAATCTATTAATCAAACTAATAAAAACTGTTCCAAATTTATTACTCAACCTAATAAAAATCTGTTCGAAATCCATTACTCGACCTAATAAAAATCTGTTCGCAATCTATTACTGAATCTAATAAGAAAACTATTCCAAATTTATTACTCAACCTAATAAAAAAAACTGATCGAAATCTATTAAACTAATAAAAAAAAAACAGTTCCAAATTTATAACTCACCCGAATAAAAAAATCTCTCTTCGAAATCTATTACACAACCTAATAAAACTGTTCCCAATTTATTACTCAACCTAATAAAAAAACTGTTCCAAATCTATTAATCAACCTAATAAAAACTGTTCCAAATTTATTTCACAACCTAATAAAAAATGTTCCAAATTTATTACTCAACCTAATAAAAAACTGTTCCAAATTTATTACTTAAACTCATAAAAAAAACTGTTCGAAATCTATTAAACTAATAAAAAACTGTTCTAAATTTATTACTTAAACTAATAAAAAGAACCGTTCGAAATCTATTAAACTAATAAAAAACTGTTCCAAATTTATTACTCAATCTAATAAAAAAAATCTCTCTTCGAAATCTATTACACAACCTAATAAAAACTGTTCTAAATTTATTACTCAACCTAATAAAAAACTGTTTCAAATCTATTACTCAACCTAATAAAAAACTGTTCCCAATTTATTCCACAACCTAATAAAAAATGTTCCAAATTTATTACTCAACCTAATAAAAAAATGTTCTAAATTTATTACTTAAACTAATAAAAAAACTGTTCGAAATCTATTAAACTCATAAAAAACTGTTCGAAATTTATTACTCAGCCTAATAAAAAAATGTTCCAAATCTATTACTCATCCTAATAAAAAACTGTTCCCAATTTATTCCACAACCTAATAAAAAATGTTCCAAATTTATTACTCAACCTAATAAAAAACTTTTCCAAATTTATTACTCAACCTAATAAAAAACTGTTCCAAATTTATTACTCAACCTAATAAAAAACTGTTCCAAATTTATTACTCAACCTAATAAAAAATACTCTGTTCCAAATTCTGACATCGGACTCATGATTAAGACCATATTTTTTTGTGTACCATACATCGAATAATGTGTGTTTTTTTCTCATCGTTATGGAATATGGATATGATGACACTAACTGTTGGCCATTATTTATCGCAAAACCTTATCAACGTATGGCGCACGATTTTTTTACAGTTATGGACCGACAACCATTTGCATGAGATTTTGCCAAGACAGCATCTCTGCCAAAGGCGGGACGATTTTTTTTTATAAGTGTGATAATTCTTATCATCTGCTTTGATCGGCAGTCAAACACGGTCTGTTAGTTTGTTTGCAACATAGATAAGACCATGACTATCTGCAGTGATCACGCACGTATTCACTCGAGGTGAGTTCCCACGTTGCAGAAAAAAAAAACTCTCTTGTGTCAAGAGTGAGTCTTACAATTAGGTCGATAAAGAAATATTTTATATAAAGGGCACTCCTTCTTATTGTACGAATAGTTCATTCTGTGCTTATTGTTGACTCGCATTAAAAGCGTCTTGTTATTACAGTCATATAACTTTGAAACACAGCCCAAACAGGTTAGTATCTAGGTGTGCGGAGGGGTGTGATAGAGGACAGCGGTTTGGAGTGAGTAATCAGAGACCCTAAAATACGACACAAAGAACTGTTTAGCAACCTTGATATATTTGGGAAGGATATGAGAATAATCAAGAGCATATACTGATAGCAAACCGCCTGCATGCGGATAGGAAACGAGTTCAGTAGATATACAAAAAAAGAAAGCGGTGTAAGACAAGGAAACAACTTCTCACCGGACTTATTCATCCTATACAACGAGGCGATTCGAAAAGAACCGGAAGATCTATCATGATTCGCTATTGGCGGTCACAATCTTAACAACATAAGATATGCAGATGACAAGATGTTGATAGCAGACACAGAAAGAAAACTGCTAAAACTCCTACAGAAAGTAGTGAGGTAAAGAGAGAAGATTAAAGTTTGCTGGAATGCATGGAACTCCACAAGCGAGGTGTGAGAATATAAACTGTTAGCATAGTATTTACGGCTACATCTAGACAGCTAAACTGTAAATTGATGAGACCTCAACGCCAGTCTAGTACTGCGCTTAAATTCAAAAAGTTTAGGTACCATAGTGAAGGGCTCATCCGAACAATTCCCATGGAAGTGTTTATAAAAAAGACACAGAGAGGCAAGCTTACGGCGGTGGAAAGTGACTGAAGCCGGGATACCAGATCAAGACCGATAATCAAATGCAAGAATACAGTTATGCAAGGTTGGTAGCAAAAGCATGAACCCAAAGTATGAACTGAAAATCGGAGATATCAAAAGATGAGATACCAGGTCAGGACCAATAATATTGCAGATTCTTCTTTGGATTTTATCAAGAATCTCTAAATATATAGCAGGAGCGTCAGATGTGGCAGAAAAAAGGTGTTAGTCGTTTTGTTTTTTTAATTATGCAATAATATCACTTGTACGCTTGGATGTGCCTAGGGGTGTGATAGAGGATAACTGTTTGGAAGTTAGTTATCAGAGAACCTAAAATGCGCCATCAAGAACTCTTCGGCAACCTTGATATATTTGGGAAGGATATAAGAATAATCAAGAACCTATATTGGTAGCACACTGCCTGCATGTGGATAGGAAATGAGTTCATTAGATATAAAAAAAAAAAGAAAGGGTGTAAGACAAGGATATGTCATCTCACTGAACATATTCATCCTATACAACGAGGCGATTCTAAGAGAAGCGGAAGTTCTATCAGAATTCGCTATTGGTAGACACAATTTTAACAGCATAAGATATGCAAATGACAATGTTTTGATAGAAGACACAGAAAGTAAACTACAAATACTCCAACAGAATTTAGTGAGGGAAAGTGGGAAGAAAAGACTAAACATCAAATGCAAGAATACACTTATGTAAGGTTGTTAGTAAAAGGATGAACCCAAAGTGTGAATTGAAAATCGGAGATATCAAAAGGTAAGATGACAGGTCAGGACCAATAACATTGCTGATTATTCTTTGGATTTTATCAAGAATCTGTAAATATATAGCAGTAGCACCAGATGTGGCAGAAAAAAAGATGTCATCTTTTTTTGAATTATGCAATAACATGTGAGGAAATATGTGTTATGTACAACACTATTCAACGCAAAAAACAAGGGATAGACATGGATAAATTTTCACAACCGGGTCCTATAAGCTGATCTCCAGAAAAAAAAGGTAATCTTGTCCGTGTAGTTTGGATTCTCGGGGTCTTTTATTCATGTACAGGTCTTAAAACGCAATGAAACAATTAAATACACAACTGCAATGTCTAGATAAATGTTCGGTCGGAAAGTACCCTGCACTCTTCAATAGTAAATATGTTTATCTTGCATGACAACGCAAGGGGAAAATTGGAACACTCTAGTTCTATTCTACTCCAGCCAGCCATTTTCACCTGACCTTACATCAAGCTATTATTTTCGTTTTTGATCGATACCAAACTTTTTGATGAGGAATCATTGATACCAAAATCAAACAAGTGTGGATATTTAAATATCTGGGAAGTGTTTTGACAGAGGAGAGAAACTTATACTTAACATGAGGAAGAGACAACTGAGCTTTCTAGAGGACATAATGAGGAAAGAGAGCTTGGAAAATCTGATACTCACAGGGACAAATTGTAAGCAAGATGGACAGTGGAAAACAACGCATAACATACTTAGTGAGCTTGATTAAATGGATGACAGATCAGGGTTTAGGAGAAATAACAGAAAGACAAAATTTATTAAGAGTTACAAAAGACAGGAAGTTGTGGAGAGCTATGATTTCCTACATCCTGAGGGGATGCGGCACATAAAGAAGAGAACAACGACCCGTTATGATAGGTGAAAGTTCAAGGTCTGCTCGGTGATGGTGGACTTTAACAATTGGTTTTCTAAAGGTATTGAATGTTCCAAGCCAGTCCATTCCGCATTGAGCCAGCCACCAGAGTTAGGTCAGAAAACAGATAAGATGACAGATTCTGGCTATCCAGATTTTAGTAATTGCGGTTAATTTGAAGAGTAAGACCCGCGCTCAGTTCGAATCTGGCTTGCTAAATTTGATAAACTCTACCGTTTTGGAGTTATCGACAGTGAAAGTTCGGATTCATTCGCGTCCTCGGCAGCAGCCATTAATCGCGTAGTTTGCATACATTCGCTGCGGAAAGCTAAACGCAGGAGATTCCAGAAAGTTAGGTGCGGAACTGATCTTTCTTGTGTAAATTTATCTCAATTACTGCGCAGGAGGACTATTTACATAGGCACGATCAGTTTGCGCAATGATACCTGCACTGGTAGCTATTTGGCAGCGAATGTATGTAAACAAGGCCAGTAATGGCTGCTCGCGACACGAATGAATCCGAACTTTTAACTGTCAATAACTCCAAAAAGGTAGATTTTATCAAATTTATCAAGCCAGATTCGAATGGAGGATGTGCAATTACACATAAATGGAAGTATTCGAGGAATTTTTAATGCGAACTGAGCGTGGGTGTTTCACTTCAAATTAACCGGAATTGCAAGCATGTATTAAAGAGGGGTTGCTAGACAAGTTTTTTTTTTTTTTTTTAATTTCTATATCTTGTTTTTTGGGAGGGGTGGGGGACGTTAGAATTCATATAGACGTGTAAACATGACGTCATCTGTTAAACGGCTTCCCGAATCAAGACCGCACCGCCAAAATAATGTATCGAAAATTGATACATATTATTATCATTTTTCAGGCATATAAAATATTTTATACGCATTTAATAATAGAACCTTTTGTGATAATATAATGACAAAATTTATTAAGAACTACAAACGGTATTGATTTACTGGCGAGAGGCTGATTGTATTAGGTTGGTGCAAAAATAATGACGTAATAATGTCGTTTTTTGACGTATATTTTAACATCAAAAAACGACATTATTACGTCATTATTTTTGCACCTAATATATACGAGGTCTGCCCGGAAAATATAGAGATATTTATTATTGTGAAACAATAGCCTGCCTAGGGCAATTGCACCTCAATCTACTACAAATCACTACTTCACATATTTACCAAGTCGCACTTTCATTTTTCAAAATATTTTATAAAGTCCTTTTTAAGGATCGCTATCAGCTGCCTCATCACGGTCTACTTAATCTTTAGCGTTTATTTTTTTTTACTGCTACATACTTTCATAATGTAAATAATCATAGCTCACCACGGCTTCCTTTTATTTAATAATTTTTGCCATCCTTCTTTGGAAATATATTCGAATAGATTCTATTGACTTTTAATGGTTTTCAATTCGTTGGTGTACTTCCCAAACACCATCCAAAGTTAGAAAGTTAGGAATTATTTAACCCAGAGATTGAGGGAGAGAATATATGAATTCAAGCCATCTCCTAAGAAAGCAACATAACAAACTAGTTCAGAATTATAACTCGGTCCGTCAAATGCGCTTTTCGTGCTTCTTATACACCTCAAAGGTCTTTTCACTGGTGACAGTGTAACTCCACCGAAGAGTTTCTGCAGAGTAAAGTCTTTTCTACTTGATTTGCCAAATCACATCAAACGTCACTCAACCGTTTCAGAGATACCAGACAGCAAAACTCGTATATATATATATATATATATATATATATATATATATATATATATATATATATATATATATATATATATATATATGAAAGTAAACATTGAAGTAAACACCAAGAGGCAACAGATTGTTTCATGCTAAGCCTGATAAATGCGTTTAGCATGAAACCGTCTGTCGCCTCTGAGTTATTGACT
>OZ010596.1:14935253-14940253 GCA_963932145.1 Acanthosepion lycidas | reverse complement strand
ATTGGCTTCCTCAGTACTGTGGCCTTAGGTCAGAATAAATTAAGCATAGCAAATTACTGGAAGCCTGCAAACCAGTAACGTGTAACAAATCAGACTCGCAGACTATTTCGTTAATGTAATGACTCATTTTCGCACTAAGTGTTGCTATTATATTAAGATTAGCTTTGTAAAGAAAACAAAAACTGATAAACAAAATGAGATAGATAGATAGATAGATAGATAGATAGATAGATAGATAGATAGATAGATAGATAGATATGAACAGAGTGGGATAGATAGATAGATAGATAGATAGATAGATAGATAGATAGATAGATAGATATGAACAGAGTCGGATAGATAGATAGATCAATAGATAGATAGATAAGGACAGACTGGGATAGATAGATAGATAGATAGATATGTATAGGCTGGGATAGATAAATAAGAACAGAATCATATATATATATATATATATATATATATATATATATATATATATATATATATATATATTAGTTTGGTGCAAAAATAATGTCATTTTTTTAACGTTAAAAAATACCAACCAACCAACCTAATATATATATATATATATATATATATATATCGAGAGAGAGAGAGAGAGGGAGAGAGAGAGAAAAAAAAGATAGATAGATAGATAGATAGATAGATAGATAGATAGATAGATAGATAGATAGATATGAACAAACTGAGATATATAAATAAATATGCAAAATAAATATTGATAAATATAACTTGTCTGGTGGATGGAGTCGTTCTGCATTTATATTCAGATCCAGTCAGAGGTAAATATATTTTATATTGATATTCGAGTCAAATAGACCCTCTCCTTTTAAAAACATTGGCGCAGCACAATCTTCACTGCATAATGTCCTTTCATCTGTCGTGCAGCCAACTGTATCTAAATACCAAGTCATGAAATCAAGATACTAAGCTCCTCAAACTGAATAATCGTCTAAAACACCATAAAGGCAACAAACAAAAACGATATTTCCTCAGAATAACTGTAGATCTAGGTTTGGTCAGATTGAGATCACCTGTGGGTTTTATCAGATTGAGATCACCTGTGTAAAGTCAAAAGGATTATCGACAGGAAAGTTCACAGGTGAGAAACGAAGAAAACTCCCTTGCATCTGTAATAATAACAGCAACGCTTTTATTTAATGGAGAAATATTGAGCGGTTAATGAAAGTAATATTTGGACACGGGAAGAAAGTTTATTTAAGTAGACATTCACAGCATACACGAAGCAGATGATTTATTCTGGGGGGATATTTACGAATATACCGAGTGTAAGAGCAAAATTGTCCAAATCGTGTAACAGCACGGGATAACTATCCATCCCACAAAATGCTTAAAACCTAAAGCAAAAACCCCACTAAATTAATTGAGTTGTTTTTTTCTACATTTTCAGATAAGGCATTTAGCCACGTTGATACCATTTTTCAAACGAATCACTGAAAAAACCTTTGATTTATTCAACTAGAAAGAGAACAGACTAAAATCATTTTCTGTCAGCCAACTGAGCAATGGTGAGAGGAAAATATCATTCAGGCCTTCAGTAATGATACCAACATAGTCTAAATTCCAAAACAATTCAAGGACCATCAAGAGAATGGTGAATAAGTTCAAAAAAGGGGGATCAGTAGAGAGGGAAACTGGATCAGGCGGTCACAACAGCATGAGGGATTATCATCATTTGAACTAAATATATTGTCATTGTTCAAAGTAGTGGCCAATAGTGTAAAAACCTTCGAAGTATTCTAGTAAGATATCTTCAGTGAATTCTAAGCGTGTTTAAATCTTAATGTAATAATTGGACAATTTTGCTGTTACACGATTTGTACAATCTTACGGTTAAAACTGTTATATGCATATATATATATATATATATATATATATATATATATATATATATATATATATATATATATATATATATATATATATATATATAATAACAAGACTTAAACACTAATATTCCATGGTTATATTTTTTTTTGAATTTGTAGGTCTGATGAATTGGATCGTAATTACGATTCCAATGTAATAAATTATAACCATGGAATATTAGTGCTTAAGACTTTTTATTATATCCTTACTCTACACTGGACATTGAGTTCTACCTGGATTCTATTCTCCTGTAAATATCATATATATATATATATATATATATATATATATATATATATATATATATATATTGAACAATAAAAAATATTAAAAATTAAAATGTTCAGGCACACTGGGTTGTAGATTAATATTCTTTCGTTTTTATTATTATTATTTCATTTAGACATACATACATATAAATACATAGATACACACACACACACACACACACACACATATATATATATGTGTGTGTGTGTGTGTGTATGTATGTATGTATGTATGTTTATGTATGTATATATATATCTATATATTTTATATATATATATATGTATATGTGTATATTAACAACTAATATATATATATATATATATATATATATATATATATATATATATATGTATATTATATTATATTATATTATATTATATCATATTATATTATACCTCACCGAGAGCACAACTCGGAGTTTCATGCACAAATTAATCTTCCGGTGTTGAGTATGAAATGACCATTACGTAATTTGAATTTAATATATATATATAAATATAAGAACCAAATAACACACACACACAAACTCCCTAAGAACCAAATAACACACACACACACAAACAAACACTAAACAGAGACACATCCCCTCACCAAGTCCAATAAAACTGTCAAACTGACCAGAGAATTCATAGCAGCATGTATCTATCCAGCTCTTATCTCAAATAACAACTTAAAAGAGACTGTTTGACCAACACAAGGAATGTTAAAAGATTCATGTTAAAAAGATAAAAAAATAAAAAAACAAATGAAAACTACAGACAAAAGTTCATTTTCTCCATCAAGACATTCATTTCTGTAGTTTAGTGCTAGCAGCAAGCAGAAATATTTCTCCTCCCGATGATGGCCATTTCGGCCGAAACTAGTCGAGGAATCTAAATGGAATAATAATAAAAAAACGAAAGAATATTAATCTACAACCCAGTGTGTCTGAGGATTTTAATTTTTTAATTTTTATTGTTCAAAATATATATATATATATATATATATATATATATATATATATATATATATATATATATATATATGGGTATCGCAAAGCTGTCGCAGTTACATATTATTCTGGGATTATACTTTTTTAAATTAAAAAAACTATATTTGGCAGTTAAAATAAACGGGATGTGTATATATATATCAAAAAGATTATTTTTTAGTTGTGAATATTCATTTTTTAAAAGAGATTATTTGTCCTATCTAAAAAACAAAAAAAACAGTAATTTATATAAAAAACACCACCACTATATGTGCGATATATTATAATTTCATATATATATATATATATATATATATATATATATATATATATATATATATATATATATATATATATATATATGCATTATCTCCCGGAAAATGATTAATTCGGTCAAGCACTGTGGGGAGAAAAGCGCGAATTTGTAAATAGTCACTATTACTGCTGATAATGCAAGACTCTCCAAATTGAATTGAGTTCTCTAAGTCACAAGTGTTTATGATAAAATAAATACGTAAAAAATGGCCTTTCTCCATTCTCGATAGACTAGGGATTATAATCTCCGACTCATGCCAAATCGGTCGGGTTTTGATCCCGACTTGAAGCGATCGGATGTCTAGCCACACTGACGAGCTGTGAAACACCAAAACAGTCTGTCTGTGGATAACTATACACACACACACACACACACACATATATATATATATATATATATATATATATATCCGCAATGCTGCATATAAAGGAATGAATCATCTTCATTCCCTTCGTATTACATTAGTTAAAACTACCGTTTGTTGAATAGACTCCGAGCAGGAGGTTTTCCCAGTCTCTACAATTTTGAACTCTTAACCGTCATATTTCCTGTATAAACCTATGAACTTCGCTTCTTGTCTTTTCTTACGGATATACAACACCACAACAGAGGACCTCTACCTTGAGTTGCTCTTGGGCCTTTTATTGGGTGAACATTAGTATAAACAAATAAATAGTAGTATTACTAGTAGAAACGTAAATCCGAAGTTTTCAGTGAAGGTAGATCATCAACGAGATACGGAAAGGGTAAAAACAGCAACAAGCTCATATTTGATAACTCTAATACTGTTCTTATTTACTTAAGTTCATTTGGTAAAAGGTATTAGAACAATCTAGAACCTATACTGGCAGATAACCGGCTGCATGTGGATAGAGAATGTGATATGCAGTTATACAAAGCACAAGATATGCAGATGACACAGTGCTGATAGCAGACACAGAAAAGAAATTACAAAACCTCCCACAGACGGTAGCGACGGAGAGCGAGAAGAAAGGACTAAGCATAAACTACAAGAAGATAGAATGCATGGTCATCCATAAAAGGATGAACCAGAAATGCGATTTACTGGTTGGGGGCACTAAAATCAAGTAGGTGCAGAAATTTAAATATCTGGAAAGTGTTTTGACAGAGGATGGTAAGTGCGACGCTGAAATCTGGGATGGCCAAAGACGATCTCGTTGGTAACAAAGAAACGAGTACTGAGCGGCTACGTGACATCTGTTCTCCTTTACGGCAGCGAATGATGGATGGTCTCCTCAAAGATGAAGAAGAGACTCGAGGCAACGGAGGTATGGTTCTACAGAAGGGTGCTAAGAATACCATGGATCGAACATATTGGGATGGCATTCCAAAAGCTAGGCAGAGTATTATGAAATAGAAGTGTTTCGTTTCTAACAAAGAAAAGAGTACTGAACTGCTACGTGACATCTGTCCTCCATTACGGCAGCGAATGTTGGACGGTCTCCTCAAAGATGAAGAAGAGATTCGAGATTCTACAGAAGGATGCTGAAGATATCATGGATCGAACGTCTGAGCAACGATGAGATTTCG
>OZ010596.1:14912753-14930253 GCA_963932145.1 Acanthosepion lycidas | reverse complement strand
CTAGACGAAATAATCTTCCGTTTTAAATTTAGACACCCCAACCTTACCCTGTCTTGACACCTATGAATGTAACTCTATACTGATACAAATTATTAACACCCTGCGCCCCTCTTTATATGAACAATCGCGTTGGCCGTTACCATGGAAATTTTGATTTCAATAATGAATCTGCTATTAAAACACGTAAATTTCAGAAATAAGTTATTCCCAAAAAATTACGCTTGAAGATAGAACAGAGCTTACTTTAATTCAATTTAATTCAAATAATTATATTGAAGTTTTCGGCCCTTGTTTTGAAACATGAGAACTCTTATGTGTGCGTGTTGGAATCAAATTTTTAAATAAATAATTATATTTATGCTCTACTTTTGTATCGAGCACTATTTTTTAAAAAATAATAACAAAAATACTAAAGAACTTTGGATTATTTACCTAACCAGTTCTTCCCTATTTTCTATATATTTTCACACACACACACACGCACACATATATATATATATATATATATATATATATATATATATATATATATATATATATGCCTGGTAAAATAACTTTGAATACAAGCAATAAAACTGAATCTTTAATATGGAACACATCGAAACAAGAATCATGTAACTATTGGAAACAATTCTAAAAAATCTCTGATACCGTAAAATATTCCAATACCATAAACAAAGAAGAGGCTTCTCTGTATACAAGATTAGTGCTTCTCTCGTCGGGTGCAAACATGAAGTCTTTGTTTGGGAATCTGACCCTAGAGCAACCAAAATATAGCTGGCCATGGGAAAAATCTTTTTGTTTTGTTGATGCCCTTGTCAAAGCTGAGCGTCATGAGAATTTGCTGTTGCTTGACTTTAATGTTTAATAGTATTCGAAATATGGCGATCCTAAGAAAAAACACAATCCCTGAACCTCTCTAGCAATATGTTCAGTTTGTTACTTAAACTGATTAAATCTTTCGAACCAGAATGTGTCACTAACAGAAATATCGTTAGTTTAGGTAAAAATCAGAGAGAAAAAAATATATGGTACTGTAAGTTAGTGCTTGAAAAAATAAAGATAATCTCAGTTTTTCACCTTCTGATTCCTTTTTGTTTGGCTGCAAAATAAAATATTAATCAAGAATTTAACTGTTATGACCCCAATGAGCTTAGACATAATTTTACCCGAGTTATCACCACGTAACACATAATCTCACCAAAAAAAAAGTGTAATTTTTGGCTGCTATAAAGATCATAATATTTACAATCAAAATTTATAACCACTGACATCTGGTTACTTCGAAGGTTAATTGTGACTTTATCCACCTTCCAAATTATGAGCTCACAAAGATGTTATACTTGCTAGCAAAGTTAATATATCAGAGTATTTTGCAAGTAATTGTTACATTTGGACGGCAACTAACCCCCGAGTCTAGGTTACATTTAGTCTTGTGGTTATTCAGTCAAAAATATGGATTTATAATGCCATATATTTGGTTGTGATATCCAAGACACACACACATACACACACACATCTATCTATCTATCTATCTATCTATCTATCTATCTAATTATATATATATATATATATATATATATATATATATATATATATATATGAAGAAATGTAGTTTTAAGGTGTTGTATATTTATGGGATAAAGTGCTCAATATCATAAATAGAGCGTATTGAAATATAGATATAAAAATGCATATAGAATATGCTAGACGCAATCATCAGGCGGCGAGTGTTGTGTTTTTTCTTGACTATTTATATATATGTGCCTATAGTGTTTTGTGTGTAATCCATTCTGGCTGTTATTTTGGCGGCGGTAGCTTGTTTATTTATTTGGGTTAAATAAATTTACTTTTATTTTCATTTTTTTTATTCTATATATTTATTCTTTTTGGTTTTCTATTTTTTATTAGCGTAGTAAAAAAACCCACTGATCCATATATATATATATATATATATATATATATATATATATATATATATATATGTATATATATATATATCATAAAGCAACAGGAAAAACATAAAGAGGTACATTAAAATATAGATCTTAAATAGATATTTACAGTTTACATTTATACATATATGTGTGTGTATGTATGCATAAATAGTTGATAGATGGATAAATACCCATCTAAATTACGCCCAAATAACACTCCCATCACATTTTAACAGATATATTTACTAAAATTACACAAAGATATCGAAATACTAAAGAATAAATTTATTCAATAAAACTGCCATTGGCTTCAACCACGTCCTTCAGACGACTTCAGAATCCTATGCAAATCTTCTGGGTGGTCAACTTGTTTAACTTGGTGAATGCTGTCATAATCCTTTACCTTCAGTTCATCTTTGGTGTTACAAGGAGTTTTGTTGGTGCTGCTCTCTCGACTGCACCCCATGCATAATAATCAAGGGGGTTGGAGAGTTACGTGGCCAGATGTAAAGGGTGATGTGATCATAGAAATTGTTCGACAGACATGATTGGGTACTCCTGCTTGTGTGGTATTGTGCAGAGTCCTGTAGCCAGACATAGGATCTTCCAGCAGCTACTCGTTCGACCCCGATCAGTACTACCTCCATACGGAACTTGATGTACGCCTCCGTGTTGAGTCTGACGCCCTGACCAAAGAATTCGGAAGTTCTTTTCTGATACACACACACACACACACACACACACATATATATATATATATATATATATATATATATATATATATATGTCTGTAAATATTTAAGTCCTTCCAAGCTCTTTCTCTCTCGCTCGCTCACTCTCTCTCACTCTCTCTCTATATATATATAGAGGGTAAGATCGGTAAATTATCGCCATTTTATATTTTTAATTTCGCGCTTGTGGCAATTCAAAGATGCTCTATGACGTAATCTAGTATCTAACACCTAAATCATTTCAGTTAACTTGCTGAATATTTATGAACATTCTTACATTTGGTAAATTTGAGTAACAGTAAAAAAATATATATGCAGTTGTCGCAGAATAAAAGCATCACATTTGCCTTAATAATGTCCGTCGAATGAAGAAACGCTTCGTCTGAACTAAATAATGACGGTTTTTGACGTATTTTTTAACTTCAAAAACCGTCCTTATTTTTGCACCAACCTAATATATGATAGATAGATAGATAGATAGATAGATAGATAGATATGCACAGACTGAGATTTATATATATATATATATATATATATATATATATATATATATATATATATATATATATATATGGAGAGAGAGAGAGAAAGAGAGTGAGAGAGAGATAGAGATAGATAGATGGATAGATTGACAGATAGATTTTCAGACAGATCGATAGAGAGATTGATAAATAAGGACAGAAATAGATAGATAAGAACAAGCTGAGATAGATAGATAAGAACAAGCTGAGACAGATAGATAAATAGATAGATAGACATGAACAGACTGAGATAAATAAGTACAGACATATATATATATATATATATATATATATATATATATATATATATATATATATTGACAGACAGATAGATAGATAGATAGATAGATAGATAGATAGATAGATAAGGACAGAAATAGATAGATAGATAGATAGATAGATAGATAGATAGATAGATAGATAGATAGATAGATAAGCAGACAGATCGATGGATAGATTGATAGATAAGGACAGAAATAGATAGATAGATAGATAGATAGATAGATAGATAGATAGATAAGCAGACAGATCGATGGATAGATTGATAGATAAGGACAGAAATAAATAGATAGATAGATAGATAGATAGATAGATAGATAGATAGATAGACATGAACAGACTGAGATAGATAAGACAGACTTATATATATATATATATATATATATATATATATATATATATATTGACAGACAGATAGATAGATAGATAGATAGATAGATAGATAGATAGATAAGGACAGAAATAGATAGATAGATAGATAGATAGATAGATAGATAAGCAGACAGATCGATGGATAGATTGATAGATAAGGACAGAAATAGATAGATAGATAGATAGATAGATAGATAAGCAGACAGATCGATGGATAGATTGATAGATAAGGGCAGAAATAGATAGATAGATAGATAGATAGATAGATAAGCAGACAGATCGATGGATAGATTGATAGATAAGGACAGAAATAGATAGATAGATAGATAGATAGATAGATAGATAGATAGATAGATAGATAGATAGACATGAACAGACTGAGATAGATAAGACAGACTTATATATATATATATATATATATATATATATATATATATAGAGAGAGAGAGAGAGAGAGAGAGGGGGGGGGAACAGAATGAGATAGATATGCCATAGATGCTTTATATAATTCCAAGGATCTAAATATGACATAAATAAACGCAGTAAAAGAAAAAAAGCCGTAACGCTCTCCGGGGTTTGAAGTCGATGCTTGAACAAGTGGGCGGTGGTGGGGGTGGCCAAACGAAGACTGAGAAGAAACATCGCAAGTCAAAAAGAAAAAAAGCGATACAAGTGAATGTTAGAGTTCATGTTTAAGCGACAGAAGACAAGTGGAATTATGGGAACTTGAAATGCTCAGATTAGAAATGACAGTTGCTTCCTGACAGAACAACAATCATATATATATATATATATATATATATATATATATATATATATATATATATATATATATATATATATATATATATATATATATATATATATATATATATATATATATATATATATATATAACTATACTGGGTGCTATCCAAAAGAGAGTTTTAAAAGTAGCATGAACTGAATGTAGTACATAATTGTGTCACTAGCCTTTGTGAGCAGTACTGTTTACAAAATCACTGTTTATGCATCAAAAAGTAAATGTTCTTAGATAATTGGCTTTTCTCCTATGAAATTTACTTTTGTCTTGCATCATACACACACACACACTCACACACACTCAAACACACACTCACACACACACACACACACGCACACACACACATATATATATATATATATATATATATATATATATATATATATATATATGGTGTAACAGCAAAAGTGTCCAAATCGTATAATAGCAAAATTGCCCAATTTTTACATTGTATATTAGAAATGATTAAAGATATCTTACTGGAATACTTCGAGGTTTTTATGATACTATTGGACTCAACTTTGAATAATAAGAATGCGTTTGGTTCTAAGTTGAAATAATGACCCCTCTTCCTGTTGTGACCTCCTGATGCAGTTATCCTCTCTACTGTTCCCTCTTTTTTAAATTAAGCCAGAGTGTGAATATTGGTACCATTATCCTTATATTTTTTTTATTTTTTTAAAAATGGTTTCTTTCGTTTGTTTGTTTTTTTTATATATATATATATATGTTACTGGGTATGGTTTGTATTCTTAATAATTTAACTTTTCTATCATTTTAAATGGATAATATATTTATCGTTAAATTATTTTTATTTTTTATTCCTTAATAATATAATTTTAAAAAAATAAATTCTTTCTTAACATAAACTATCTAAATAAGACATTATTATGTTTATACATTTTTTTTATAGATACAAATATTTAAGCAAATGCTCTGTTTATAATAAACAGTATTAACGACATTCACCGGCCTGAATGTCCGAGAAATTTTCATAGAAAATATGCGTCCTTCGACAGGATTCGAACCTGTATCCTATACGGAACTGTCATATAGCCTGACGGGCTTTTACCGATTTCGGCACGGAGTAGCGTTCCTGTTTGCAAGGTCGATTTTACTGTTTTTAAACTACAATTCTCCATGATTTTCTTACGTACATTCATATCTGCTCATGGCGTATCCAAATATAAACAAATGACGTCACACATTATGAAATGGACAAAATCCGTCAATTATTTTAAGACATTTCTGTTTATACATTCTTTTTATATTCAGGTCGGTAAATGTTGTTAATACTGTTTATTATAAACAGAGCATTTACTTAAATATTTGTATCTATAAAAAGAACGTTAAACATAAAAATGTTTTTAAATAATTATTATATATCTTATTTGTAAACATATTTTGGTATTTTTTAGTGGGAATAATTTTTTTAGATAATTAATAATTAAAAATTTCGCTTTATAAAACCCCTTTTTTCGGCCTTCCTTTAGTTTCACTTCATCTTTCTTAAAACTGCAATTTGGGGTCTTAAGATTAATATCTGGGTTGAATAAGTAGAGCTTCTTTATTTTAAGACTGATAACTTCCTCCCCTTACCACTACTCGGGCAATTTGTCCAGTCGAAGTTTCGATATGGGTAGGCTCTATATCAATTTGTAACTGCTGTCTTTGTTGAATATTTGATTTTAAATCTCTAGTTCCGACACTGGATACAGTCCATTCGTCTGGGTTGAATAAGGCTGATGAACTAGGCGTCAGTTGAAATAGACTATACCTATAAGTTAATTTTGAATTTCTCTGTTGTGTAATATAAGAGAAACCCGGATATAAGAGAGATTTTCTCTGTTCCCAAATTAGAGCCTGTACTTACCTAAACAAATGTCGACCAAACCCGGATATAAGAGAAACCCCGGATATAAGAGACTTCTTCTCCGGCCCCGACAACTCTCTTATATCCGGGTTACACTGCATATATATATATATATATATATATATATATGTGTGTGTGTGTGTGTGTGTGTAAAAATAAATAGAAAATAGGAAAGAACTCGTTAGGTAAATAATCCAAAGTTCTTTAGTAATTTTGTTATTATTTTTCAAAAACAGTGCTCGATACAAAAGTAGAGCCTAAATATAATTATTTATTTAAAAATAGGATATATATATATATATATATATATATATATATATATATATATATATATATATATATATATATATACTGGTTGCAACAACAAAATTCTCCAAATCGTGTAACAGCATAATTATCCATCCCACAAAATGTTTAATATTTAAAAAACACGCTAAGCTAATTGAATTTCTTTTTTCCGGGCTTTACGATAAAACGTTTAGCTATCTTGACATCATTTTTCGTAAGACTCACTGAAAAACCCTTTGAGTTATTCAGCTAGAAAGAGAAGCGGTTCAAATCATTTTGTGTCAGCCCCACTGTGTTCCTAAATGAGCAATGCTGAAAGGAAAAAGATGATTCACACCTTCAGTAATGGTACCAACATTTAGACTTCGTTTTCTTAAGTGTCGATTTAAAACACTTTGCTCTCCGTGAAAGATACATTATTATTCTGAAAAATGTCCTCATTATTATGAAACCTATATTACAATGACTGAATGAAAAAAAAGTCCGAAGTTTCATTTACTACTGAGATAATGCTTCACATCCTCTTGCTTTTTTTACCCGACATTCAATAAAATATCTTTAAAGAATTGGTACATTTCCTTTCTTCTTTAGGCAACCATTATCGTGTATTCTATTAGAACGACAGCAGACAACAGTTCCAGCATCCTCATTTTTGTATAATGCAGATTTCTGGTTCAGCATTCAATATCCATTGTTTCTTTGTAGATCAATTTACTTTTCTCTGTTCAAATCTTTCCTTTTCTCCTAAGTTATTTTTTTATTTATTTTAATTTATATATAACTCAATTAAAACATTCAGATTATTATTATTATTATTATTATTATTATTATTATTTTCTTTGATTTCTGGCGTTTACATATTTCTTTCCGGGTCCCGCCCAGGGACATAAGGTTAGAAATGGCATCATGACACTTTTCACTGACAAAAAAAAAAAAAAAAATTACATAGATAGAGCCCTTCCTAAAGTGTGGGCTGTACTTGTCAGAACAATTTTTGTATCTCCTTGAGGCATGGACTTCCAGGAATCCCTTCAATTAGTCTACTGCAAACTTTTCCAACCAATCCTAGGGCTCCAACTACAACAGGGATTGTTGATGTTCCCATATGCCACATTTATTATTATTATTATTATTATTATTATTATTATTATTATTATTATTATTAATTTATTTATTTATTTATTTATTTCTATTGATTTTTGGTGTGTACGCATTTCGTATTGGGTCCCGCCCAGAGACCTAAGTTTAGAAATGGCATCACGATATTTTCCACTCACACACACACACACACACACACATATATATATATTACGTAGATAAAGCCGTTCGTAAGTTGTGGGCTGTACTCGTGAGAACAATTTTTTGTATTTCTTTAAGGCATGGACTTCCAGGAATTCCTTCAATGAGTCTATTGGAATCTTTTCCAACCAATCCGAGGGCTCCAACTACAACAGAGATTGATGATGTTCCCACGTGCCACTTTTTTTGAGATTTCGATTTCAAGGTCGTTGTATTTTGATAGATTTTATTATTATTATTATTATTTTTTTCATATATTTGCCTATCCACACTAGGTGTTAATGGCTATCGATAAAATTAAGTAATAGTTTCATCAAATCTCGAGCATCTTCCTCAGAATCATTATAGGCGCCAGCATCACCGTAGACTGCTCAGTTTCAAATCTTCCCCGAATTTCCACTTCATTCAGTCCCAATTCAAGTGATTTGGCCATGGTTCCATGTGCGCATATTATTATGGGTATGACCCGAATCTTCATTGCCCCAAATCATTATTTTTTTTTGTTTCATTTCTCTATTTGGTTGGTACCGCCATTTCTATAGTCTGGAAGGTCGTATTTTCTTTCTTTTTTTTACAGGTTATAGATTTGATTTTCTTACTTAGACGAAATAATCGGTTTAAATCTCAAAATTACAGAACATCATTTTATTTTGTATCTGAGAATGTTCTCTGATATTTGCCGATACTTTGGTCCAAGCCCAGGCAGTTGCACAATGCTAAGTTGTTTTTTCTTCGACTGAACGTTCTGTGAATTCTAGGCCCAACAGCCACTCAAGCTAAAAGGTTAATAATCTTGCCTGTTGTATGAATACAAAAGAAGGAAGTACAGATTATGATACGATGTATGATAAATAAAGATTGGCTTTAGTCTTGAAGAGGTTAACATTGTAGCGATCAGGGAAGTATCCACTCGAGAGTCTGTTTCATAAAGAATTGGTTCTCGGAGGAAGTTCTTCCTTCTTACCAACGGAAGACGAAAGAAATGAGGATGATTCGACTCTGTGTAGGTGGCATGCGGGTCTTAGATGTAAAAGTCTAAAGTGGAGGAATTAAATAATGTAGCTTATCCTAACACGTGCCTTAGAAATAGCAATAGAATAGCAAAAAGCTATGTCTGTAGGTCTTATGGTGGAAAATAATTCATCACCCAAAAGAGCGAGGAATCGCTTTTAAACTCAGTCAAGGCAGGAAAGCGAGGATTCAGTGTCAGAAGATCTTGTTTTACCAGAAGAATCTGTTTCTTTTTTCATAACGCCTGATTCGCTCTCCCTTCGCTTGAATTTGTTGTTTCAGCTTCTCTTTAACATTTGATAAGTCAGTCTTATTCTTAATGCCAAGGCTTCGTTTCAGTTGTCTCCTTTTTCTTTCTTTCATTTTGTAGACTTTGTCTACTTAACTTAGAAGCGACATTTGTCCTTGTAGTTTATTTACTTCGGTTTCTATTATATCTTTCCGGACTGGCATTTTTCTTTTTCGTTTACATTGTGTTTTTCCTTCTTCCTCTATTGTTTCTGTGATCGTTGCCGTGACCGCGTATATAAAATGATTCATTTCTGTCAGGTACGCCGATCTTTCCATTTCGTCCCTTATTGTTTTAATTACTTGGTTAGGAAGATTGATGGTTTCATTCATTTGACGGTTCTTTCTTACTTTTGGAATTGTCGGCATTTCCTCGAAAAACATTTCCTTTACATTCTCCCATTTATATCGGATGTTTTTTGTCATCTCTGTTTCTCTCTCATATTCATCATTATTTTCCTCTATTTTCTGTATCTCAGAGGGATTATTACAACTGGTTTTTATTAGTTCATCTGCACGTGTTTTATCTGGGTTGTTGACATTTAACCCCTCGATGTTAACTTTTAATCTATTTTTGATGTTTTCTTGGATGCTTTCGAGTTCTATGTTAGGTTTTCTTTTTTCCCTAATGATGTCACGCCATCATTGGCTAGTTTGTTGGCACCGATGTTTTAATCTGCTTCAGGTTGTTTTACTCGCCAGATATTATAGGCGATTGTGGTCGTTGTTGGCGTTGTCAGTTTTATCGCGGCAGTGTAATAGGCTATCTTTACTTCAATGTACTCTTCCCTAGACCATTTATTTATTTATTGTTATTTTGTGGGATTTTCTTTTAATGATTATAGAGGGCCACTGTGAGGACTGTTCTCGGCGTGGTTTGCCTTTACTTATCGTTGGGTAGAGTTTGTTCTAGTTGCAAACTTTTTGATCCGAGTCTGATTCCTCATTGGGGATTGCAGTCCTTGTTGACCCGCGTGACGATTGATGCGGTTTAGCAATATTTTTCGTTGTGTCTGCATTAGAGTTAGTTCGTATTTACCCATACGTGGGGGCTGGTTCGTAGGCAACAGAGCATAATCATACCATGGTGGGCAATCACGTTCAGGGGTCCAGGCCTCCTCCTGTTATTTTTTGTTTTTTATTGCTATTATTAACAACAACAATAAAAACTTTATTTATAAGCGTTTGGACCAGAAGGAGTCACGACGTCCCTCACCAGATTACGACATAACTCCAATTTTCATCGGAATTTTTTCCCTTTTTCTCTCTTATGTTCAATAATATGAAGCTCTATTCAAATCTCCCTAATTCTCTTATTACACAAATATATTTTATCCATAAATACAATTGATATATAGTTATTAATAATATTTAAAGAAAAGTTTATTACGAGTGTTTCTATTGTACGGCTTGTAAAATAAAAATTGTATGTAAATTACTATTAAATAAAAACATAATAAAAAAAAATAAAATAAAATAAAAAATAACCGATAAGTCACTATCCCCATCACCGCCACTACCACCACCATCATCCCCATCACCGCCACTACCACCACCATCATCCCCATCATCACCACTACCATCACCATCATCCCCATCACCGCCACTACCACCACCATCATCCCCATCACCGCCACTACCACCACCATCATCCCCATCATCGCCACTACCATCACCATCATCCCCATCACCGCCACTACCATCACCATCATCCCCATCACCGCCACTACCACCACCATCATCCCCATCATCACCACTACCATCACCATCATCCCCATCACCGCCACTACCACCACCATCATCCCCATCACCGCCACTACCACCACCATCATCCCCATCATCGCCACTACCACCACCATCATCCCCATCATCGCCACTACCACCACCATCATCCCCATCATCACCACTACCACCACCATCATCCCCATCACCGCCACTACCACCAGCATCATCCCCATCATCGCCACTACCACCACCATCATCCCCATCATCACCACTACCACCACCATCATCCCCATCACCGCCACTACCACCACCATCATCCCCATCATCACCACTACCACCACCATCATCCCCATCACCGCCACTACCACCACCATCATCCCCATCATCACCACTACCACCACCATCATCCCCATCACCGCCACTACCACCACCATCATCCCCATCACCGCCACTACCACCACCATCATCCCCATCACCGCCACTACCACCACCATCATCCCCATCATCACCACTACCACCACCATCATCCCCATCACCGCCACTACCACCACCATCATCCCCATCATCACCACTACCACCACCATCATCCCCATCATCACCACTACTACCACTATCATCACTAGTAATGTTCTATTCTGTTTATTTCTCTTTCTTCATTCTATCTATCTATCTATCTATCTATCTGAGTCTGTTATCTATCTATCTATCTATCTATCTATCTATCTCCCTAGATATAAATATATATATATATATATATAGCTATATATATATATATATGTATATATATAGCTAGCTAGCGAGCTAGTTGAGTTTGTTCTTTATCTATCTATCTATCTATCTATCTGATTATCTGAGTCTGTTCTCTATCTATCTATGTATTTATCTATCTATCTATATAGATAGCTATATATCTATATATATATGTATATGTATATATATATATATATATATATATATATATATATATATAGCTAGCTCGCGAGCTTGGTGAGTCTGTTCTTTATCTATCTATCTATCTATCTTTCTCTATCTCTCTCCCTAGATATAAATATATATATATATAGCTATATATATATATATGTATATATATAGCTAGCTAGCGAGCTAGTTGAGTTTGTTCTTTATCTATCTATCTATCTATCTATCTATCTAATTCTGTTCGTTATCTATCAATTAGAGTCATCAATATTAGCTGTCATCGCTTCGTCAATCAGCAGTCAATCAGCAGTCCATCAAACCTTGGATTAGATGAACAGGACCAATCGTTAATAATTGGTTGTATATTATTTTCTTATGCTATAAGTAAGTAATATTTATTTCAAATTAGGTTAATTTAACTTTAAATATTCTAATTTTACTCAAATAACGTATCAGAAATATATATGTATTTTTTGAAAGAATTTCAAACTTCTTTGTTTACAAATATCTTAAAATTAAGAAAATGGCCGCTTTTAAAAGAATTTTGAGAAAGCGAAATTAAATTTGATGCTCCAATTTATATAGTTTATAACTGAAATACACCCGAATATTTACTTAATGGAAATAATAAATTTAATCATGAAGCTTTCAATTAAAACGAAAAAGAAATCTTCAAGTATGTTTTTTTATTTTTTTAAATTTAATTTTAAACCTTAGGTATCGAAAATTTATGTCGAAAAAGCGGAGGTGCCTAAGTAAGACTAATACGTACTGATTATGTATTTGGTATAGCAACAAATAATATAACTTAGTAACGTGACTTTAAAATTAAATTATTATTATTATTATTATTATTGTTATTATTATTATTATTATTATTATTATTTTCGTTAGGAATATTTTGACACTGAGAGTGCGACGTCTTCCCAGGAGGACCAACACATGTCTCCTTATAAATGTCAAACATGGTGTTCGGTTACCCTTTTGTCTTGTTGCGTTCCATCATGCGACAGAAAAATGACTTAGCTCAGACTGGGTGCCTCCTGGAAAAATGATGGTTTCGTAGCTTCTCTGGGAGAATATACCAAAACATATTGCAAGAGAACGTAATAAAGAAGGCAGCGCAACGAGAATAACAACAGACACGCAATCATATATATATATATATATATATATATATATATATATATATATATATATAAGGGAAAGTAATGAAAGGGAAGACAAAAAGGGTGAAGAAGAAAAAGAGAAAGAAAGTTGGAGGATGAAAGAGACGCAAAGGAAGAAAAAACAAAGAGAAAAATCAAGAAATAAAAAAAACACGAAGAAAGAAATACAAGAAAAGGGAGGAAAAATAGACAAAAACAACGACAACATCAATAGAACCCCCCCCAGAAAGAAATCAATTTGTGAAGAAAAAAAGCAATCATGATGAAAGACTGAACAGAAGAAAGAAAGTAATAAATAAATGAAGAAGGAAGGAACGTAACAAAGAAAAAGAACGAAACAATAACGAAGCAATGAAAAAAAAAAGGAGCAAAGAAAGAAAAAAGAACAAAATAAATAAAGAAAAAAGAAAGAAAAAAGAACGAAGGAGAGAAAGAAAGAAATAAAGAAAGAAATAAAAAAAGGAAAGAAGCAAAATAAAAAAGAACGAAGCAAAGAACGAAAAAGAAAGAAAGAAAGAAAGAAAGAACAAAATAAACAAAGGGAAAAAAAGAAAAAGAAAAATGAAAGAAAGAAATAAAAGGAAAAAGATCGTAGGACAGAAAGAAAGAAAGAAAGAAAGAAAGAAAGAAAAAAAGGAAAAAGATCGTAGGACAGAAAGAAAGAAAGAAAGAAAGAAAGAAAAAAAGGAAAAAGATCGTAGGACAGAAAGAAAGAAAGAAAGAAAGAAAGAAAGAAAGAAAGGAAGAAAGAAAAAAGGAAAAAGATCGTAGGAAAGAAAGAAAGAAAGAAAGAAAATAGAGAGAAAAAACGAAATAAAGAAAAAAGAACAAAACAAAGAAATAAAGAACGAAAGCACGATAGAAAGAAAAAGAACGAAAGAACGAACGAAAGAAAGAAAGAATAAACGGTAGAAAGAACGAAAGGAAGAAAGAGCGAAAGAAAGAAAGAAAGAAAGAATAAGAAAGAAAGAAAGAAAGAAAGAAAGAAAGAAAGGAGCAAAAAGCCAGAAAAATAATGAAAGAATCAATGACCACAAAAGAGAAAGAAAGAAAAAAGTTAGCAAAGATTGGAATATGAATGAAGAAAGGGAAAATAGATAAAAAGGAAGGAAAAAAAAATAATTAAAAAAAAAACTAACGAGAAGAAAAGCAACAAAAACAAAATCCAAAATGACCATTACACACGTTGAGTCAAACCCTTGTGAATGAAAAAAAAAAAAAAAAAGTAGACGTAACTTTTAGAAATCTATCGATGTTTGTACTAGCACGAAGTCAAGAGTCATCGTGACCGAGTCACTGAGTGTATTCGACCTATTCAAACTTTTAATCATGTCATATTATGCGTTTTCTCGCCGAATCTGAAACTAAGATCCGCTCATCATAGTTTCAGTTTAAAACCTGAGCTTGACTTTGTGGGTGTTGAGGAAAGACAAATGTGCCTGAGCAGGCGTCTGAAATAAGGATTTGCTCGAGCCTTAATAAAAGTGAGGACTTTAAATATAGATTTTTCAACATAGTCCCCGCTCCCGATGAGACGACTGGCGCAAGACATTCTTCCTTTCTTAACGTTTTTCCTGGTTTCGGAGTAAGCTAAGCCGAGTAAGTAACTGGAACAACATTTCTTAACTTTTTTCAACAGCTTGCTTTTGTACATCGAATTTCGTTCCACCCATTCATAACACACACACACACACACGCACGCACACACGCACGCACGCACGCACGCACGCACGCACGCACGCACGCACGCACGCACACGCACACACGCACACACACACACGCACGCACACACACACACGCACACACACACACGCACACACACATACACACGCACGCACGCACACACACACACAGACAAACACACACACACGCACACACACACAGACAAACACACACACACAGAGACAAACACACACACACGGAGACAAACACACAGAAAAACACACAAACATACACATATATATATTTGAGTATTTAGGCAGGAAATTCACTTTTAGGCATGTTTGATTAAATAAATTACAGACATTATATCTGCTTATTTTTAATAAAATCCATTCATACTCACGAATAACCTTCCATGTATTGCAATTAAATATGAGAAATGTGGTATAACTTAAAAAAAAGAGAGAAAAGTATTTATTTTCTATTTCCCAAGAACTTTCTCACAGGATCATCTTCAGGGGTATACGGAGTAAGACAAAACTGTGTGTTGTTCACGGTGCAAGTAGTAATACAGAACTTTTTTTTTAATATTATTATTGTATTTTTTCTTTTTGCTTTTAAATGCAACGGTTGACAGTCATTTGAACATTAAAAAATATCCAATACGGAATTTTTCTTCTGCTTTGTAATGTCATGGTCACGCGCGCAATATATATATATATATATATATGTGTGTGTGTGTGTGTGTGTGTGTGTGTGTGAACGTCAACATTGAAGTCAAAACTCAGAGGTGACAGGCTGTTTCAGGCTGGACGCAATCGTCAGGCCACGAATGCTGGATTTTTCCTCGGCTATTTATAGATATGGGTCAGTAGTGCATTCGCCGCTTGATGATTGATTATATATATATATATAAGATTGGTTAATCTAAGTAAAACCTACAAACCTTATACCACCACATTTTCCTGGTTTCTTAAAAGTTTTAAATCTAAAAAAATTGTTCACTCGCCAGTAATTTACAATCGCCTGATGAGATGCATTTGATACGCATCGAAACACGACTGCAATTGTGTAGCGAATTTGACCTGTTTTTCGATGTAATATCCTAAACTAAAGTGCATATATATATATATATATATATATATATATATATATATATATATATATATATAGTGGTACTCGCTTTGAAAAACCTTGGGCACATCGGCTTCTAATAGAACAAACCCGTGCCCCAGGGAAAAAGAAGAACTTAAAAACAAAGAACTAAGAACATGAAATTGTGGCGAAAACAATCGTCCAGAATTCAAGCTCAGAGTCCAAGGAAAAAAAAAACTCCAAAACGAGTAAAAGCAACTAGGTAAAGTGCTCAATACACGAAGCAGAGCAAACCTAATATAAACCTAAAGACCCAGGTAAACCTACCTAGGTTTCACCTAAACGGATCGCTAGTTTCAACCTGACGATCCGTTTAGGTGAAACCCAGTTAGGTTTACCCGGCTCTTTAGGCTTATATATATATATATATATATATATATATATATATATATATATATATATATATATATATATATTAGAGTTTGGTAGTTATGAGGCTGATGCATGTTGGCGTCTTCAGGAAACCTAAGTAAGAGAAGGATTCGATATTAATATCGGAGTTAGACAGCATAAGTTAATACTTTTCGCAATAAATAGTAAGTATTATGGATATCGTTTTGCCATTAAAATCAGATGGAAGAACAAGATCCATAGATATTGGTAAATATGAGACAAAATATCAATTTTGCTGCAAATTCATTGATAGATTCGTTTTCTACGGCTTATCAACCCTTTGCATGTTATTTAAATCCACAGAATATTTTTAGAATGTAAGATTTTTTTTGGGAGATAATACTTGTTTAATCATATAAGTCTTACTAATTAAGCCCTAGTTGGGGAGAGGAGAAGTGTATTCATCTGCTAATTAGAATTTGATAAACAAACAAGAAATTATAATGTGGATATAAAGTTGGGGATCAATTCTATATTGCAATCAATATATAAAATGATCCCTCATGTTGCGGCAACGGTAGTTTCTATACATTTCAAGGGAATATAAATGAATCTCATAACATGCCTGCGCAGCTACACAGTATTTGATTGATTGATTGATTCATTTTCTACGGCTTATCAATCCTTTGCAGGTTATTTAAAGCCAGAGAATATTTTTAGATTGTGGAATGATTTTTAGATAAAAAATTTTGAAGAACGGGTATTACTAGCAATGCTTTTTTGAAAAAAATTATTACCAGCAATGCATTTTTGAAGGAAAGATATTACCAGATATTTGACAATACAAAATATTACTAGCAGTAAAAAATTTTCGGCATTAAATAACCCATTGAGGTTGATATGCCGTAAAACAAAAACCAAATCAAGTGAGTATTTTTAAAAAAAAAAAAAAACTTTTTACGAAAATAAAACCATCCAAGATTGTAAATTTCCTCAAAGAAGTTGGATTGTACTCAGAAATATGAGTAATTGAAAAATGGTTCAAATATATATATGCACACATTTTTTTTACGAAACTATCGTAATTTTGTTGACGTTAAATGAGTGTAGCTTAGATATGACACAAGGCCGAAAGTA
>OZ010596.1:14880253-14907753 GCA_963932145.1 Acanthosepion lycidas | reverse complement strand
AATTGTTAGCATCGTGCCGAAACGACGCAGTTATGGCTGAGTGGGAGCCGGAAGTAACGTGACCTTTCCAGTTGATGGCATGCGCAAGGAATTATCGATGGCTTAACTGGATGTGTGGCTCTTGAGTTTTTAACTCAAATAAATCAGGGAACGTTCTGCAGCCATTATGAAAAGCTCCGCTAGATTTAAACCTGCTATTTTTCGTCTTCATATACCAAAAAACAAAACCGAAAGAAAGAGCTGCTGTATTTTAAAATTTTAATAACCTTTCTTAGAAGAACATTTGCACTTTAACAGTGAATCCCGTTTCTTTAACATTTGCCTCAGTCTGAATAGACAAGTATTTCTATCCGCTTGTGTTACGTGTTTTTCGTGTTGGCCTTCATTGAATATCAAGTTGTAGAATATCTGCGGCACTCTCCATTTTATTCTACATAATTCTTAGAAACGCTTTCTGTCGTTTTTTTTTCATGTACACCCTTGTGCAAATTAATTGAAACAAAACGAATAATTCCCTTATTATTTACTTTTATTTTCGTATTTTTTCAATGAATCATGACCCAGTGCACATGTTAGTACTTCGTATGTCCATTCCACAAAGTCATTACTTGCAGATTGACCACAGATTCTCGATTGGATTTAAATCAGGAGAGTTTCCAAGCCAGTCTATCGTACTTAGATTTGCTTGATGGAGTGGCTTGACACTGTGTTCGTGCAGGGTTACAAATTTCGTACGCTTCCTTGGAATAACGTCTATTGCCGACAGTTATCTCTATCTATAAAAGGCAGGATGTGTGTGTGTGGGGGGGGCGTTGTGTGTGTAACGAATGCACGGCAGCAATTTTCGACAGATTTGCACCAAAATTTACATGCACATGCTCCAAGTTAGCGAGAAGGCCAAGACTGACTTTGCATTTCCAAACTCCCATCGATAGTGGAAATAATCGTGTTTTTCATGCTTCTACGGCAGTTTTCATGTAGTTTGCGGCCATTTTCTACTGGCCAGAGTGAGAGCCTATAGCTTGCTGCCACGAATAGGCAGGAAGATTCTATTGGCCAGCGTGAGAGCCAACAGCTGACTCACAAAAATGTTAACTAGCATGCTAGCATGCAAAAAAAAATCGATAGCTGCATTCGTCACACGTGGGAAAAATTTAATCTGCATGGCACTTTACTCGAATTGGCTCATTCGCTTGCTTAAACTCAACGTTGATTCTGATTCCGCAGAACTGGGTTAGGTGTGAAAAAGTATTTGTTGTTAACATTCTTTTTTCATTCGGTTTTTCCAGTTACGAGTCCTTTTTTATAGGTGATCGTTTTGTATTCATTTTGTTTAGTTCTTTTTTCGTCACAAATTTAATGTTTAGTATAGAGCTAAGAAAAAATTCGCAGTGTAATTACTATACAGACCTCTATTCTCTATACTATTTTATTATACCGATTACTATTCGAGCGAATATTATCGAGCAAGTACTATTAGTGTAAGTGATATTTGACATCAGCATTGTTCAACTGCATACTATAGTTGTATCTGCGATTACAAAGTTTCTACTCTAAGGAGCATTACGAAAATGACAACGAGTATTCGTTGGCATTACAAAAGTGGCAATGAGTGTTCGTTGACATCACAAAACAGATAATGGCCGTAGGACAACTAATCAACAGTTGCGACAATAGTATCTGGGTATGATAAAAATCTGATACAGTCACGGATGACGTAGTATTTTTCAAGACCAAACAAATTTCACTAAAATAGATTCATATTACTGTACACCACTGCAAATGACCTAATCCGAGGAAAGAATATAAATCGAGCACACCCTGTCATTCCAGTGTGTCTAAAACTGACTGAATGCTGAAAGAAAGGAAACTATAGCGGTTGTTTCAATTAATTTACTCAAGGGGGTACTTTCTGTAAGTTTCTTCGTAAATATTCAAGAGCGGCATAATACTGACGGGCACTCCTACTTTCTGAAAAATCTGCTTATTGTTTTTATTTACACTGTTCGCACAATTGTCCTCATTTTTGTTGTCATATTCACGACGTTTCGACTGTTATGCGCTCCGGAGTTTTCGTACTTTTCGATTATTTTTGTGTAAAACTGTTGATTTCTTTAATGCAAAACTTTGATGTTAATTTGATTCTCGTGTTTTATTATGCTTTTTTTAAATGTTTTTTCTTTCCTTTTTTTTTTTCAAGTCTCGTCTCTTGTAAAAAAATATGATTTTTAGTTCTGTTTCTCCAATATTGTTGCCGCATATATATGCTATATATTTTGAGATTCTTGATAGAATCTAATAAAGAATCTGCAATTTTATTGGTCCTGACCTGGCATCCTGGCATCACTTACTATCCCACCGCTGTAATCCTACTTCCCGGGGCGTTTTCTATAAGTACTTTCATCGTAAGATTTCGGATGAATTTTCCGCTATGGTACGTAGACTTTATGAATTTAAGGTCAGTACTAGATAGGCAATAAAGTCTCATCATTTTACACTTGAAACAGCTAGATGTAACCGTAGGTTTTATGCTAATAGTTTCTTCCCCAATACTTTATGCTAGTGGAACTCTCTCCCTGTTTCTTGTTTTCCAGCCAACTTCAAAAATTTAGATGCACTATCAATCGTTATCTAAAGTCTAAATATTTTATTTTTCCCTCTCTTCATGTGTTTTTCTTTTCCTTTTTCTTTTACACTCATTAACCTCTTGTGTCTTAGTGGCTTTATTGCTTTTCTTGGGATTAAATTGATTAAAGAATATTCACATCAAATCTCATCCATGTCGAGAAAAAGATGAGATTTCGTTGTTCTGTTATTATTTTATACACTTTTCATTCAAATCTCGTCTAACGTAAAATACGATATCTTATATTTTCAGCAAATCTTGACTGTGTCGAGAAAAAGAAGGACTTTTGTTTTCCTCGATATAGTACTACTTTTCACCAAAGTGTCGTCTGAGATAAAAATGTGAACATTTTCTGTTTTTGTGTTTCTCATCTTACATTTCGATGAAATCTCGTCAGTGCCGAGTAAAAGTGATTTCATAATTCTCGTGTTACGTTGTCATTTTCCGGTATTTTTATTTGTCTTTCTAATATAATATTTCCATCAAATCTCGCATCTGCCGAGAAAAGGAAGAGCTTTCGTAGATCTCGTGTTATATTATCGATTTTTCTTTCAAATCTCGTCTCAGCTTATATACATTTTCGCTTCTCATCTCGTCCGTGTCGAGACAATTAGGAGTTTCCCTATTGCTCGTGTTGTCATCAAGATTACCATCAAGACCCGCCTGTGGATAAAATGCAGAGATTTCCGGTTTTTGTTATTCTCATGTTATATTTCAATGAAATATCACCTGTCGCGAGAACAGAATGGGCTTTCATTGACCGCGAACAAAAATACGAATTTTCCCGACCTTCCTATATTTTGTGTTGGATTTCGCACCTTTTCTATCACATGTTAAATAATACATTTTCCTATGTAACGGCTTGAGTTTGTATAATTTTTAATCGTTTCTAATATACCCCACCAAACCGGAACGCGGCCGTAAATTACTAGACATCTGCTGATATTTGGATCTGATTTCGATCTAATATCGATTTCAAATAATTTTTATTCTCAAAAGTACTTTGGATCTCATCTGATGAGACTGAAAATACTTGTTGAAATAAAAAAAAAAATATTTGAAAGAAAATTTTGGAATCTTTCTTAATCAATTTTCTACAGCCACCAAAAAATGAATTCGTGGACTTGAAAGTCTTAAAATTAAAATAGAAATAATACGTCTAAATTATCTCGCCAAATATGCTTGAATATATATATATATATATATATATATATATATATATATATATATATATATGTATGTATGTATGTATATATATATACATATATATACACACACACACACACACACACACACACATATATATATATATATATATATATATAGGTCATTCTCTGCTCCAGTTAACAACAGACTGAAAGTCTTTTTCTTTAGATCAGCCACCAATTTGACCATATCAATCTGATCAAACTATCGAAGCAGAAGTAAATTGTTATGTCATCAGCATAGATACCAAGTTGAGTTCTGATGGGAGGAAAAGAAATGGATTCCTACCTTTACCGAGTCTATTTGTGCGTAACGAACCCAACTGGAATACGAACTCGGCTCTCCGATTAACAATTCCGAGCTGTTATCCAATACACCACTCGCACATCTAAGCTTACAGAAGCAGGTATTTCCAAGCGGTCAACCATGTAGGGATTGACCAGGCTCGACATTGCTTAACTTTGGTGATCGTATGGGAACCTGGTTTTCAAAGTGATGTGGTCGTAATCCCGGCTAATTTGATCGTCATGAAAAGAAAACACCCTGTCATCTTTATCCTGGCCATCATAATGATATCCCATGACTGGGTGTACTCGTAGGATCGCTGCCCGCTTGGCACTCCACTTATCTGGGTTGTTAACCGGAGAAAATTTAGTTGGCACGATACAAAATTTAATGGGAACAATAAAAAAATCTAATGGGCACAGTACAAAATTTAATGGGCACAAAACAAAATTTAATGGGCACAAAACAAAATTTAATGGGCGCAATATAAAATTTAATGGACACAATACTACAAATGTCCTCCAACTTGAATGTCAATCCCGTTCACGGACACGTGACCGCTAATTCTAGTGGAAGAACTCCCCGCCCTGGATGTTGACTTCAGTCTCGGCAAACTTCCTCATGGTATTGCTGTGTTATCACTGCAATGGATGCATCCATAGCTATAGAGCCCAGTCAATCGCATCATACTAGATAGATGTTGAGCCTGCAAGGAAATAACTGAGTGTCTAACCGACTTCCCGGCCAGAAAAAAGCCTGATGGAAGAACAGGTTCAGTGGTTGATGCCACAGGAATACTGGATCATATCATACGAGTAGCTTTCGTCGGGTGACTTGACATAAAAGGAATTTGATAGGAGAAAAATAAGCGCAAAGTAGTTAACTCAGTTTTCTTAATTCTGTGCACACACTTTTCGATTTTTATCTTGAAGTGGTGTGGGCATACCACATCTGTACCATGCGATATCCTGCCTAGATCCCTGGCACGTGGGGTGTAGAATCTATCTGTCCCGGTCATCATGAGGACGCAGACCAGAAAGTCAATCAGTGGCGTTTCGATGACAACTGAGTACGTTCCCAAAATGACACCCGTTTTGTTGCCAAAAAAATGGTTTAGGTTTCGGCTAAACATCGAATACACACACACACACGAGAGAG
The DNA here is from genome assembly GCA_963932145.1 of Acanthosepion lycidas. Taxonomy (NCBI): domain Eukaryota; kingdom Metazoa; phylum Mollusca; class Cephalopoda; order Sepiida; family Sepiidae; genus Acanthosepion; species Acanthosepion lycidas. Next base: position 14,902,478 of record OZ010596.1, on the reverse strand, counting down.
AGAGAGAGAGAGAGAGAGAGAGAGAACGTATGCAGACGAACGGAAAATGTGACACCGAAATCCGAAGGCACATAGCAGTTGCGAAAGATGTTTTCCAGTAGCTAAGTAAATATTAAGTAGCAGGAGAATTTCGTTAGAATCTAAGAAAAGAGTATTGAACTGTTATGTAATATCAACCCTTCTATATGGTCGTGAGTGCTGGGCAATTTCTTCGCAGATGAAGAAGAGAGATGAGGTAACATACAGAAGGATGGACTGAACTTGTCTATAACGAGGACTTTTTTTATAAGGAAAATGGAAGTTAAAAGGATGCTTATACTTAGAATCAAAAATAGAAATGTTAAAATTGTTGTGATAAAAGCTAGTTACCCTCCTTAAGCATGAATGGACTGATCCATTCATGAAAAGTATTCCTGGGTAATTGTCTAGAAAGAAAAGAAGATTACATGGCTGCATAAGAGACATCTTGATCAAATAAGAGAAAGGTACGCGAACGAAGAGAGCATTCGAGAGGAGGAGCCAATGGCGGTTCTGTATGACGTTTTCGATGTACCTATGTCCAAGAGAGCTCCAGTAAAAGGAAGAGACAGTCTACATAAGTGCTGGGTCTTAACCCCATAGGAAGTAAGTTTCAAAAGGGGAGATTTGGTAAGAGTCAGTTATCCCCCATACTATTATGAATGGACTGATCCATTAATGTAGTCCTGGGTAATTGTCGAGAAAGAAAAGAAAATAATACGTCTTATTTTGCTGAGGACTGAATACTACTATCACGACTGACTCTGTAGGATTAAGTGTTGTGTGTCACCAGACCCCACATCGCAACAAAAATTCTATAAACACATAACGAGGAAAGTAGGTTTTTATAAAACAGGACATATTGAAGGCAAGATGGATAGAAAGCAACAGAGAATAATCTACCTAACGTGCTTGTGTAAATGGATGGCAGAAGGGAGAATGAGAGAAATAATAAAAGAAAACTGTTGCCCAGAGCTTAAAAGTTTTTGTTTGGGAGGTTGGCATGATCACGCACATTATGAAGGGACAGCATGCATAGGAGAAGTAGAGCGTTGATAAGATGCGGTCGATAAGTGCAGAAAGGAAAACTCCCGCCATGTAAAAATTATAGTTAGACAGGAGAGTCCATTATGCATAAAATAGGGTGTTACTTTTCTATCACTATGTATACTAAGGCATTTCTAAAAAACCGGTCGTAAGGGCTACATACAATAAAACATAACTGACTACAGCAATAAACGATTGTTCTGATGAAGATTTCTTGTTTTAAATTCTTTTGTGTACTCGTTTGCTGTCCAGGAAAGACTCTAAAGTTTATAAAACTTTTTTTAAAAAATAAAATAATAAGTAAAAACATAAAAATAACTCCTCAGCACACTTGGGTCCATCTGTTGCAAAAGATTGCAGATAAATGTTTTCGTAAACCGATCCCGATTCGACACGAAAACAAAGTCGTCAGTTGATACGTTTCCCGCTTTTAGCTCAACGTAAAATCTCTTCTCCGTTTCGCAGACAACGAGACAGCGACCGTCGAAGAAATCTATGCAAGAAAATAACAACAATAGCACCGAGGAACACAAAGTCGTTTACTTACGTAGACACAAACAAAATACGAGGTCACAGCAGTATATGCGAAAAATAGAAATAAATCTTAATAAGATTTCTTTTCTCTTCATCCTTGTTTGGAACAAAACTTCTTACTTGGACGTGATCCTCAAAAAAAAAAAAAAAAAAAAAAAAAAAAAAAACGAAATTAAGACGCTTGAATGCCAAAGAAAATGTCATATATTGCCAGAATAAAAGATTCGTATTTAAGATGTATGACAGGAAAGTATATATTTTTTTAAATCATTCCATCCCAAGCAAGGAAATAAAGCCACAAAGACGCAAGGGGTGTTAGAGAATAACAGAAAAAATTAGAGAGAGGACAATAAAAGAAAAAGAATGAAGAAAACAGATGACGATACCTATATATTGATGTGAAATACATACATACATTGTCTTATGCAATACGTACATACTGTTGTGCAATACATACATACATTATCTTATGCAATACATACATACTGTTGGGCAATACATACATACATTGTCTTATGCAATACATACATACTGTTGGGCAATACATGCATCCATAATGTGGTGCAATACATACATACGTACATATTGTTGTGCAATACATACATATATTGTCTTATACAATAGATACATACTGTTGTGCAATTCGTACATATTTTTGTGCAATACATACATACATATTGTGGTACAAAGCATACATACATACACCGATATTGTTCTGCAATATATACATAATGTTGTGCAATACATACATCTATATTGTACATACAGCATTGCTATTCTGTAGTAAAGCTTGCTTTAATTACTGATTAGTGATACTTTTTAAAGTTTTAATTAAATATATATGTTTAACAGAATACACTCCCCACAGGAAAAGCTTGGTGTGGGTGACGTTTAAGTCACCGATGAACTGACTATCCATATAGCCTATGTTGCTGTAAACAAATAAAAGAGAAAACCACTTCTCGTTACTGGTTCACCACGATAATTATAAATCACTAGTATAAATCGTATCCCTATAACTGCATTATCTGCCCATAAAAGTTGATAAACCATGAAATATACGGCTTAAATAACATGGCGGACTGAGTTCTTCATTCTTTGGTATCAATCAGTCTAAGAGAATGACAAGGCTTAATTAAGCAACCTGCATCTGAAGCTATCACCAATCATCTTGTTCATTTTTCCCTAGATAATCAGATCATTGTAAAAGTTCGCGCCTGATTTTCATTGTTAATACAAAATGGCCGCAACTTCACTCTGGAGTTTGTTTTGGTGCTGATTTCTAATGCCTTCAAGACTGAAATCTTGCATCGTACACTTGGTAATCAGACACTGTTGAATGTTGACGCTTTGTCCACAAATGAATTCCCTAAAGATGGAGGATGAAAAGTTAAACTTTCTCCGTATTATGCTCTATGGATTTTGGGAAGGACTAAGCGTCGGTATTGCGACAAATGACATTCAGAATGTTTATTTGGATCATGTTCCGGCTCATCGGACGGTCAAGAAGTGGTCTTGTTCGCGTGATTTTGATCGAAACATTCAACCACTCTCCGGCGTCGATGTAGACGTTCTCTTTGCCATCGTGTAGAATAAAGCGAATATTTCGACGGAAGAGATTGTTAAGCGTCTGAAAATCAGTATCACACTTACCTTTGGCTATCTGATGAGACTTGGGTGCGTTTCCAAACTCGACACTTTGACCGAACGGAACAAGCTCGATCGTGATTCTGCGGTGATTTCTTTGGTGTTACGCCATGAAAACAACCCGTTATTGAGCAGAGTTGTCAGAGTCTAAAAAAAAAATAGATCGTTTATGATAACATTCGACGCAAAGGGAGTTGGAAATAAGCTTGTGAATGTGAAGAACCTGTGTCTAAAGCGAGTTTTCATCCACTGAAGGTGTTGATATTCGTTTGGTAGGATTACAGAGGGATAATTCACTTTGGATATCTTTTAGCCGGCGGAGTAATAACTGCAAAAAAGTAGTGCGGCTAATTCACCTCAATGAGACTATTCAACAAAAACGGCCGATTTTGCCAAATCGGAAAGTTGTCATTCTCCACCACGGCGACGACGACGACACACTGGATCTTGTAAAGCAGACCCAGCAGAAGCTTAAAAAATTGAAATAGGAAAACTTCCAGAACCATCAATCACCCACTGTATTTTCCTATGTTGGCTCCTTTGGATTTTCATTTGTTCTGGTCTCTACAGAAAAATTTAAAGGAAAAAGAATTTGACTCTGTTCAGTCAGTGGAAAACTAACTCACGACATTCTTCCAACAGAAAAAACGGGGTTTCTATGTAAATGGCATCAACAAGTTTGTAGAACGATCGAAGACAGTTGTTAAAAACAATGGCAAGTACGGCATATCGAAAAGATGTCATTTTGCACCGCGACGACACAAGAAAGTATGCTGCAAAATAGACTTTAGAGAGTTGAAATGGGACCACGCACCCCCAGCACCCAACCTATCCCCCTGACTTGGCTCCTTCGGATTTTCATTTGTTCTACTCTCTCCAAAAAAATTTAAATGACAAAGAATTTGACGTTGTACAGTCAGTGGAAAACTAGCTCACATCATACTTCCAACAGAAAACACGAGGTTCCTATAAACGGCCCTCCCCAGCTTTTGAATTTAGGGTTGTCCTTCTCCTATAGAACCCAATCTGTCCTGTTATTTACCCATAGCTGGGGAAGAAGAAGAGGATTCTTACCTTTCCCAAGGGTATTAGAACGCAAGTGAATATAATGGATTCGACTGGAATTCGAACTCGGCTCTTCGATTCCTCAATCCGAGCCGCTATCCATTACTCCACCATGCCTCCTACTAATAGTAATGGCAATGTTAATATTGCCCATTTTAATATAAAGAAACATCTTGACGCCATGCATGGTAGCGATTTGAATGTCTCGATCTAACAGGGTTATTTTAGAACATACCTCGAGTTTTTAGGTTAATGTTGAATCTTACCTGTGATCTAAGATCCGTTTTCACAAAGAAGGTGAACGCCCTGTGCGAAAAACCCAAATAACTCCCAACTAGTTGATCTTAGAAAACCAGCAATTTCCGGTTCACATCATTCAGATAGACGCACACCCTGACATGGTAACGTGGCCTGATTTAAAGAAGTGTGTCCTCCGAGTAGAATTAACGGTTCCATTGGGAGGAGAACAAGGAGGAGTCGAACGAGAAAAAGAAAAACCGCTACGAATCACTGCGACCAGACTGCGTGGAGAAAAGAATGAACGAATAATGTCCTACCTATTGAAGTCGGGTGCCGTGTATTCCTTGGGCATTCAATCATGTCCTGCCTTTTTAAGGGCGTCCTGGGTAAGACGATAAACTACATCCGACAACAAGGCCTCAGATCAAGAGGTTTTAAGGAGCGTGGGACCACTTCTTAATTGCTGGTGTTCCCAGGTCCACCCTGACCCTGGGTGGTAGAACCTGGTAGGGTCCCATCTATAGGCAAATAGTTAACCTTGAAACTAAGGTAAAAATCATTATAAAAGCGTAAAAATGGGTTTTAATACCAGACATACTTTGTAAAAGAATTGTTACCAGAAATAATTTTTTGAAGAAAAAAAAACTATTACCAGCAATATATTTTTGAAAAAAAATATTACCAGCAATATATGTTTTAAAAATTATATTACCAGCTATATATTTTTGAGGAAAAAATATTACCAGAAATAGATTTTAGACAAAGCAAAATATGACCAGGAAAAAAAAGTTGTCGGCATTAAATAACCCAATGAGGTTGATATAACGTCAAGCACAACAAACCAAACCAAAACCAAAGCTTTTGAAGGTGGGCATCACTGGCCAGAGCCTGAGGCGTGCATTACATCGTCTCCAGACTACAGCTCAACAGGCATCGAGTTGGATCTGGTCAGGATTCAAATAAATAAAATTAAATAAAACCATGACCTGCAATACAATGCTACTTCCGACGTGAAATATGTCTGTGTACCTTTCATTCTACGTTATCAATAACGGTCGCGACCAGCGCGTTGTGTTTTTTTTTTAACACAACGTAGGAAATTTCAGTTGCAGTTGTAAAAAGTAATCGCAAGAGACTGACACGTATACAAAAGTCATACTCTGTCCGGTGACAAAAGCTGCTGGTGGCACCAGGAGTGGCAGTACCGACCTAGCCACTGAAACTGTGCTACCTCCCCTGACTGGCGGCTGACGCGGGCAGGGTATCGCACGTGCTTTCAAACATTGTATATAGAGAAGAGATGTGACCTACATCGGTTGTAAATAAATAAAATGAATAAAGTGAAAATAAATAAAATGAAAAATAAATGGAAATTTACTTATATCGTATTTAAACAGTATTTACACAGAATATAGAGCTAATTTTCGAATTTGTTTATTACATTTCATTACACTCGCGTAATCGGGAATCCGGTGACACCAAGACAGACACAAGATCGTCTCCAGGCCAGTTTTTGAATTTAGAGTTACCTTCTCCTGGAAATGTTGACACCCAAAGCTATAGGACCCAAGGCAATAGAGCTGTCCTCCTATTTAGAGAAGAGGAGAATTCATAGCTCTCCCAAGCGTATTCAGCTAATTTTCGAATTTTCTTATTACGTTTCAATACATTCGCGCGTTCACGAATCCCGTGACACCAAGATAGCCATAAGATAGCCTCCAGGCCGGTTTTTTATTTCAGAGTTACCTTCTCCTGGAAGGCTCGCCACCCAATATTATAGAACGCAATCTGTCCTCCTATTTAGAGGTGAAGAATTGGTTTTATAAGTTTCCCAATGATATTAGCACGTAAGTGAATATCATGGATGCGACTGAAATTCGAACCCGGCTCTTTCTTCTTTCAATCTACCGGGTCTCCTTTCAGTACACTACTGTATAAACATTTCAAAATAAATTTTAAATGTTACAAACCATTCCACGCCTGATATAGCGGTCAGGTACAACTTCTCACTTAACGACCAGCTCATCCGAAAGGATCTCGTTCGTTAAGGGAGGAGTGATTTTATTAGAAGAGAAGGCATGGTGGAGTAATGTATAGCGGCTCGGATTGAGATATCGGAGAGCCGAGTTCGAATTCATTGCATTCACTTAGGTGCTATTACCCGTGGCAAATGTATGAATCCTCATCTTCTCCCCACCCAGCATCGGGTAAATAGCTGAACAGACGTGGTTCTATAGCCTTGGATGGCAACTGGTCTAGCACAGAAAGAAATGGCAACCTACTGCGGGAAAATAAAATCTGCCTCGTCAGTCATGTATCGAAAGATACATAATCGCCTAAGCATGTGCCACGCATGGCATATAAAACTGGCTGTCTGATTTTATTGGGTTTGTACATAGGCCGCCAGTGGTTTTATTATTATTATTATTTTAATGAAATTCCACGGACTTAAATAAAATATAAAAAATAAACTTAAATAAAATGCGTTTAGAATGTTTAGCCAAAACTTTTTGGATGGAGAACGCGTAACTTTTATCTTGGTAGATATTTTTTAATCCACAGAAAGAACACGAAGGAAAACTACTGAGATATTCTCATGTGTAATCATCACAAAAGTTATTTTAAATGCCATGTCTCTTAGGTCTAGGCTATTATGGCCCTCCACAGATTCCTTTTCTTTATCTGTGAATTGCCATTGTGTATACTGTACGAAAACTTTGATCGAGATGTTTCACTTTCTTCAAAATGAATCAAAATAAATAAAATGGACAACTGATGTGAAAAATAAAAATTTACTTGCTCTGTATTTACAATGTACACACGGAAGTGATCTAGAGAATACGGAAGTTTTTTTCCAATTTGCTTATTGCATTTACTGTTTAGTAAACTACTATACAAGCATTTGAAATAAATTGCAAATGAATAAAATAACATTAAGGCTATTGAAACTATTAGACACAAACCCATTTCATGCGTAGCAAGCATTTTTCCAAGCATAGTTTAGATGTCGAACAAGACCAAAAGTGCGGGGCATTTAGTGAGGATCGCACTCCCTATTCAGTTGTAATTGTTCTAACGAGATAAGCTTGCTAACCATTACACCACCACGAGGTAAGCCCGAAATAAAGATCTGTTAGAATTTTTCCTTTAGCGTTAAGCTCGTTTAGAGACCACCTCGTTTAGCGACCACCTCGTTTAGCGAACACCTCGTTTAGCGAACACCTCGTTTAGAGATCACATCTAGCGACCACCTCGTTTAGCGACCACCTCGTTTAGGTTCAAATCGTTAAGTGAGGAGTGGCTGTATACTGGAATTTCTCAGCAGAATTTTCAAAAAGAATTATTTCTTACTGGAAGCAAAGGGTAAATATCTAATTCCCAAGTCGTTTTTAAAGTTTAAATATCAGGGAAGTGCTCTGACAGAGGATGGTAAGTGCGACACTGAGATCCGTACACGTATTGCAATGGCCAAGGACGCATTCTAAAGCTAGGCAGTGTATTGCGAGACGAAGATTACTTTAGTAGCAAAGAAGAGCGTTCTGGGCTGCTACGTAACATCTGTTCTCCTTTACGACAGCGAATGTTGGACGGTCTCCTCAAAGATGAAAAAGAGACTCGAGGCGAAGTTGATGTGGTTCTACCGAAGGATACTGAGGATATCATGGACCGAGCAAAGATTAGGTCTTGGAGAGGTTCCAAACAAGGAGGAGACTTATACTTGACATCAAGAAGAGGCAGCTGAAGTTTCTGGGACACGGTGGGCCTGGAGAATCTGATCCCCACGAGTCGAACAGATGGAAAGAGAGACAAGGAAAAACAATGCATGTCATATCTGGCGAGCGGTTGACTAAAGGTGTTCTGGGGAAAGCTGGCAGAGGAATGAAAGTTATTGAGAGATACAAGGGTTAGGGAGAAGTGGAGAGCCATGATCGACTACGCCCTGAAACGACTCATAAAGAGAAAGATGCCGGAAATAGACATCTGTTAAATTTTCTCATTTAGCGGCCAGCTCGTTTAGCGACCAGTTCGTTTAGTACCAGCTCGTTTAGCGACCAGCTCGTTTAGCGACCAGGTTATTGCAGCGGAACATAGTCGTTAAGTGAGGAGTGGTTGTATACTGGAATTTCTCAGCAGAATTTTGAGAAAGAACTATTTCTTACTGGAAGCAAAAGGTAAATACCCCATTCCCAAGTCGTTTTTCGTGTACAAGACGCCAATTAACTTTCCGATGAGTAGTTGTCCATACCACATTTTAAGGGAAAGTGTCGATGAATTTATACGTTATTTTTTCTTTATTTTATTTTTTTTTTTTACTGCGCGAAGCGTTTGGTTTCCTGGGTAACACAATTCTTTGAGCAATTCTCCGCAATTTGCTTTGTAATTAGAATATAAAGTAACGTTTGTCGTTCTATCTGTCTGTGCGGCTACATTTCACTTAAGCCACCTGAGGCGGAATCTGCAACAAACACCGCTACCGTAAACTTAGCGTGAGTGAATATGTCAGTAGTAGTAATATTAGTAGTCGCAGTAGTAGTAGTATTCGTAGTAGTAGTCGTCGTAGCAGTAGTAGCATTCGTAGTAGTCATCGTCGTCGTCGTAGTAGTAGTAGTCGTCGTAGTAGTAGTCATAGTCGTAGTAGTAGTTGTCGTCGTAATAGTCGTCGTAGTAGTAGTCGTCGTCGTAACAGTAGTCGTCGTAGTAGTAGTAGTAGTAATCTACGTCGTAGTAGTGGTAGTCGCCGTAGTAATGGTAGTCGTCGTAGTAGTAGTAGTCGTAGTCGTCGTAGTAGTAGTAGTCTACGTTGTAGTGGTAGTAATAGTAGTGGTCGTAGTAGTGGTAGTCGTCGTAGTAGTATTCTACGTCGTAGCAGTAGAAGTCTACGTCGTTGTAGTGGTAGTCGTCGTAGTAGTGGTAGTCGTCGTAGTAGTAGTAGTCGTCGTCGTAGTAGTAGTAGTGGTAGTCATAGTTGCCGTCGTCGTAGTAGTAGTGTTGATAAAAATAAGTAGGAGAGGAAGAAAGCCAAAAAATAAGGTCCTGACAAATGAATTTGATCGTAAATATGGCGTTCGTCTCTGGGTTGGTTTGGTCGTTTATGTCGATGTTTGACTGTTGGGGGAAGAGTGTGGAGCTGATTGTGTTTACATTTCAACTCTATTCTGATTAATACTTGACGCTGAACTCGTCTAACAAAGACGGCAAAGGAAGAGCATCACAGAGAGCCCTTAAACCTTCAGTAATATTAGACATATGTTTCCGTCATTAACGAATCAGTTTGCGTTGAATGTTACAAGCGAATTCCCGAACATATTTTTGACGCCAACCCGGCCACCCTACACTTCCCTTTTGTTAAGGTGTGCAATCGACCGACAGTTCCAAGCAGATAAATACTAACCGCTTTTGTATGTGTTAATCAACTCCATAGACATTTTCGCTTCTTTGCAGTTAAAGAGAGAGTTTCTGAACGCATTTCACGAGTTTTGAATGTTACAAATATCTCTGATTACTGTTTTACTAGAAACAAATAGCCTGTATACAGAGAGAGAATGGAAGTGTCGAAATCACGCAAGCGTCTAAATTCAAATATCTGTATTTAATAACAGACAACAGAAAGTGTATACGAAAATCCGTTTATGCTTTGTGTGGGTCAGACTGTTATCTTTTGTCTCTGCATAGATGAATTTGATTCTCCGCATCCCATGTGACTTGCATCGTAGGTCCTCATACAAAATTCTTCCGATGGAGTGCTTTGATATCTTCAGGTCTTTAGTAAAGGCGTTAACTGATTTTCTGGAGTTCTTATAGCGATAATTTTCTGCAACTTTAGTATAGATTTGGGTATTCTGGTGGTGTTCGGACCCATTTACATTGGTCTGCCGCTGTAAAATGCCCATCAGCAGCTTCAAAATTTGCAAACTGTTTAATTTTCATAAAATGAGAGATCTCTAAATCACTATGCTCTACACTTAAGGCATCAATTGCAGCGTGCCCTTTCATTTGCTGAATTAGCATGATGTTTTTCATCATTATCTGAAAGGAAATGATAATCAGAGCAAGTTAGAAAAATAATTAGAACTATTAAAATGCATGCCCTGAAAAACCTGAGCAACCCTTTATATATATATATATATATATATATATATATATATATATATATATATATATATATAAAGTGAACATAGAAGTCAACACTTAGAGGCGACAATCTGTTTCATGCTATATGCAATCGTCAGGCCACGTGTGCTGTTATTTTTCTCGGCTATTTATATATATACGGGTTAGTGGTGCATTGTGGGTATTCTATTATGGCGGTTATTTCACCGGAAGTCGTTTGTTTATCTATTTAGGTCAAATTATATTGCTTGTTTTTATTTTTGTTTCTTATTTTATTTATTTATTTATTTATTAACGTAGTAAAAATTTGTTTATATCACTTATTTAACAGTTTTGTTTTGGTTTGGGAATTTAATTAAAGCTATTTGTTCAGTTTTGGGGTTGATTGTTGTAGTTCATTCTAAGTATTATTTTGGCGGGAACAGTTTTTAATTGATTATCTTTATTTGGGATTGGTATGTTTATTTATTTACTTGGATGAATTTAGGTTAATTTATTTTACTTGTATATTTTCTCTTTTCCGTTTTCGATTTTTAAGTAACATAGTATTTTTTTATGATTTATTTCTATTTTTTTTTTGTTATTTTGTTATTTTTGCTTATTAGTATATTTATTTGTTTTTATTTTATTTTTAACTTTTTAGGTTACGTAGTAAAAATTTATTTTCATGTCTGCATTTTGAGATGAGTTCGGATCTTTTGTTTAATAATTTATTTTGGTCGGGAAACAAAGAAATTATACACACAAAACATCTTTCACAAATAGTAAATATGCAAACAGTACAATGCTTTCTAAGTATATCTGGGAAATTAAAAACAAAACGAACATCACACCAAAAATATCTTGGAAGATAAAGAAAAAATCATCAGCCTACAATAACCAATCAAAAACTTGCAAACTTTGCTCGGAGGAAAAAATAGCTATCATTACTTTTCCCGACCAAAATAAATTATTAAACAAAAGATCCGAACTCATCTCAAAATGCAGACATGAAAATAAATTTTTACTACGTAACCTAAAAAATTAAAAACGGAAAAAATAAAATAAAAACAAATAAATATACTAATAAGCAAAAATAACAAAATAACAAAAAAAAAAAAATAGAAATAAATCATAAAAAAATACTATGTTACTTAAAAATCGAAAACCGAAAAGAGAAAATATACAAGTAAAATAAATTAACCTAAATTCATCCAAGTAAATAAATAAACAAACCAATCCCAAATAAAGATAATCAATTAAAAACTGTTCCCGCCAAAATAATACTTAGAATGAACTACAACAATCAACCCCAAAACTGAACAAATAGCTTTAATTAAATTCCCAAACCAAAACAAAACTGTTAAATAAGTGATATAAACAAATTTTTACTACGTTAATAAATAAATAAATAAATAAATAAATAAAATAAGAAACAAAAATAAAAACAAGCAATATAATTTGACCTAAATAGATAAACAAACGACTTCCGGTGAAATAACCGCCATAATAGAATACCCACAATGCACCACTAACCCGTATATATATAAATAGCCGAGAAAAATAACAGCACACGTGGCCTGACGATTGCATATAGCATGAAACAGACTGTCGCCTCTAAGTGTTGACTTCTATGTTCACTTTTATATTTACACACGCTCTATCTTTGATATTGAGCACTTTATTCCATAAATATAGCACACCTTAAGACTATATTTCTTTATATATATATATATATATATATATATATATATATATATATATATATATTTCAATTAAAAGGTGCAAATATAATTTATAAATTCATGAATCATTCATATAAAAAACAAATATAGAGGTTAATGATTTAAATGGCGAGAATATATATAAAACACTTTATTATACATTCAACACCATCACTTGATAAGACATCAGAAGTGTTGAAACAAAATGGCTATTTTTATAGTGATTTTATAATATATTTATGTCATAATTTTTGAATAAATAATTATATTTGCTCTACTCTGTATTGAGCATTCTTTTAAGAATAGTATTTGTTGGTTACTGGAATTTAATCCGTTTACACCAATCTTATACTTGGTTACACAGACACACACAAATATATATATATATATATATATATATATATATATATATATATATAATGAACATTGAAGTCAACATTCAGAGACAACTGGCTGTTTCATGCTAGACGCAATCGTCAGGCGGCCTGACGATTGCGTCCAGCATGAAACAGCCAGTTGTCTCTGAATGTTGACTTCACTGTGCACTTTTATATTTATATTTAGATACGTTCTATCTCTGATATTGAGCACTTTATCCCATAAATATAGCACACTTTAAACTGTTTTCCTTCATATACACACACATATATATATATATATATATATATATATATATATATATATATGTATATATATATATATATATGTATATATATATATATATATATATATATATATATATCATCCATTAAAAGTTATGACTAGCAACTACAGCAAACGACTCTCAACGTTGCCTCATCTGTACATAAGCATAGCAGAAGGAAAAAGCCACATCTGCGCTGCCTATATTTGAAGATAAAGCAGTGACTGATGCAATGAAAGTGAGCTATTAAGTATATATTAATAAATATATAAATAAATATATATATAAATATATATGTAAATATACATATTATCCCTGACCGGTAGCACGACTCGGAGTTTCAGGCACAACGCAGTCTTTAGGTGCTGAGCATAGACTGACTGTTATGCCATTTTTATATTAATAAAACATATCTCGTTATCATAATGTTGCCGCGGTTATATATTATACTGATATTACAGTTTTAATTTTTGGCATTCAGAATAAACGTGATTTATATATATATATATATATATATATATATATATATATATATATATATATAATATTTTTATTAAGTATAAAGGGAGATAACTGGTTATTAAAAAAGAAAAAAATAATAATTTACATTAAAATTAATCTGGATCGGCGTATTTAAGCAAATATTGATATTTATGCTTACATGCAACCATCAATTCCTTTCTCTTATTTAATAAGCTACGGTTATTTAAGTGTTTTTAGATAACCAATTTTTCAACAAGACATGAATTACATCTATCGCCTTTCCCATTTTAAGGTTTTGCACTTGCTATAATATGTCATGCAATAATGGGTGTAATATCACCATTCTTTAATTCCCCAAAATGTTTTGAAACAGCAGTGCAGTTTATGTACTTTATATTGCCTAAAGTCATTTAATGATGACAAAAATGAAATATCCAATGATTTTCAGCCGAACCAAAATAAAATTTAAGATCGACATGTATGCTAGCTCGGTATACAATATTATCAATCATACATTGACTTTTAATGGACACATCATATTTTTTTCGGCAGTTGCATTTATTTTTTAAAAGATTAACTATGTTGCCTACGTTGGACACGTATTTGCTTAATATAATATTGTTATATCGGGATATAGATTTATCGATATTGCTAATACAGCTATAGCTGATCTCAACATTATTTTTATCGAAAATATTTTTTGTTTTTATTCGAGTATTTATCAGGATAACTGTTTTAGGTCTGTTGGCAAGTTTTCCGTTGGTTCGATCAACCGTTTTGGCTTTTATTACACACACACACACACACACACACACACATATATATATATATATATATATATATATATATATATATATATATATATATATATATATATATATATATAGGTGTGTGTGTGTGTGTGTTTATATAATCTATTTAAATTGTTCTGACTTGCCCTAATATTTGTTGCCATATTCACGACGTTTCAGCTGTTGTAGAAACAGAGCTTCGTCAGATGATTGGAATTTCGAACTAAATCCTGTATTTGGTCTGGCAGGGTAGGGTGTTCTAGTTCCACATGTCATGCCTCTTCCGGATGTCTCAGTATCAATTATTTCCCCTTAATTCCATTCTCAAGCTTTTGTTCTCCATTGCTAGAGCTAGGAAATGAACTCACAACTCTTCGGATCAACCCACTGGATTCAGCCAACGCTCTTATCCACTGGGCCGTGTTTCACTGAGGAAAGGGAGATAGCTGATACTGAGGCACCCGGAAGAGGTATGGCAAGGCAGAAATGAATAATCCTTGAAAAGGAACCGACAATCATTTTTTTTTACATTCTTTAAATCATAATCAGTTGATAAGAAAAAAATATAGTAATGTTCTACTTTTATTAAATCTTCGTCAGAAATTGAGAGAAAATAAACACAAAAACAGAAAGAATTATGTTTTGCGTCAGTTCTCATTGGTCAGACACGTGTCACGTGTTTTAATACCGTAGATAATACCATGTGTTTGTGTAAGCTTGTAAAGGTTCTTGTATGTCTAAGTGGGCATCGGATGGTAATATGTTTTCGTAATGGTGTATGTGTGTCTCTCCAGTGGGAGTTCTAATGTCTCCACCTTTGTGCGGTCAGACAGCGCAGAGGGATGTCGCATAATTCTAATTTATAGCTGATCTCTTTAAGCATGTATTCTTTGTATTAGATAGTTTTAAGTTAGATTCTTTAAGAAAGGATCGGAAGACGGCGATGTAATATAATGTTCAAGGCGTGTGTTTATACTTAGTAATTATATATATATATATATATATATATATATATATATATATATATATATATATATATATGTTGTGTTTACATACATATATATATGCTGTGTTTACACACACACACACACACATATATATATATATATATATATATATATATATATATATATATATATGTGCGTGTGTGTGCGTGTGTGTGGTGTCTGTCGTGTTTATTCTGGACGGTGTTTTTCATTTAATCGGGTTTGCCTGAAGATCACAGGAGGCAGAGTTCGTTTTAACACTTTTTTCGTAATTTTCATTTCATATTTGTCTACAGATACCCATTTTGTAGGTTCACTTGAGCATATATATATATATATATATATATATATATATATATATATATATATATATATATATCCATACGTCACTAAGTCTCGTAATTATGTCAGACCCAAGAGTAACATGAACTTCCTTTTCTTAATTTAAAGAAAAAAAAATCTTTTCTAACGTTGTCACCAGCCAGCCACTCCCTGGAAATGACGGACGACCTTAACCGTGGTCGTGGGAAAAGCAAGTGGTGGGGGGATCGTAGAGCAATAGAAACTCTCTAATCCTTCTTTCTCCATACCTCCCTATCTTTCACTATTGAGCGAAAGGCTGGCAGTGTTGCGTGGGGCTGAACAGTAATGCCAGCCCATGGATGGAGATATAGGAATGAGGGGGGTGAGTATGTATGGGAGACAGGGCAGGAACTTTGGTGCTTGCAATTTTCCCAGCGGAGTAGATAACAAATTTTGATCATCTTTTTGACATGAAGATATTCACTTTGATTCGCTAAGTCTGGTGAAGAGACAGATTTTCCAGGCACTTAGTGAGAATCAAAGTCAACTTACAAGGGAATAGTGCTCAAGATAATCGTCCTAATCCTTCGAGGTCAAATATTATTCTGTCTGTATTTCAGGGATAAGGAGCTGCCATTATTTATATTATTTACAGTCAGACTAATATCCTTATCATTGTTACCATTAACGTTAGGTTTTGCTAAGTAGCTTACTCGATGTTTCGCCCTGCTTCGCTTGCCTTTACTATGTCCTGTGTGTTTAAAATTCCACAATATCTGTCTATATCTCTGAGATGAGGTATTATGATTACTTGCATTATTTACATTATTCGGGATGTTATCCTCATCTTCATTGCCATATTCACAACGTTTCGCAGTGGCTGAAGACGTTGGTTAGATCCCGTAAGTAGACCCAGCTCATATCTTGAGATTCCTCTTTTGCTGAACAACACATTCTGTTTTCTAATACCCTACCCAGATAGTTACATTTCAGTACTTGCTTCATTTTGACGTGACCAATACGTAGCTCATATGCTGGGTTGCCTCTTTTGCTGACAAAAACGCATTTTGTTTTCTATAACATTGCCCAGATAGTTAAATTTCGGCACATTTGATTTTGATGTCTCCAATACGTAACTCACAACTTGGGCCTTTCGTTTGGTCGACAACCATGCATCTTGTCTTCTTACACGTAATAATTCAATCTTCTTGCTTTTCATTGCTAATTTGTCTAATATTTCTTTCAATAAAAAGTTTGAACAAAGTAACTATAAACAATCTTTGTTTTTTTTCCTCTGCCAGTCGCAATAATGGAGAAAGCATTACCTCGAACCATGGCCAGTGAGACACGCTGCAAGAGCGACTCCGTTTCGCGAGGTTCATCACTTAATCGAGACGCAATCGCGCCAATCCTCCGAAGGAACGCCATCGAACGAGGGCCAATAAGACAAGAAGTCTCCACTGCCACAGGAGTAAAAATAAATCTATCAGCAAGAGAAGAATGACTATTTTTTTATTTTATTTCTACGTTAAATTTGTATCTGAGTTTGCCATCTGGAAAGTAAACGATTTTTAATATGCAGTCTAAATTTACGTACAGATTATTACGCATTATTAAGTAACTCGGCCATGGCGCAGATTTGCCCCTGTAAACCAATACTAATTGCCGCATTGTTGGATCAGCAGCATAAAATGGTTTGGACTGGGCTTCATAGCTACGTATGCAGTCAGTACGGTGGTCTCACGGCATTGCTAGTGGAGGAACTCCTAGACTTCAGTCAACGACTTGGTCAGAGAATTCCACCGATGGAATCAACGGCCACGTGGCCGTGAAAAAGCCAAGCTTTCAAGTTCGAGGACACTCTAGTCTATGACATTCTACGTGGAGGAAACTGGTCATGGGCTCAACTGCACAACGACTCTACGACCACACCTTTCTGCATGCAATATTAAACAGTATACGCATTAAATGCAATACAGGGTTGTGTAAGATTCAAGGACACTTCTAAGATTTTGTTAACATTGCGCAAAAACGTTGTTGCGAAATAATGCGTCAGCCCAAGTATAGTCTATTGATTTATTGATCAACCAATACACTAGCACCAGCACTTAAAGTACGGTATTATGTGTGTGTGTATGCGTATGTGTGTGAGCGCGTGTGCGTGTGTGTACGCGTGTGTGTGCGTGCGATATTATATCTATCTATCTATCTATAGTGACACGCATAAGTATTGTATACATGTTATTTTCTGTAATAACTCTAGTTTATGTTCGCCATTTTGCCTGATATTTGGTAAGTAATATCTCGTAAAGTTTTTTTAGTTGTAGGTGGACGGAAAATTAAAAACTTATGGTTGAATCGATTTTTTTTTATCAAAGTTCAAAATTACCCTATGCAAATGTATTGGATGCATCAATTTAATATTTTGTTGCGTAGCCTCTGTTTTGTTTCACTGCTTCCAGTCGCTTTCTATAGTTGGCCATAAGTTTTCCACACTGATCCACGATTACTTTACCCCATTCTTCCTTGCATAATTCCTCTAATTGCTTGATATCTTGTGGATAATCATTATAATTATGAAAATGAAAACTTTAAAGATTCATAGTTTTAAAGTCTTCGCTTTCATAACTATACATATATATATATATATATATATATATATATATATATATATATATATATATATATATATATTTAAGTTATAAAGAACTTGGTAAACCGAATTGGTAAATCCAAAGAGGATGAAATCCTGAGAGCTCAATGTTAGGACAGAGCCAATATGTAATGAAAAACAAACCACTTTAATGTACCATTACGATAATTTATTTCACCTAAATCCTTTTTTAAGGATTCAGGATCATCAGGTAAATCTTCCAACAACGAATTGAGAAAAAAAAAATTTTTTTCTCAATTCGTTGTTGGAAGATTTACCTGATGATCCTGAATCCTTAAAAAAGGATTTAGGTGAAATAAATTATCGTAATGGTACATTAAAGTGGTTTGTTTTTCATTACATTTATATATGTATATATATATATATATATATATATATATATATATATATATATAATATTGCATATTGAGTGGTGGTGATAATAAAATAGTGCTCGATTTATAATTTAATGTATGAGTTTTGGCTCTTTTTTTTATTAATAATCCTTTAATTAATAAAATAGAAGAAGCCAAAACTCAATAACATCAACTATGAACACGGCCACAATTTGCTGACCATGTTTGGAAAATAAAATATTCCTACAAGTCTAAAAAAATACATACATTTAGTTAAAAGTAAAAATAAACTTACCCTTGATAATGTCTAAAAGTATAAAGTCGAAGGTTTTCGGACATACAGACATTCGGACAAAAAGAGGAAAATTATAAGAACACGTGAAAATTAAATAAAATATCTTAATCTCAGTACCCTGTCAGTCGTTTTTAATGAAACCTTTTTTTAAAAGAGGGGCTTTTATGGACGCATGTATTTCCAGGAATGCATCTGTTTACTGTTTTGATACACATCATCAGTGAGTCCTTTAGCCAAAGGTCTATTAGGCGTTTCGGGTCTTTCAACATCATACACCCCCCCACTCTCCACGTCTTGAAAGTTTCATTTATTTTCTACGGCTTATCAATCTTTTGCAGGTTATTTAAAGCCGGAAAATATTTAGATTATAAGCATTTTGTGGGAAGATAAGGATTTAGTGATGCAAGTCTTACTAATTAACCCTAATAACTTGGGAGAGAAGACATGAGTTCATACCCTTCCCAAGTGTATTTGCGCGTAAATGAATATAACGAACCCAACGGGAATTCGAACTCGGCTCTACGATTAACACTTCTGAGTCGTTATCACCCACACATCGAAGCTGACTTCAGAAGAAGTCATCCATCTAGGTACTGACCAAGTTAAACGCTGTTTAATTTTTTTGATCGTACGGGAACCGGTTTTTCAACGTGATATGGTCGAAAGCATATCGGTATTAAGAGATAGATAGATAGATAGATAGATAGATAGATAGATAGATAGATAGATAGATAATCAACTTGGCTAGTGTGCCACTCTATGGTTACCTGTTAACATTTAGAATGACGTCACGCACAATGTTCTGGGAGACGTTTCTCTGTCCCTAGCATTGTACTGATTTTAGTGAGTGCTTATTTTTGAAGATTGAAACTGTCTATCAATTTCTAATCATTTTTCTACTCAGGAAAAAGAGGCAAGAAACTACATCTACATCCATATATCGAGAGAAAAATAATCATTTTGATTGTCAATCATGAACATCTTGGAAAAAATAGCAGTTGGGAGAACGACACCCTCATAACCCTAGACTGCCTTTCCAAGAGCCAGTACACAAACAGGCTTTATATATATATATATATATATATATATATATATATATATATATATATATATATATATGTGTGTGTGTGTGTGTGTATGTGTGTGTGTGTGTGTAGTATCGCCTTTCTCTCTCTCTCTCTCTCTCGCTATCTGTATATATATATATATATATATATAGACACACACACACAAAATATAAATATACATTCTGTTCCGGTAGCTCAAACCAAGACTTTCATGCACAATGCAGTCATCGGGAACTGATTCGGCACCTGACGATTGTATCATGCATAAAATTCAGAGGGAACAAAATATATAATTATTACTAGTATAAATTTGAGTTCTGTTTATATATTAGGTCATCCCATAAATTCTGTCCGAATTTTAACTTTTTGTTAAAATGAACGAAATTTAAAGAGTATTTTATAATGTCTAATGGAGCTGAACATTATTTTTATGTTTAAATGCATTTAAACTGATCAAATTTTATTTCAGAGAACAATAAAATTAAATTTTGTTTGATTAAAACCCTGCTAACATGGAAGTACCCAAGAATCATTTGAGGCACATAATGTTTTATGAGTTCAAGAAAGGAAACTCAGCAGCCGAAGCGGCTAGAAACATTCACTCAGTTTATGGAGAGGAATGTGTGAATGAAAGAACTTGCAGAAGATGGTTTGCAAAATTCAGAGGTGGAGATTTCACCCTCGAAGATGAAGATCGAACCGGACGTCCAGTTGACTTTGATGAAAAGCTTCTTGAAGCAGTCCTTGAAGAAAATTCTGCTTTATCAGTTGAGGAATTGGCAGTGGTTCTCAGTTCAAACCATACAACTGTTCATCGTCATCTTCAACAACTTGGAAAAGTTTCTAAACTTTAAAAATGGCTGCCTCATGAATTGTCTGAAAACAACCCCAAATCCCGAGTTGACATCTGTTCTTTTCTCTATTCTCGCCATCTTGTATCACCTTTTTTGGATAGACTTGTGACTGGCGATGAAAAATGGATCTTTTATCGAAATGGTAAGCGTCGTAGACAGTGGCTTGGTAAAGGGGAAGGACCCCAGCCACAGCCGAGAAGGGAACTTCATGGGCAAAAGGTTCTTCTTTCAATCTGGTGGGATCACCAAGGAATAATCCACTTTGAATTCTTACCACCTAATGCAACAATTAATGCTCAAATATACTGTCAGCAGTTAGAGCATTTGAACCAAGCTTTGAGGAAAAAAAGACCTGCTCTAGTGAATCGAAAAGAGGTGATATTTCATCAGGACAATGAGCGACCCCACACTACAAGAATCACGTCACAAAAGATTGAAGAACTTGGTTGGGAGAAAATTCCTCATCCACCTTATTCTCCCGATCTTGCTCCTTCAGACTACCATTTGTTTCGTAGCTTACAGAATCATTTGGAAGAAACAGCATTTGTAACACCGGAAGAGGTTAAAACTGACATTTGTGAGTTCTTCGAATCAAAGCCAAAATAATTTTACAGTAATTGAATTAGTAAGCTTGTTAATAGATGGAAGGAAGTAATAGATAATCAGGTAAAATACATTGTTGATTGAATCTGTAATTAAATGTAACATTTGGTCACTTGTTTTCTTTATTCAAAATTCGGACAGAACTTATGGGATGACCTGATATATCGAACACTCTTTTATCATCAGCAGCACTCAATATGTGTTAATATATATCTATATCTATCTATCTATCTATCTATCTATCTATATATATATATATATATATATATATATATATATATATATATACAGGGTGTCCATAGAGTTCGCGTGCACTTTAAAAAATTTCTAACTTTATTTATATTGCTGGTTCCAATTTGTAAGGGGAATGATTGCAAAAGACTCGCCCCTCCTAAATTTATAGACAGAAATGCATGATGGGATTTTTTCATAGCCAATAAAATAGAACGGTACTCGATATCATCTGACTCAGTCTCGATCTGCCGTTTCAGGCGCTTGTCTTCGATTTCGAGCAGAGAGGAAGACAGATGAGGCTATGCCGAAGGACAGAGTCGTGTCTTGGGAGGTAGATAAACCTGAACCCATGTGTGCGGCATCTACGAGGAATTTTCGCCCAATCTTAAGGACTCGGAATCGCCCCACGTAAAAACGGCCTTGTGTCGCATCCTGACTTGTGGGGAGGCTGAGGTATATAAGCTCAGTCCCAGTCTGTCTTGTCTTGAAATGAGAACGCTACGATCGCTTGTCCGAACTTACATTTTTGCGTCAACCCAAATTCTGAACTTTTTTGCCTTATTGCTATTCCTTTGCCTTATTACTATTCCTT
>OZ010596.1:14837753-14872753 GCA_963932145.1 Acanthosepion lycidas | reverse complement strand
CAAGTGCATTCCAAGTGAACTTGGTACAATTTACAGATGACTACTACAAAATAGTGCTGACCACAAACCGACACTGTCTCCTCGGGATCTTTTATCTAAGAAGTGACGGCCTTCACTAATCGACGATACTGAGATTCGAACCCGTGTATCAGGTTCGGAACGCTAACATTCTAATCATTCGTCCAGACTTCCAATTAATATTGCCTTCATCTGCTTATTTTGACGCCCCCAGTCGATAGCGCCCGCTTATGTGCGGTCTCTTTTGCTGACAACCATTTATTATATTCTCTTACTGTTAATATTTTCTCCTTTCTTCTCGCTTTTCTTTAGAAACTGGTCTTCTTTTCTGCGTATGTCTGCCAGTAATAAATCCCGATAGAACTTGTAGTTCTCTTCGGATCAGCTCACTCTGACGTGTTAAATCTGTTTATTTTATTTTTTATTTATTTTTTTTTTTTTACTAAATCTCCACCAAATACAAGGCTCATGAACCACTCACGCTAGAGATTTACTGATTGAGATTGTTGCAGGAACGTAAGAGGTAGAGGTAAAAAATGTACTTTATGAGGATATGTAGGAAAAATAACCCTAGATTTTGATTCAGTATCTGTCTATATTTCTGAGATGAGGTATTATGTGCACTATTTACATTATCCGGACTGTTGTTCTCATCTTTGTTACCATATTTATTACAACGTTTCGGCCTTTCAGTATCTGTCTATATTTCTGAGATGAGGTATTATGTACACTATTTACATTATTCGGACTATTGTCCTCATCTTTGTTACCATATTTATTACAACGTTTCGGCCTTTCAGTATCTGCCTATATTTCTAAGATGAGGTATTATGTACACTATTTACATTATTCGGACTATTGTCCTCATCTTTGTCGCCATATTTATTACAACGTTTCGGCCAAAAACGGTTGGAATATCGAACTGAACCCTTTATTTCGCACACTGGGCTCACTGCCATGTTTAATGGATGTCAGTTATCAGTTATCTCCCGTTAATTTCCCACTGAAAGTTCTCCACTGCTCAAACTATTTGGGTCCTGTCATTGGATCTAACGCCTTTATCCACTGTGCCATGTGTCCTTGAGGACATCTGTGTATGAATTTCTGGGTATTATAAACCTAATGTCTTCAGCATCATTTTTTACCAGTGCTCATATTGCAATTTTTGCTGTTATCATTACATGTTTTTACCAGAGCTCATAATGCAATTTTTTTGTTGTTGTTGTTATTATCACTTTTTCTGGCATTTTTTATTACTGGTTCCCATAGACAGAAACCCTTTGGGCGTCTTCCCCCCCTCCAACCAAAAAAAAGCGCTTCTTGGTAGGAAGCTGTCAGAATGGAACTTCCTCCTTACTAATGGAATACGAAGGAAATGGGGATGATGATTCCCACTTTCTATTTTTGTGTATTCATTGAACTTTTTCTCTATCCGGATGCAGACTCTTTGTTCCCAGTAAATAACTATCTTGAATGTATAATTTTGTTCCCCAATTCCCATAAATTACAGTGTCAGTATATAAGTTGTAATAAGAGTGAGTGGGCATTTCGATGTATTTGTTTAATAAATACTACTTGTGATATTGCGAACATGTGATATAATGATAGTCATGTTTTCGCAATATTTCATTTTTAAATGTTACCTCTGACAAATATCTATCTTGAGCAAAAAAAAAAAAAAAAAAAAAAGATACGGAGCAATGTCAAACTTGTGTTTATCACAAAACATATGTTAGCTCGTGAACAAATAGTCGGCGCATAGATAATAAATATACGAGTTCATTATAAGTAAATAAATTCATAGCCGTTAATACTGTGAAAACAGCAGTCGATCAACTAAGAAGGCGTTCATCAAATGATGGTCTTGTGATAAGGCATGATTTCGAGGATGAAGCATCATCACCACCACTACCGCATGCACCCCCACCAAGTTCTCACAATAGCAACAGACTCATTGGCTTTCTATCACAGTGTGCGAATTCCAGTTGTGTGTAGACACATTCACCACACGACCCCAAGAAATCTCATACTACATCTATTCTTTCTGTTGGTGATAATCCGATTTTAGTTTGCTAAATATTCAAGGTATCCGACTTCCACAGGAAATATATTGGTCGTTCAGCCAATTTCTATGTATTTTGCTCGCAGTTGTTCGCAGATGCCTGGTCGACGTTTCTGGATAGTCATTTGCAAAAGGCCTCTTGATTTAGAGAAATGGTTACCAAGGTACAAAGAAATACAAATTAGTACAGTGTGTTTGATTCTCACTTACGCTCGAATATTTTGATTGTTTACTATACGAAAATTGGCTTGTTCTTCATTCGTGGGATGATTAATAGCATTATCTAGAATACACACACACACACGCATACACACACACACACACACATATATATATATATATATGTGTGTGTGTATACATATATATATATATATATATATATATATATATATATATATATATATATATGTACATGTATATATTACACGGTCACGTGTCCGGTAACTCATTAGGATCTAAAGTGCACCATGTGTACTGCAGCTGTGGTAGAAGTGGTGTGTCTTGAGCAAGATAAGCTGACAGAACCCAATCTTCTCCAGTCTGGTTTGAATTCAGAGTTTTCCTGCTCCTAGACGAGCTGCCGCCTAATAGAACTACGGGCTGCAGAACCCAGTCTATCCTGTATTTACCAATAGCTGGGAGTAGAAGAGATGGATTCACAACATTCCCCATAATAAATAATAAATTAATAATAAATAATAAATTTGATTCCTTACTTTGAACCGGAATCCATTACTCCACAGTCCCTTATATATGTATATATATATATATATATATGTATATATATATATATATATATATATATATATATATATATATATACATATCTGTGTGTATACATATATATATATATAAATATATATATATATATATATATATATATATATATATAATTATTTATTTAAAAATTATAGCATAAATATGTTATAAAATCACTACAAAAATAGCCATCTTGTTTCAACACCTCTGGTGTCTTATCCAGTGATGATGTGGAATGTAGAGTGATTTTATGACATATTTATGTTATAATTTTTAAATAAATAATTATATTGCTCTGCACTGTATTGAGTACTCTTTTAAGAATACCAATTGTTGCTTATTGGAATTTATTCCGTATACACCAATCCTATACTTGGTATATATATATATATATATATATGTGTGTGTGTGTGTGTGTGTGTGTGCGTGCGCGTGCGTGCTCGCGTGTGTGTGTATGTAGTAAAGGAAAAATAAATCCGTGGGAATATAATCCGAGTGGATCCTAGTAATGTAAAACTATTAGAACTGATTCACAAACGAGAGCTCG
This sequence comes from Acanthosepion lycidas, assembly GCA_963932145.1. Taxonomy (NCBI): domain Eukaryota; kingdom Metazoa; phylum Mollusca; class Cephalopoda; order Sepiida; family Sepiidae; genus Acanthosepion; species Acanthosepion lycidas. The sequence goes on along the minus strand of OZ010596.1, from coordinate 14,869,367 downwards.
ATGTATTTTATTTATACAGAGCAATAGGAATTAATATTCTTCATACACACACGCACAAACATGTGCGCGCGAGCACACACACCTATATATATATATATATATATATATATATATATATATATATATATATATATATATATATAATACACTTAACATACACTTAACACACATCCTATTCCCAGCAACCAATAAAACTGTCAAAATGACCAAGGAGGGAATTCTGAAAGCCAGGAATCTCCCATCGTCTATCTTGGAAACAACTTGAAAGAGGCCGTTTGACCAACACAAGGACTGATCAAAATTACTGAAAAAAAAAAAAATGAAAACTACAGATAAATTTTACTTTCTTCAAAGACAGTTATTCTCTCCTGCAGTTCACTGCTACTAACATGCAGGGATGTTTTATTTCTCCTGCTGTGGCCACCAATTAAACGTAATAACAAAACTCAATAAGCTCGAAACAAACAAATCTCTACCTTTCCTCGACATCTTATTAATAAGCAACAATGATAAATTAGATTTTAAAGTTTACAGTAAACACACAAAGAAAAAAAAATGACCTAATCAATTTCTATTCCCTACATGACTAGAGAATAAAATCTAGACTAATCATAGGATTTAACCTCAGACCTCTTAAGATATGTAGCCCTGAATACTTAAATTTAAGAAAACATTCAATCTTCTCCACTATCCACATCATTTCATCCTCAGTGATATAAAGCGAGTTCACAAAATTCATACAACCAAAAAACAAAACAAAACAAAAAAAAAGATATTTCCAAAAATTAAACAAAATTCATAATCCTGCCCCCCAACACTCTTTCAACTAAACTCGCAAACGAATTACCAATCCCTAACAGTAGGATCGTTACCACGATCTTTAAGACAATCGTGAATATAATCAGGAAGAAAAATAAACCAAACACCATTTCAAATGCCGGAATTTATCAGATAAAGTATCTACAGAGCAAAAAACATTTGGAAGACATGGGAGAGACATCAAGTGATCTAAAACTTCTATCTACGAACACGAGAGAGACTTGCGTTTAGACAAACATTTTAACTCTCTCGTCTTACATCGGAACGGTATGCGACATAAGTTTGACTTCACTAATGCCAGTCTAATTAAAACACAACATAACCCGTTAAGGCAAAAATATTATGAAAACATATTTATAACATTACTACCAACTATAAACACTCGCTTAAAACATTACATCACATCGGCACCTTTTTGCCGATCCATTATTCATGATTCTAACGTCTATCTAATACATGAAATAATTAAAATATATAAATCCTTTAAAAAAAAAAAAAACACGCAAGAGACATGCTTTAATGATAAATCCAACCAAAACATGATTATTACAATCCTTTGATACGGTCCGCTAACTCACAGGAGTGACGACAACAACAATTCCTCACACACATACACGTGGATATAAAAATCCAAATTAAGGATATATATACTTTCAGCAACCTTTATAAATCTACAACAGCGGTTACCATTTAGTGGAGTCTTCTTTTTCTATGTACCATGTATCTTGATGAGGTAGAAGATTATGGATCTCCACAGCTTCCTGTCCTTTATAGCTAATAGAAAGTTTTATCTTTTCGCTGTCGCTGCTAATCCATGTTCAGCCAACCATTTGCACAACAAGTTCGTTAAGTTATGTACTGCTTTCCTCTGCTCTGTTTGCTTTCAATATGTCCAGTGAGTGTCAAATTCTCCAAACATTCTATCCTTAGTGCACGATAAATTTCACTCTTTCTATTAGATTGATGCAAAAATAATGTCGTTTTTTGACGTTAAAAAATACGTCAAAAAACGACATTATTACGTCATTATTTTTGCACCAACCTAATAAGTATAAGTGTCATTTCTGTTCCCATTTTCACGAAATATTTGTCGTTATTCACATGCTCAGACTATGGCATTCTCAGCATCATTCTGTAGAGTCACATTTCTGCTGCCTTCCATGAGCATGGCTGATGCTAACTTACAGGAGAGTGGCGCATTGAGCCTTCTCGGGCTAACGTTTACCGCTAGCAAAAAGTGGAAAGAATATATTGAATCAAATGTTAGATCTTCTGCTAAGAAAGTTGGTCCACTGGACAATTTTCCTGTCAGAATCTGTCTTACTCATATATAAATCTACCATACGCCCATGCATTGAATATTACTACCTGGACTGTTCCTTCCGCTATGCAAGACCCTGTCGGCTGGGGCTTTAGAATACGCCGACTGCACCTCTGCAGAGGGGTAAGATTTTCGAAATGAGGCGTCCTGAGAAAGATGATAAACCACGTCCGCTTCATGGGTAAGATGATAAACAGCAAGGCCTCTAATCAGGTGGTTTTGATAAGCGTAGAACCACATCTTAATTGCTGGTGTTCGCAGGTTCTGTCGGACCCGGGGTGGTAGCACCTGTAGGGTCCCAGCTTTGAGCAAATAGTTAACCGCCAAACTGGGATCAAAACACTATGAAAGTGTAAAAATATATTTTAAAACCATCAATAAATGTTTGTAAAAAAATTATTACCGGCAATAAATTTTTGAAGAAAAAAAATATTACCCGCAATAGATTATTACCAGCAATACATTTTCGGAAAAAAATTACCAGCAATAAAATTAAAAAAACCATTGAGATTTATTATGGCGTAAAACAAACCAAACCAAACCAATCTGCTATGCAATAAGACCCACATATACCGTTCTGGCGTTAGTGTAAACCGGACCTATGTCTACCTTTCTGATGATAGTGTAAACCGGATCTGTGTCTACATTTCTAACGATAGCTTAAACTAAACCCACATTTACAGTTCTAGCGATAGTGTAAACCGGATCTATATCTACCTTTCTGATGATAGTGTAAACCGGACCAGTAGTGAACAGGTAAGTAAATTTTGCTTCCACGGCGCCATTCCGGAAAATGCTGAACCATACCGATTACTACAGGGATCAGGTTACACTGACCTTTCGTATCTTATATAGATTTTTGTTCATACCTTATTAGACGCATTTAATATTCTTCACCTCACAAGTCTTGCCTAACACGATACAACGACATATGTACTATGACCCTTCAAGACATCGGTGATCATAGCTCACCGCAAATTACTGTTCTTTGTTCTTAAACCTTTGAGCCCTGTCTTCCTGAACAATTTAAACCCTTCTGCCTGAGCTTCTGAGTCAAAATTCGCATATAATTGGTTTGTAATGTTTCACGGTAGATATAAAAATAGTTACAGGTTTTTACCCACAGTTCAACTGGTAGTGAGAATTAAGTCATTTTTTTCTCTACCTCTGTTTAACCGTCATTTTCCTCTATCATTGGTAAAGCGGTGGTAAGGGCTTGAAGAGTTAAACCATGTCTTTCAATATCTACCCGGAACAGTTTCATATTTGACAAGTAAACTATATTAGAAAAGTATATATAGGATACAAATCCTATATCATTTCAACAAATGACTAAAAAAACACAAAGTAGATTTGCACACCCGCAAAATCGGATCAAAACGCCTAAAAACAGATTTCGCAATAAGGTGTGAAATTAATTTTCTGACCAATGAAAGGAGGCGATTTGCTAAACCAAAAAAAAGATAACGAGCCAGTGTGAAAAAAAAGTCAACAATAAATACAGAGTTTCAAGTCAGTCGCCGTTCAGAAGAGCGCAGAAATCACAGAAGACAGACAGTAAATTTAATCACTGACTCAACCCGACACTAAGAGCCGAAAGTGGATTAGGAAAGAACAACAACAACAACAACAAATTTACAACTGACTCCAAAACAATTCATAAGTACATTTTCCTTTTATCTTTTATTCCTCATTCACACTCTCTTTTTCAACTTAAATTGATCGCCCCTTTTTCCTTTACAACTATACGAAAAACAAAAGGAACAGACATTACTCTGCTACTCTGTTGAAAGACAGCAAACACAGACATTTTTGTCAAAATTACATTTTGCTTAAACTAACTAAAGCATTAATCTTTTTTACCCTATTCACAAGATAATAAATATACAATGTTCTATTTTCTACAAACGTTCCTTATCGTGTTGTTTCTTCTTGAAATTTGCGTTGTAATTTTGTGGGCAGGGTATCCCGTATTAAATTCTCCTTTAATCCGGGTACGCTGAACACCACATATATTAATAAACTATATTAAAAAAATGCACCTTTCTAGAAACCTAACAAGTCAATAAAGCTACTAAGAAGCAAGCGGTTACTGAGTGTTGTAGTGCGTTAATAAACATATTATCAGCAGCAACTCGAAAGGTACAAAACCAAGCGAACCCATAAGTAGCTCTCTCTTCTTGTTTTCCCTGCTTTTGAATAATCGGCCATGAACTTTTCACACTAAAGCAAAAAAGGCTGCGAACGCTTCACATAGAAACACACGTAAAAAATCTCATACATTAATTATAGAAGTGGCCACAACACTAGGATGTGAAAGAATATAAGAAAAAGAAAAACATTTTCAAGAAGAGAGAACAATAAATTAAGAGGAATTAAGACGATAACGGATACTGATTGACACGTCATTTAAATTTTAGAAGATCAAATTTGACTGAAAAGCAAGAAACTAGAAACAGGTTCCACAAGTGGAAAACTAACCGAGAACAATAGAAGAGCAATCAGGAAGACAGTAGATAATATTTGATAGTGAATTTCAGTTTTTGAAGGTCAAAGTAGACTGGAAAGCAAGAACCTGGAAGAAGGTTCCACAAGCGCAAATTGACCATGAACAAGAGTAATCAGGAAGACAGATAACAATTGACATTGCATTTCAACTTGTGAAGATCAAAGTTGACTAAAAAGGAAGATGGTGGAAGACGGTTCCCTAAGCGAAAATTGACCAAGAACAATAGAAGATTAATCTGGAAAACAACTGATAACAATTGACATTGCATTTCAATTTTTGGAAGATCAAAGTCGACTGGAAAGCAAGAAGCCGGAAGATAGTTGCCTAAACGAGAAGCGAGATGGAAGAAACTGTTAGCATAGGATTTACGGTTACATCTAGCCATATAGGCTATAAAATGATTTGACCTAGCTGCTAATATTTGTTTCATTATTTCTTCTTGTCTCCGTTCTACCATATATTTACGCAAATTTACTAGGCACCTTACTAGTGTGATTTCCTATCATTTAAGCCTTCAATATGCCCCGTGATTATCTGATTTTTCAAGCCCTCTTTCCTTGTTTCGTTTTCCGGAAACTTCAACGGTCTCTTCTTGATCCAAAGTTCACCTGTACGTTTTACCACGATTATCCTTAAAACTTCCTAATTGTTCACATGTTTCATCCATTGTATTCTCATCAATCTTCTTGAAAAGCACTTCTCTATTGCCATTGGAGAATTTATATTACATCGCAGCTCGACACTCTTTTCTTACTTTCTAACGAAGTTTTCCTGCTTCATAATACTTTGCTTAGCATTTAGAAGACGTGTTTCGCTATTTCAATGTCCATTAAGATTTCTGTGTTTTATTTACTGTCGTCTGTTAATAAACTTCCGCAGTTCTTGATTTTGGCATCTATAGTTCGAAACTGATTTTGGGTTGTCCCCCTTGCTAAGGACCGTACATTCCGAGACATAGCAGTAAATGAAAGCCGGATGAAAGGACTAACTATTAATTGTAAGAAGACGGCCTAAATGCAGAATATAAAAACAAAAGTCTCACAAATAAATGGTAAGTAAATATTACTATTTTGCATCATGGAAATCATTTTATTTAATTTAAAAAAAAATATGATCGGGGAATATTCCAGTAAAGGATTTATAATATACCTCTGACAGCCAGCGTGTTTGTAAGTCGATCTAATGGGGGCATCAGGCAGATTTGATTTCGCCTGAAATATAAGTCGAGAGTCTAATCTACACATATTTCTGTTTCATCCTGTTCGAATTGCGACTTGCCGTTCAGAACACGTGCGCCTTAAGAACCCTTGTGGGAGGGGCTTTGGATTTTCAGTTTTACTCGAAGGATTAGATTCCAAAATCCACGATTAGAGGGAATTAGAAAGAATCTAATTTTCTAGAGCAACGGGATTTTTTATCAAATAATCTACCGATATGGGCACATCTGTAGGCCAATTCTCAGTTGGAAAAAATGTCAGGTTTTATCGTTAAAATGTTTTCTTTTTTATTTTATTTATGCATCCAAAGTGAATTGCATTATTACAATTTTACAATTATGCATTCCTTGCACAAACCCTAAGACAACTTTCCAAGTTTATATATAAAGATTTAATTCAGGCATGTTTGCTTGAATAATCTAAACATATCATATACCGCCCTGTCAGCTGGAGCTTCAGAATAGGCTGACTGTACCTCTGCAGAGGGTTAAAACCCCCACAATTGAGGCGTCCTAGGTAAGACGATAAAGTACATCCGCGTCCTGGGTAAAACGCTAAACCACGTCCAACAGCAAGGCCTCTGATCAGAAGGTTTTGAGGAGCGTTGAGCCACTTCTTAATTGCTGTTGTTCCCAGGTCTACCCTGACCCGGAGTGGTAGCACCTGTTAGGGTCCCTAGTATGGGCAAAGAGTTAACCCCCCCCCCAAAAAAAAAATGGGATCAAAACACTATGAAAGTTTAAAAATAGATTTTAATATCAGCAATAAAAAAATTACCAGCAATACATTGTTGAAGAAAGAATTGTTAACAGCAATAGATTTTTGGAACAATATTACCCAAAATAAAAATCTTGTCGGTATTAAATAACCCATTGAGGTTGATATACCGTAAAACAAAATAAACCAAACCAAGCTAAACCTAAGAATACATATTCTATTCATACGAATCTATTCTAAAAATGTTGTCGGCATTAAATAACCCATTGAGGTTGATATGTTGTTAAACAAAATAAACCAAACCAATCTAAACCAAAGAATACATATTCTATTCATAAGAATCTATCCTAAAAATGTTGTCGGCATTAAATAACCCACTGAGGTTGATATGCCGTAAAACAAAATAAACCAAACCAATCTAAACCAAAGAATACATATTCTATTCATACGAATCTATTCTAAAAATGTTGTCGGCATTAAATAACCCATTGAGGTTGATATGTTGTTAAACAAAATAAACCAAACCAATCTAAACCAAAGAATACATATTCTTTCATAAGAATCTATCCTAAAAATGTTGTCGGCATTAAATAACCCATTGAGGTTGATATACCGTAAAACAAAATAAAACCAAACCAATCTAAACCAAAGAATACATATTCTATTCATACGAATCTATTCTAAAAATGTTGTCGGCATTAAATAACCCATTGAGGTTGATATGCTGTTAAACAAAATAAACCAAACCAATCTAAACCAAAGAATACATATTCTATTCATACGAATCTATCCTAAAAAAGTTGTCGGCATTAAGTAACCCATTGAGGTTGATATGCCGTAAAACATAATAAACCAAACCAATCTAAACTTAAGAATACATATTCTATTCATACGAATCTATCCTAAAAATGTTGTCGGCATAAAATAACCCATTGAGGTTGATATGCTGTTAAACAAAATAAACCAAACCAAACGTTAACTATATTTTTAAGCCTTTCATCACGAAAAAACACATGTTTTTTTTTGTTTTTTTATTTATTTTGTTTTTTGAACAAGAGGCCCCCAAGGAGAATTTGTTCACATTCGTTTTCTCCTTGCTACTGCTCTTTTAGAAACTTTCCAATAATAATATTGTATTCGTATAAATCTTTTGTAAAACAATCTTTTCGGCATCGAATAACCCATTGAGGTGTTGATATGCCGTAAACCATACCAAACTATATTATGTCTGTTTATTTTTATTTTAATCTCTCAAGTTCACGGATCAATGTTTTAGAGTTTGTACAAAATTGATCATTAAAAAATTTAAAATTCTGGAAACCCTTTACAAAAAAACATCACGGCCAAAAAGAAACAAAATCGCTGATGAGTGTAGCAACAAACTTCTAAAAGGTTTATAACGGCACATCTAAATTGCAATTGTTAAAATTACAATTAAAAAATAATATTTAAAATCACGTAAGAACAATTTTTAAGAAGAATTTATATGAACTAAGTTACCTCCCCTTACGTAGCAGTAAATTTTTCGAATTTTACTGCATTCAAGCACTTCTTCCTTTTTATTGGCCATGTGCTTTCAGGTCGTAGGCGATCATGACTCTCCACGTCTCTCCATCCCTCGCAGCTCTTTATAACAAGTTCCTTCTTTCTGCTTCCTCCCCCAGACCATGTTCTGTCATACACATGCTTAAGCCTGCCAGGTATGTCAAACGTTGTTTTCCCTCTATTCAACCGGTGAGTATCAGATTCTCCAGACACTCCTTACTCATTATGTGTCCCAGAAAATTCAGCTACCTATACCTGATATCAAGTATAAGCCTCTTCCTTGTTTGCAACCTAAGACCTCATCGTTGCTCACACACTTGGTCCATGATGCTCACATATTCATAAATTACATTATTATTTGAATTGAAGAATGTCTTTTGATGAGAATGATGTCTTTGGAAAAATAAAGTCCCTATGGATAATTACGGCTTTTTTCTTGATCAATTTTGTACAAACACTAAGGCATTGATTCGTAAACTTGAGAGGATTAAAATTTAAATAAATAGTATAATATATCTAGATTATTCAACCAAATATGCTTGAATGATGATATAAATAAATGCATATATATATATATATATATATATATATATATATATATATATATATAATTATATATATATATATATATATATAATTATATATATATATACATATATATATTAAATAGAAGAAAGAAACCGCAAACATTTTTGGTTGCAATGTGGTTTTTTTTTAATATTATACTTTATTTTCTACAATTTTGCCTATAATTTTGCTACACGGGTTTCCGGTCTCGCGACCCATCATCAGGCAAAGGGTGGAGATTTCCACATATTATTAAAAATAATCAATTTTTTCCTCTATGTTTTTCGATGTTAAATATTCCCGATATGAGACATTCTCTTTTTTGTGTTAGTCACCCAAATCTCTTTTTTGAGGCACGCTTTTCTGAGTTCAAGAAAGACTTTTGGGTGACTAACACAAAAAAAGAGAATGTCTCATATCGAGAATATTTCACATCGAAAAACATAAAGGAAGAAAAATTAATTATTTTTTAATAATATGTGGAAATCTCCACACTTTGCCTGATGAAGATCGCGAGGTCGGAAACCCGTGTAGCAAAATTAGGGAAAATAAAGCATAAGTTTAAAAAATAAAATCCACATTACAAACAAAAACGTTTGCGGTTTCTCTCTTCTTTTTAATATACTCGGTTTTCTCTCGTTGGAACTACTATAACCTCTTCCGATCATCACTGTCGTTTCCGTATATTGTTTAATATGTTGTAATTGACATCTTTGATAATGGCTTAAGTAAGCCGAAAGCTTAGATTGTATTTAAAAAATATGGATCACTATTGTGAATTTCTTTCTTCGTTCAACGATAATGTTATTAAACTTATCAGATGTTACGAAAAAAATTTACATAAAATAAATAGACAACACTTGTCTATATTATTTAATGAAACTTGTATGAATGAAAAGTTGCTGCCTAAATACACACTATATATATATATATATATATATATATATATATATATATATATATATATATATATCATGGAATTGGAATTAAGACGCCATTAGTTAATGAACATTCTGTTTCAATAACCTACAACTATTGATAGTTTGAATGTAAATATATACAGTGGGTGGGGGAATATTCATACACCATGATTTTTTTTTTTTATTTATAATAATTTATAATATTTGTATACCATGTCATAATGCTGCAATATGCAAAAGAGAAAATCAGAAAAAAATCTGTTATATTAATTGAATTATATGAAATTAAAAGAAGATAGAGGCGAAAAAAATACAGACATCCTCAGATATGAAATAGATTGTGTTATTGTTTTTACTCTCAGTAATAAGTGGACAACGAAAACCAGGGTTGTAATCCGAAAAATGCTATGAGAAATGTGTTGTTGTTTTGGAACGGGCAGTCGCAACGCTGAGTTTGAATTTAAATTTTAAGGTTCTGCGTTTATGTACAAATGTAGTGATAAGAGAATTCTTTTTTACTGGTAGATTTTCAATCTATTTCATACCTGAGGATGTCTGTAGGAACAGACGAAAGCTTGTAAAATAAAAAGACCTAATGCAACTGAAATTTATAAAACAGGATCTTTTCATTCATAAACAGGTTCGGGGTTTTTGTATATTATTTGAATTGTTCGCGAAGATGGATTTCTCGCCATTTAAATCATTAACCTTTGTATTTGTTTTATGTATGAATAATTCATGTATTTGTAAATTAATTGCACCTTTATTGAAATATATATATATATATATATATATATATATATATATATATTCTGTTTATTTTTATGGATACGACTTGAGTAAATACTCTATTTTTAATTAAACAGTATTAATTACATTTACCGGCCTGAATGTTCGAGACATTTCGTAGAAAATATATGGAAACGGTCATTTCTGTTTATCAGCAGTAATTTGAGCTTCTGTAACCGTAATTTCTCTGTGGCTGGATGATTAAGATCACGTCAGGTAAAATGACGGTTTCTGTATGGGATGCAAGTTCGATTCCTGTGGAGGAACGTATATTTTCAACGAAATTTCTCGAACAGAGCATTTACTCAAATAAGTTGTATCTGTAAAATAAGATATTTATCGGTTTTAATCCATTTCATATAATTCATACACATATCCATGGTTAAATTTCTCAGATTTAAATTTAAAGTAACTACAAAACATTTCGCTTTTAAAATTGCCTTGATAAAGTCAAATTGACGAAACGCATTATTTATTTATTTCTTTACAGATTATGGCCGTTAGGTAAAATTATATTAATGAGTTTGAGAAAAGGTTGTCTGCTAGCTTTCTTATTCCTAATTGGTGACTCGCAAAGATGATCAAAGAATTTTGCAAAGAGAAGGTCGTCAAATACCTTTGCAACCTTATTTTTTCGCGATCTATACTGCTTCCGGTACAAACGGAAAAATTAAAGTCACGTGTTATAATTTAATCTACTCCTCTCAATCTCCGACAGGGCTCTTGCATACCTAATATGTTCATCCAAAACAAGGAGTCATTCAAGATAGAGTTTTATTGAATGAAGTTATTGTAAGGGTGTACAAGGAGGGGGTAAGGGGGCATGAGTCGACAATCTACACCGGGCAGGGCAAGTCGCAGATGGGAAGGTCTGAACTGGTGAAACTAACGAATGTAGCTCGTCTGAAAATCCGCTAGGAAAATAGTGATAAATTGACAAGAGGCTGGCAGCGTTTCGTCTACGAGAATTCGGTTAAAGAGTGGGAAATGATTCATCACCCAAGAGGCTGCGTAACCGATTTTGAAATGTCAAGTCTGAGAATTGAGGATTCACCAATCCAGATATGGCACCAATATTCCATTTTTGGTCTGGTCCTACTCTTCACAGATTATACAATGTAAAAGAAATTCCAGCGTTCTGATGAAAGAAATTCCAGCGTTGCCATAAAAGAAATTTTTAACGTGATAAAAAGCAACAAAAATTAGTTGAAAAGAAGTTCAAAACCAAAATAAATATTCCTACATTAAAATATTTGAAATTGTTTGATTGCTCTTCAATAATTTCACTCCAAGCAAGGCAACAAAGCCACTAAGATGCAGGGGTTACTGAGTGTGAAAAAATAAAGAAATACTAGTCAAAAATAAATAATAGTTGACAATGCTTCATCAAATAAAATTTCAAAATAATAATATTACTAATGCTACTTGATGATTTGCTTTTTTTACGGCTTATCGACCTTTATGTATTATTTAACGTCGAAACATTATAAATTGTAAAAATAATTCTTTTTTTGAAAGTATATTACCGTAACAATGTTTTGCAGATAACAACGATTTTTTCAGATATAAATCCCAATATTTAACCTGTAGCTGGGGGAAGAAGGGCTGGGTTCATACCTTTCATAAGGGTATTTGTAAGTTAATAAAACGAACTCGATTAGAATTCGAACTCAGTCCGACGGTTTCCTCGCTACCCATGACACCACCCGCACATCCACTACAACTAAATAAAAAGCAATTAAAATGAAAGAAATAATAGTCAAAAATTAATAATGGAATTCACGATAATATTAATGCTGAGAGTATACATTTTTTTAAAGCAATTCACCCCAAGCAAGGTGGGAGTGGCACTAAGACGCAAGGGGTTACAGAGGATTGAGAACAAGAGTAAAGTGGTATGTTTGAGGAAAGAATACAGAGAAGAACGGGGAACAAGCTCAAGGTGTCAGATGTCGATTGACATTACACTTGAATATTTGAAGATTATGATTATCATGGAAGCAAACAAGAGGAAGTGCGCTCCACAGACGGGAAGTGCCAGAGAAGAAACCTTTGGTGTTGAAGGAACGGATACATTTAACCGTTTCGACAGTGAAAGGGTGGGGCCGAGATACAAGTGAAAATCATTTGAAATTAAGATGAAAGAAATACCAGTCAAAAATGAATAATGTTTACCAATGTTTAATCTAATAAAAACTGAAGATAATATTGTTTCTAATGTTACGAGATTATTTGCTTTACGGCTTATCAACCCTTTATGTGTTATTCAAGGTCGAAACATATTTTTTGATTGTAAGAATAATGCTTTCTGGCGAGTGAATAGTGTATTAAAAGTTTTTTTGTAGATAACAATGATTTTTCCAGATACAAAGCCTACTATTTAACCTATAGCTGGGGTAAGATGGGATGGATATATAGCTTTTACGAGGATATTCATAAATTAATGTAACAATGTCGTTTTTTGACGTAACGTCAAAAAAACGACATTATTACGTCATTATTTTTGCACCAACCTAATATTAATTCCAATGCTACGAGATTATTTGCGTAACGGCTTATCAACGGTTTATGTGTTATTTAATGTCGAAACATTTTCTGATTATAAGAATAATTCTTTCTGGCGAGTGAATATTGTATTAAAATTTTTTTTGCAGATAAATTTTTTCCAGATAAAAATCCTACTATTTAACCCATAGCTACGGTAGAAGGAGATGGAACCATAGCTTTACCAAGGATATTTATAAATGAATATAACTAACTCGACTGGAATTCGAAATCAGTTCTCCGATTTCACTACTACCCATTACACCACCAGCACATCCACTACCGCTAGATAAAAGTAATTTAAATGAAAGAGATGCTATTTAAAAATTAATAATTGTTGACAATGTTTCATTTAATAAAACTTCAACACAATATTACGGCTAATACTATAGATAAAAAGATGAAAGAAATTCCAAGCGTTTACCAAAGTTTTATCTAATAAAAATTCAAGATAATATTACTTCTAATACTACTAGATGAAAAAGGACTAAAATCAAGATGAAAGAAATACTAGTCATTTTTTTTTCTATTTTTATACTTTTCCTTTGATTTTGTTTTTACTCTATTTTTTTCTGTACAGATTTTTACCTCCTAAAATACGTACACTCTACGCATTTTCCCTTCTTTTTCTTTTCCTGCTCCACATAATTAAGTTTTTCGTTAACGTGTTGAGTACGCCATACTATAAAACGTTCATGTGTTCAGATGTGGCGGTAACGGGTAGCGAACAGAGATTGGATGAGATGGCTGCTCGGGGCAGGTGTTTGGTTCTTGTTCTGTTGGTGGCAGCGGTGTCGGCAGCTCGCTTGTCAGCCTCGGCATCAAGGCAAGACGCCCTGTTCCTGGGCCAGGTAAGGGGGAAGGGTGGCCATGTTGTTTTTCCGCCATCTCGTTCGCACCCGTGATGTTTATTCTACAGGCTCGCGGCCTCAGAAAGACGATAGGTTCACCAATTAATCTTCTCAAGCTTCCATCTTTTTTCTGTCCGAGATTTTATAGCTATGAAGTTCATTTCTCTTTCTTCTTCACATTTTTACTTTCTCTCTTTTTCCTTCCCTCCCTCCTTTCTTTCCTTCTTTCTTTCTTACTTTTTCTTTTTCGATCTTTCTCTTCTCTTTGTTTCTTTTTCTCTTTCCTTCTTTCTCTTGTCTTCTTTTTCTTTCTTTCCTTCCCACCTCTCTCTCCGTCTACTCCCTTGAATCTTCGGGTTTTTCCTTCTTTCGTTCATTGACTTTTTCTTTCTTTTTCATTTGTATTTCTTTTAAAATTTTCTTTCTTACCTTTTCTTATTCCTCCCCTCTCTCTCTCATTCTTATTCCTTTCTTCATGTCTTTAGTTTTTCTTGCTTTTCTTCTTTTTCTTATACTCTTTCCTTCCTTCCTTTCTTTCTTTCATTCGGTCTTTCATATTTCTATCTTTCTTTCTTTATTTTTATCCTTCTTTTATCTTTATTTTCATTTTAACCATTTTATATTTCATTTATTTTTCGTTTTTTTTATTCTCTTCTTTCCTTCCCTCCTTTCCTTCCTCGCTTCCTTCCTTCCTTCCTTTCTTTTACCTTTGTTTTCATTTTTATATTTTTATATCACTTTTATTTTTTCGTCTTGTCTTATTCTCTTCCGCGCTTTTTTCCTTTCTTTCTTTCTTTCTTTCTTTCTTTCTTTCTTTATTTTTATCTTTCTTTTACCTTTTATTTCATTTTATATTTCGTTTATTTTTCTTTTTTTTATTCTCTTCCTTCCTTCCTTCCTTCTTTTTCTTCTTCTTCTTCTTCTTCTTCTTCTTCTTCTTCTTCTTCTTCTTCTTCTTCTTCTCGCTCGCTTTACTTCCTTGCTTCTTTGGGTTTTTTATTCTTTCGTTCTTACACTCTTTCTTTTTCTTTCATTTGTATCAATCTTTCTATCACTCTTTCGCTCACTCTCTCTCTCTATCACTCTCTTTGTCTATCACTCTCTCTCTCTTTCTATCATTCTCTTGCCTACTCTCTCTATCACTCTCTCTATCACGCTCTATCTCTCTCTAATCCTCCCTCTATCCTTCTTTCTATCACTCTCTCACTCGTTTTTTCTCTCACTCACTCACTCTCTCTCTATCTATCACTCTCTCTCTCTCACTCTCTATCATAGATTTTCTATTTTTTTCACTTCATATTTTCTTTTTTAGCGCGTACGAGTTTATTTTTTATTTTCTCTCTTGCCCCCCTCTCTCTCTCATACACACACACTACCTCTCTCTCCTACTCTATCTCTTTCTTATTCACTCGTTCAATCTTACTTTCTCTCTTTCACCCTCTCACACTTACTCACACTCTATCTCACTCTATCTCTCACATTCTCTCTTTTTTTCTCTCTCTCTCTTTTTTCTCGTACGTCTTATTGTTCCTTCTTTATTCTGGGGTATTGTTTGACATTGTCTAACCAGTTTTTGCGTCCACCTTCAATGGTGTGTTGTATGATGGTCTTGCACAGGCTGTCGTGCCTTGCAATGTGTTCAAACCACGCGATTTTTCTCCGTTTGACACTAGCGAGAAGAGGTTCCTAGTGGCCCACAAAACTTCCAACCCCTTTTCCACACAAACTTATTGGTTTTTTGTTCCCAATAGAAAATACCAAGAAGTTTTTTTATACATTTGTTCTCATGAGAAAACTCATTGGCATAATAATCAACATCGAATAAATACGAAATACACTTAAAATCAATACCTTTAAAACATCAATACACCCAAAATCAATACCTTTAAAAATATCAATACCCTTAAAATAAATACACTACTTAATAAGTTAAAGCTTAAACATCCTTATAACCGTAAGCAAATAAACATATTCTGGCCCACATTTCTACTCAATAGTGTTATTCCTCTGTCACTGTCAGTCTGTCGGTCTCTCTCTCTCTCTCTGTCCGTGTGTCCGTCCGTGTCGTTGATTAATGCTTGATAAAGCTGGTATTTAACCGATCTCACCACGAGGCAAGATGTGGCACAAGGCCGATTTTTATGCAAACACAGGGTCTGGTTTGTCTACCTCCCCAGATGAGACTCAGCCTTTCGGCATAGCCTCGTCTGGGTTCCTCTCTGCCTGAAAGCAGAGCGCTCGCTTCATGCTTGATTGAAGGTCGATTTTTCTGCTTTTAAACTTCAATTTTCCATGAAATCGACCTTGCCAATCGAACGATTCTCCGTGGCTCGATCGGTTTAGGCACGTCAGGCTAAATAACGGGTCTATATAGGATACAGGTTCAATTCCAGTCGGAGAACGAATATTTTCTATGAAAATTTCTCGGACATTCAGGCCGGTGAATGTTATTAATACTGTTTATTATAAAACACAGCATTTACTTAAATATTTGTATCTATAAAAAGAATGTATAAACATAAAAATGTCTTAAAATAATTGTCTGACTTTATCCATTTCATATATATATATATATATATATATATATAGGTAAGATGAGAACGAATAGAGTACAATTTCAACGTTCGCAACATTTATCTTAAAAGAGGGCTCAATAAGAAGTAGAGCAATATTCATAATTTTAGAATTTTACATCGGAAACATGTCAAAATTGCTTCACAATTTCAGTTTCGATGCATATCAGTGCATCGCCTGATGAGATGCATTGGTACGCATCGAAACACGACTTCAGTTGTGTAGCGACTTTGATATGTTTTCGATGTAAAATCCAAATATATATATATATATATATATATATATATATATATATATATATATATATATATATATATATATATAATTAAAAGAAGAAACAGATCACTTTAAGGTACCATTGTAATAATTTATTTCACCAGAGAATTTATTATTCTCTAGACCTTCAGATTTCACTATATATATATATATATATATATATATAGTTTATATAGTTTATGGAAAACTAGGTAGTCCGTATGGGTAAACCCAAGGAGGATAAAATCCAGAGAGCTCAATGTAAATCCAGACCAAATACTTTAAATAAAAACAGACCAATTTAAGGTTCCATGTAATAAATTATTTCACCACAGCCCTTTTAAAGGACTGCGGATCATCCGACTTTACTTCCAAATGTTGAAACGAAAAATGAAAAGAAATTTACACATTTTTGACGGGCCGTATTAAGCATATGTAAATTAACGAAGAGAGGAAGTTAGTGGGGCGGGAGAAGAAAATAGCGAATAAGAATTGAGATATGAAAGGTAAAGTACGAAAATGGTTTGAGGGCGGAAAGATACAAGGTTAGAAATATAGAATAAAAGAAAGCCAGGTGAAAGAATATATATATATATATATATATATATATATATATATATATATATAGTTTATGGAAAAGTAGGTAATCCGTATGGGTAGACCCAAGGAAGATAAAATCCAGTGAGTTCAATGTAAATCCATCTATATATATATATATATATATATATATATATATATATATATATATATATATATATATATATATATATATTCTTTCACATGGCTTTCTTTTATTCTAGTTTTCTTGCCTTGTATCATGCCGCCCTCAAACCATTTTCGTACTTTACCTTTCATATCTCAATTCTTATTCGCTATTTTCATTTAGGTCTCTCGGTCAGAAAGCATAAATGTCTTTTGTTGAGCGAGATTGTAAACTGGAGATATATGGCGCTCTAGTCCTTGATAGATAACCGTAATGGTCGTACAAACATGCAAAATAATAGATTTAATAAGAGTAAAATACATTTTGCACGTGAAGCCCCTGTTACGAACTTAACGTCATTAAAGATAAGTAAGGACTCTTAGTACGAAATTATATATATATATATATATATATATATATATATATATATATATATATATATATATATATATATATATATATATATATATATATGCATTTCGCAGCGTATTCAAATCACCCAGAAGGTAAATAACATTTACCACATCAATAAAACTGTTAGGTTTAGAATTTTTATTGCTTGTGCGTAGCATTTGCTCTCGATGCTGTCGCTGGTAGTCTTCTGTTTTCTTGTCTCTAACGTTAAAGAGTTCTGCGTTAAGAGAAGAAACTGTTATAAAAATAAATTCAATAATGAAAAATGTCGTATCTCGGTTAGAGTTCTGTTTGGTCGAAAAAAGCCAGATCTAGAGATTTTTTTTTTTTTTTCAAAGCCTTTGCAAAAAAAGCCGGCCAGATTTTAATTCGATTATGGATAATTATTTTAGGAAGTAGGGTAAGTTGTCGGGGATCAAGTGACAGGAAATCGTCTCTAATCACTCTTAGTTTCCTCAGCACGGATGTGAGTCCTAAACCTCGTTTCGAAGCTGCTGCTTACTTCAGATTCGAATAATATGTAGTGGTTTTGTTTTAATTCTTACTCACATATTCGTTTCTTTCTAATGCCCTGAAAAAAATTCTTTGGGGGAATTGCAAGAAAAAATATAAGATCTGTGATATTTTTATAGCTTTTGTTGTCATTATTATTAAATAAACGAAAAGCATAACGCTGAAATAAAAATATACAAAGCCGAATAAACCCATAATAGTACAAAGACTGACAAGGATATAAAAGGCATATCCATCACAGCCAAATGTGCGTGATATGATAAATGTTTACTAAAGAAACCGATGGTAATTTTCTCAGCGTGGCACAAGGCCTAAAGTATGGGGCACTCAGTAAGGATCGAAGTCACTATTCAGCCGTAATTGATCTAACGAGACAAGCTTGTTAACCCTTACACCACGTCGAAGTGCCGAATGATTTTTTACGTGTAGCTTAGGTATGGCACAAGGCCGAATGTTGTGGGCCACCCAGTGAGGATCGACCTCAATATTCACTCGTAATTGATCTAATGAGACAAGCTTGTTAACCATTACACCATGTCGAAGTGCCGAATGATTTTCTAAGTGCAGCTTGGATGTGGAACAAGGACTAAATTATGGTGCACCAAGTGAGGATCGAATTCGCTATTCAATCGTAATTGATCTAGTTTAGGCCCGCCTGCTAATGATTATTCCACATCGAGATGACCAAATGAGTTTCTCAGTGTAGCTTAGATGTGTAACAAGGCCTAAAGTACGAGGCACCCAGTGAGTATCAAACTATCTATTCAGTCGTAACTGATCTCGCCTGACAAGCTTGCTAAAAATTACACCACGTTGAAGTGCTCAAAATGTGCGCGGGATGGTAACAGGTTTTGATAAAAGCGGCGCATAGCATTGCAGGTCGGTCCTAGTTAGAAATATATTCGGTCGGCTTCGAAGGCTGTATCCCCACTACCCACTAGTCTCCTTATACTTACAAAAACGAACCTATCGTCATGATTCTTTCCTCGCTCCTCCCGCTCATGAACAGATATGTACAGAGTGTCATCCCCTAAAGGATAGGCCTAAATAACATCTTAATTCTTCAAAACAAAACGTGTACCGAACTTGCCGGCCTATTGGACGCACCCAGGCATCCAGATTTTGGCAGGGGAAAAATACATACATCCGAACCAAAAAAGTCAAAATTATTAGGTTGGTGCAAAAATAATGACGTAATAATGTCGTTTCTTGACGTATTTTTTAACGTCAAAAAACGATATTATTACGTCATTATTTTTGCACCAACCTAATATAATTTTATATTTATGTAACATTCTCACTGATTATAAAGAAACACCTACAGTATTATCACAAATTATACGCCTGTTTTTTTTTTTTAATAGAATTGAGGGTAAGTTTAATTAGCAGGACATTGTTTGGAAAAGGAGAATTTTAGTATATTTCATCAAGGATTTATTGAAAACTGTTTTGATTGTTTTTCAGGCAGCAACATATTCATATACAATAAGTTTATAATAGCTACAAATAAATCTACTACTCTCAGTGAACAGTGGTACATACAATAATAGGTAAAAAACTCAGATATATAGCATCTGTTGACAAATGAAGTCTCATACTATACATCCAAAAAGTCAAATTTCAATACCTTTATATCAAGAAAACCACACACAAAGCAAGCACCTGTCAATGTACCTGTTAAAAGAAAATATTTCTGTAAAATTTGGTATTTCTACATAACAAGCAGCAGAATATCATGCAATTCCTTAATTTCTTTTTCGTGGGTCAAATTTTCAGGGATATTTTTTATTGATATGTTTGTTCACTTCCAGAGGTCCTAATTTCAGAGCTAAGCTCTATGCGTGCGCTGATTGCTGGTGAAGCCTACTTTTTTCTTTCTCTTCATGTCCCTCTCTTATATGATACTGCTGGACGCAGGGTAATTTTTGGTGCATTAAAAAAAAACTCCGCGTGTAATAGACCAGCAAATAAGGTACAGGTTAAAACCTGTATTCAACTATGATAAAAATGCATCAACGTCATGCTGGGTACATCGACAGGTATACATTATTATTATTATTATTATACTTATTTGTTTATTTTTCTTTTTGTTTAATACAGGGTCATTACGAAAGAGGCAATTTACTAAATATATGCATTCTACTTGCACAAAACTAATGCTAAGAGATACTTAATGATGCTAGTGTTTATTGGTTGGTGGATTTTGTTTAACGGCGTATCAACACCTCTATGTGTTATTTAATGCTGAATTGTAAATATTTTGAACACACTTTTCTGGCTTCTATCTATTTCAAACGCAATTGCATACCTTCAACTACAGATGGAATGTGTTGTTCATCATTTATATATATATATATATTCATATTGTATTTTTCATACGTAATTTTCATTTGACAATATGAATAAAATAACGTTTCCTAAATTCTTCTAGTTGCTAAGGACATTTTGTTTGTTGTTAATAGTTACTTTGTTTTCAATAAATTTATTTCTTTTTTATCCTTGAAAAAGTCCACATCAGACGAAACGTGTCGGCTAATAATACAGTTTTCCTATTGTCTTTAACCTTTTTATCTATCTATCTATCTATCTATCTATCTAACTATCTATCTATCTATCTATCTATCTATCTATCTATCTATCTATCTATCTATCTGAATCTCTTCCTGTCAATCTATCTATCTATCTATCTATCTATCTATCTATTCCAGTTACTTCATATCTATTTATCTAATGTCGTAGTTTTCTTCCCGGTGTTCCTTCGAATAATATTTTTTATCATCCTTCTGAGAAATGTGTCACTGAATTCTCTTCCTGGATGAAAGCCGGCATTGAAATGGAAATACGAAGTGAAGCCACCATCTTCTCCTTGATTCTCTCCTGTCTGTTCAGCCCATACAGCCCACAGGAATCAATTCTTCCTGCGCCACAGGACCTGTTGTAACAGACGTCTCTTTGCCGCTCGTAGTGAGTATAAGCGTGTCCCCAAAGAAGTATTCGCTGATAGAATGCGAAACCTTATAGCCTTTCACAAGTTTGGTTCTGGCTACTCTGAAACAGATTCCTTAGTCTCTCTTCTCTTCTATCAATCGGAGGTGTTGACGTCTACTTTAAACAAAGCTGAGTGCTTTGCTCGGACATTTTCATCGAATGCCACTCTCAACTCATCAAGATTAGCCTGATTTTCCACCTAGTACAGATTCTCTGTTATCATTTTAAAACTAGATTCCCAAAAGACTTGCGGAGTCAAGCGTAACCCCCTACAACCGTCCTAAAGAAACGTATTCCTCAATTGGTTCTCCAAACTTTACTATCCAATTTGTTGGAATCGTTTACTGTAGTCCATGATTTTAAGAACTCTACTGAACCATCTGGCCCCTCAAATTATCGCCTTATTAGTCTCTTACCTCTTTTTGTCAAAGTAATAGAGGCGTTCATCAATGCCGAACTGGTTCAGCATTTTTACTTCGCACGGCCTCGTTTTGGATAAACAATATGGCTGCCGTTTCGCCAGGTCTGCCGTGTTAACGGCCAACACAATTTCATTAATTGTAACAGACGGTCTATTTGTTAACGTTCGTAATAGGTAAAAGTCACTATTTGAAGATAGAATTAAACATCTGTCTTTAAAACCTCTGAAGAACATTCTCACTCTTTTATTACCTCTTACAAATTATTGCCTCTTAAATTTTTGGCAATGTACAAGAGCCTCTAATCAACACCGAATCGGTTAAGAATCTTCACCTTACCTCCTATCGAATGAACAATATGACTTCCATTTGTCCAGGTCTGCCGTCGTTCATCAATACCGAAGTGGTTCAGCATTTTTACTTTGCGCAGTCTCGTTTTGGATAAAAAATATGGCTGCCGTTTCCCCAAGTCTAATGTGTTAACGGCAAATACAATTTAACTATCAAACTTTAGATAAGAACAGCGAAGTTCGATCTGTGTCTTTAAAGGCGTTCAATATGTTTTGGTATGCTGGCGGTCTCCACAATCTCAAGGGCTATATGAAGTCTTTGGGTGAATTATTTAGCGTAATCCAATCGTTCCTAAGAAATCGTGTAATGAATGTCGTGTTGAACGGGAACAATTCTTGATTATATCATATTAATGCAGGCTCCACAGGGGCTCTAGCATGGGACGTACGCTGTTTCTGATCTTCATCAACGAGTTTCCCGATGTCATCAGTTCCCAATATGTAGATGACACAACTATTTTCTCCTGTCTTAGTAGCAATCTGACACATCCTGCAAAGTAAAACTGACAGCTTCTCACGAAAAGGACCTCCAATCAATGGTTATCTGAGGAAGAAATGGCTTATAGATTTTCACGTTTCCAAAGCAAAACTGCTTTCATTTAATCACGGCAAGGAACCTTTTCTTCCTGTCATTAGCATGACTGATGCTAAACTCTAGGAAAACAGCATATAGTCTCAAAAGTATAGTGAAACACCTACCCCGAAATAGAATTCGTATTTTGTGTGCGATCTGCCGAAGAAAAATAACCAAAAGTAGTTATAAATCTACTAGTATCAGAATTTATGCTAATGTTCTTCCCTCCCGCGAATGGCGTGATCAATCACAACAAAAAAAATTCTCTCGGTGAAAAAGCCGTTGTTTTTCGCTTATGTGAACAGATTTGATTTTCTGAGCTGGGTGGACGAACACGCGTTTTTGCTGTTGTGAAGTGAAGGATTGATTGGTGACTCCATTTTGTCATTTCTACGTTGCCTGTCGGACTGTTACGACGGACTATCGTTTGAACTGTGATTTGGCTTCAAGTGTTGCGGTCACGAGACAAAAGAAACCTATTGCAGGTGTTTATTGCTACAATAAGTTTATAGTTTTCTTTTCTCTACTACAACAAAAGGGAATGTAGTTGATTCGTCTTTGTGTACGTGGGAAAGGGCTTGCCGAGTGGAAAGTAATTCATCACCCACCAGGCCGCGTAGTCAAGGCTGGAATGTAAACATTGGGCATCTCCAGCCCAGATATGGCGGCAGTATTCTATTTTTTTGGTCTAATTTAACACTTATAAAGAATGTTTTTTAATAATTTCTCCCCAAATAAGGCGATAATGCCACTCAGACGTAAAGGGTTGCCAGATGAGGAAGAGAATGAGAAAACATTAGTGAAGAGAAAAGAGACTAAAAACAAGTTTATGGAACTAGAAGACATGGCAATTGACATTGCATTTGCATTTTTGAAGATTGTAGGTGACAGGGAAGCAAGAAATCGGAAAGGTGTAGTGCGAAGGAAGAAACTATTAGAATAGAACTTACGGTTGCATCTAGCTATAGTGCGTGGTAGGAGGAGTCTGATACTCTATGGAGCAGCATATCGATGGATCGTTTACATTAGTTCCACTTGAGGTATGTGATGAACTTGCGTACCAACAGCCGTTCAAAGCGTGGAGTCACTTTTAGAGTACAAGTGTTCATCATTATAGGAGGAAAGTCAGGGTGTGCACCATGATGACAAAACCTTACTAGATAGGTAATGGAGGTGTTGAATGTTACAAGCCATTTTTTTCTCTATTCAGCTGTGACAGTCACTGAATGCTAATTCTAGGAGAAGATAAAAATTTCGAAATTTTTTTTTATAAAACCAGATCGATCGGTCGATAGATAGATAAATCTAAAAAGAAGGACTCAGATAGATAGATAGATAGATAGATAGATAGATAGATAGATAGATAGATAGATAGATAGATAGATCTAAAAAGAAGGCCTCGGATAAACAGATAGATAGGACTAAAAAGAAAACCTCAGATAGATAGATATAAAAAGAAAGTCCCAGATAACTAGATAGATCTAATAAGAAAGCTTCAGATAAATAGATAAGTAGGTAGATAACTAGATCTAAAAAGAAAACCACATAAATAGAAAGATCTAAAATAAAAGCGTCAGATAGATCTAAAAAGAAAGCCAGATAGATAGATAGATAGATAGATAGATAGATCTAAAAAGAAAGCTTCAAGTTAATAGATAGATCTAAAATGAAAGCGCCAGATAAACAGATAGGTAGAGAGATAGATCTAAAAAGAATACCAGATAGATAGATAGATAGATAGATAGATAGATAGATAGATAGATAGATCGAAAAAGAAAACCAGATATATAGATACATACATAGATAGACAGATAGATAAATAGATCTAAAAAGAAAGCCTCGGATAAATAGACAGATCTAAAAAGAAAGACCGGGATATATAGATAGTTAGATAGATAGATCTAAAAAGAATACTAGATAGATAGATAGATAGATAGATAGATAGATAGATAGATAGATAGATAGATAGATAGATAGATAGATTGATCTAAAAAGAAAGCGTTGGGTAGATAGATAGATAGATAAATAGATAGATAGATAGATAGATAGATAGATAGATCCAGTCTCTTTCCCACCGCCGTAAGGTTACCTGCCTGTGTCTCTTCTATAAATACTTTCAAGTTAAGTGCTCTTCGCTATGGTGTCTTGACATTTCGAATTTAAGCGCAGTACTAGACTGGCGTCGAGATTTCATCAATTTACAATTGAGCTGGCTAGACGACACCATAAGTTCTATGCTAACAACTTCTTTTCTCGCACTTCTCCCTTGTTGAACTCCATGCTCTCCAGCCAACTTTAATCTGCAAAAACTTAAATCCAATCTCAGTCGTTATCTACTGTCCTCCTGATTACTCTTCCTCTGTTCCCTCACCCTAGCATTTGTTCCTGTTTCTAACTATTTCACGCCTAGTAGATCCTTGTGTATTAGTGGCTTTATTGCCTTGGTTGGAGTGAACTGGATTAAAAAAAAAAAAAAGACAACACCGAATCACCTTGCTGTGAGCTATAATAAAACTACTGCTTTTGCTTGAGTTGAAACGTTAAAACTTTTTCTAGCCGGTGTAGTAGGCAGACGCAGTTTAGGGGTGAGAGTAATTATATTTTGTTAATTGAGCACCTGCCCAGGTTTTAAAACAAAAAAATTCATACAAGCCAAAAAATAAATACGATGAGAAAAGAAAACAAATTCAGGTTTTCCCACGTCACACTGGACCAAGGGCTGTTAACGCTTGTGTTATGGTTAACACACTCGTATCTTATACATTTCCTGGTCACAGATGGGCAAGGAGCAACATTTGATACCTGCTTCAGTGCCTATAGATGAAGATAATTCGGTAACAATGTCCTCGCCAATGCTCCATAATTCTGACCTTGTACCAGATTAATTTATTGGGAATGTTTGTTCACCGTGCCAGACAATTTTTCTTGCCAGAATTCTTCTTACACATTTACAAATCTAGAATTCGTGAATACATTGAATATTGCTGCTATATCTGGGCCGGTGTTACTGTTGTATATCTCGAGATTCTCTGTAAAAATCTAAAAAAAGGGTCTATGATATTATTAAGGGTCTGACATCTCGACATCAGCCACATTCCCGCCAGTGTTTCTTCATGTATTCACTCTGTCTTTTCTATAAATATTTCAGTATCTGTCTATATTTCTGAGATGAGGTATTATGTACACTATTTACATTATTCGGATTATTGTCCTCATCTTTGTCGCCATATTTATTACAACGTTTCGGCCCTTTAGTATCTGTCTATATTTCTGAGATGAGGTATTATGTACACTATTTACATTATTCGGACTATTAAGCTCATCTTTGTCGCCATATTTATTAAAAAGTTTAGGCCTTTCAGTATCTGTCTATATTTCTGAGATTAGGTATGATGTACACTATTTACATTATTCGGACTATTGTCCTCATATTTGTCGCCATATTCATTACAACGTTTCGGCCTTTCAGTATCAGTCTATATTTTTGAGATGAGGCATTATGTACACTATTTACATTATTCGGATTATTGTCCTCATCATTGTCGCCATATTTATTACAACGTTTCGGCCCTTTAGTATCTGTCTATATTTCTGAGATGAGGGATTATGTACACTATTTATATTATTCGGACTATTAAGCTCATCTTTGTCGCCATATTTATTAAAAAGTTTAGGCCTTTCAGTATCAGTCTATATTTCTGAGATGAGGCATTATATACACTATTTACATTATTTGGATTATTGTCCTCATCTTTGTAGCCATATTTATTACAACGTTTCGGCCATTGTACGCTCCGGCCTTCTTCTTAAGGACACAATGTACAGTGGATAAAGGCGTTAGTTAGATCCCGTGAGAGGACCCAAAGAGTGTGATTTCAATACCCGATTAAGGGAGTGGAGAAAGTGGAGAGGAGAATTAACAGGAGATACCTGAGAACTGACATCCATTAAACATGGATAGAACAGTCTACGCCAGTGAGAAAAATAAAGGTTCGACATTCCAACCACCTGAAGAATACATCATCTCAGATATATAGACAGATACTGAAAGGCCGAAACGTTGTAATAAATATTGCAGCAACGATGAGGGCAATAGTCCGAATAATGTAAATAGTATACATAATACCTCATCTCATAAATATAGATAGATAATGCCAGTCATTATCTTCAGTCTTCTTAGAAACCTGTCTTTTATTGTCCTTTCTCTTCCCTAGAGTTTTTTTCAATTCTTTTTCACTTCTAGTAAGTCATTGTGTCTTAGTGTTCTTGTCGCCTTCTTTATGGTGGAATGGGGGTAGAAAAAAAAGCTTCGATTAGGAAAATGTGATTATCTCTGGACGAAACATCCAATCCAGGCGCCTGATGATTGCTTCGCATTATTACATTGAGTGACATCACACAATCTAGAAGCAATCGAAAGAAATTAGAAAGTTAGCAGAGAATTAAAGATAAGATGTATGAATTTTTCAACAAAACAAATTCACATCATTTGATGTAGAAGCTTAAGACTTGCTTAAAGAATTAAAAAAAATATATTTAACATTCTTCTTATTTTATGTAACGTGTCGCTTCAGGACGTAGAAGATCATGGCTCTCCACTTCTCCTTATCCCTTGGAGCTCTCAATATGTTTTGTCCCTTTGCTACTTCTCCAAAACCCTTCTGTCATCTTCTCGCCTAACCCCGCCGGGTATGTCACGCGTTGACTTTCCTCGTCTTTCTTTCTTTCTTTCTATTCGTCCTGAGAGTACCATATTCTCCAAGCCATCCTTTCTCATTACATCTAGAGTCTCTTCTTCATCTTTGAGGAGGCCGTTCAATATTCACTACCGTAAGGGAGAACAGATGTCACGTAGCAGTTCAGTAATCTTCTCTTTCTTATCAACGAGATTCTCCTGTCTCGTAATACTCTGCCTAGCTTTTGGAATGCGTCATTGACCATCCCAATATGTTCGGTCCATGATATCCTTAGCATCCTTCTGTAGAAACATACCTCCGTTGTCTAGAGTCTTTTTATCATCTTTGAGGAGACCGTTTAATATTCCCTGCCGGAAGGGAGGACAGATATCAAGTTGCAGTTCAGTACTCTTTTCTTTGTTATCAACGAGATCCTCCTGTCTCTGCCTAGTTTTTGGAATACGTATTTAGCCATCCCAATATGTTCGGTCCATGTTATCCTCAGCATCCTTCTGTAGAACCATACCTCAGTTGCTTCAAGTTGTTTCTTCATCTTTGAGGAGATCGCCTTTGGCCATCTGAATACGTCTTCGGATGTCAGCGGTACACTCTAAAATTAGGATCCGAATAAGGAATTTCAGCTGACGTTATCATACCGAAAAAAACAATGCATTTGACCTAAGGTTATAATTTAAAAAAAAAAAAGAAAAAAAAAAGAGAACATCCCCTTATGATACAATTTTGAAAAAAATATTCACCTGATGTTTGAATTCCAAAATAAAGCATTTCACGTAACGTTTAATTAATAAAGAAAACGATTAATTACCTAATTAAAAAAATTTAATATTAATTAATTTCAAAAGAACATATTTAACCTGATATTAGAATTGATTCGATTTTTTTTCGAAATTTAATTTGAAGGCTGAAAAACAGATGGATCGGAAAAGTTAAAAAATTAATATGAATAAAATTATTTGTAATAATATCATTACAAATGGCTTATGAAAAGCATTTTACATGACGTTATTATCTTAAAACAACGCATTTCACCTAAAGATATAATTAAAAAACAAACAAACAAACAAAAACAAGCGTTTTACCGGACAGTATAATGGGACAAATACTTACTTAATTCCAAAAGAAAGCATTTTACATGACGTTATAACTAAAATTATACTTTTCCTTAAATTTCAAAAAAAAAAAAAAAATCATCTGGTATAATAATTCCAATTAAAACAGCATTATACTTGATGCTAAATTTCTACCCACTGAAATACCTACCCCACGAAATACCTACACCCCGAAATTTCTACCCACCGAAATTCTTACCCACCGGAAGGAATAATCGTACAAGAAATCGAGAGTTCACTGAGATGAAGAAAAAAAAAAAAAAGGAATTGTGAAAAGCTTAATTTCCCATCAGAAAGATGTGCAGACACGAGGATTTGAAAACGTTCCGTAAAGTTCATTGCAATATTTAATTATCGGTTTGTCGCTGCCACACAACAAATAAAGACTAATTACTACAGTTAGTAACATTAGTAGGGACTTTTAATAAGTACTAGTACGTGCCGATGTTAATTGTAACAGAAGCAGAATTGGAATTAAGAGACGACGAGATGCTGCAGCTGCAATTATAAAGAAGTTGTGCGTTTTTGCCAAGTAGACCGTACAGTGGAACGGAATGCCTTGAATATATATATATATATATATATATATATATATATATATATATATATATATATATATATATATATATATATATATATATATATATATATATATATATAGAGAGAGAGAGAGAGAGAGAGAGAGATAATTAATATACGTAAAAACTGTAGAACTGTAAAAAAAAGGGAGCTTCATGCAAAACTAAGACATTGAAAAATGATGGGTGTAATATTACAATGTCATTACTTACCCGAGTCACACCCAACACGCATATATATATATATATATATATATATATATATATATATATGTATGTGTGTGTGTGTGTGTGTGTGTATGCATTTGTGTGCTTATGGGAGCACGGGTGTGTGTCGGGGTGGGGCCTGCGTTTTTTCATAAGCGTGTGATTACCCAATCAAAAATATGTATACGCACGCGCGTGCACACGCACACGTACACACACACACATATATATATATATATATTAAACATTTCCAACAAGGCGATAAAGCCACACAGACGCAAGGGGGTTACTGAAAGTGAAAGATTCTGAGTTAAAAAAAAAAAAAGGAAAGAAAAAACAGGTTTCAGAAGGTTTGGAAGATCAATTTTGAGCCGAAGGCATGAACCCGGAAGGGCACTATTCAAACAAGAACGTGTGTATAAAATGTTAGCCTTAAGTACAGATGACCACTTCCAGGCGCAATATATAACTTTTAGTAATTAGAAACAATATCAGATAAAAAAAGAAATCCACTATAATTACTTTGTGAACAGATCCCAACTTCGAGATCTCCCAACAAGTGATGTGCATTCTTAAATAGTGTAATAGTCATCTGCTATAACATGATGGTTTCTTGTATTCTTATTGGTAAGACTTACTTGGTTTAAAAGTTATTTCCCTGATGGAAAACAGCAATAGTGTTTTGATTCCTTTCAGGAAGCAAAATTTCTTTTGTTAGACTTATCTATCTCTCGACAGTCTGGCATTATGCTTAGTCAAACACGTGTAGCAACAAATATATATATATATATATATATATATATATATATATATATATAGAGAGAGAGAGAGAGAGAAATATATATATATTAATATATATATATATATATATATATATATATAGAGAGAGAGAGAGAGAGAGAGAAATATATATATATTAATATATATATATAGAGAGAGAGAAATATATATATATATGTAGAGAGAGAGAGAGAGAGAGAGAGAAATATATATATTAATATATATATATATATAGAGAGAGAGAGAGAAATATATATATATTAATATATATATATATATAGAGAGAGAGAGAAATATATATATATATATAGAGAGAGAGAGAGAGAAAAATATATATATATATACATATAGAGAGAGAGAGAAATATATATATATTAATATATATATATATATATATAGAGAGAGAGAGAGAAATATATATATATATATAGAGAGAGAGAGAGAAATATATATATATTAATATATATATATAGAGAGAGAGAAATATATATATATATATATATATAGATATATATATATATAGAGAGAGAGAGAAATATATATATATATTAATATATATATATATAGAGAGAGAGAGAAATATATATATATATATATATATATATATATATATATATATATATAGATATATATATAGAGAGAGAGAAATATATATATATATTAAAATAATTATTTATTTTAAAAGAAAAAAAAAATTTATAACATAAATATGTTATAAAATCACTACAAAAATAGCCATTTTGTTTCAACACCTTTGGTGTCTTATCAAGTGATGACGTTGAATGTAAAATAAATGGTTTTAAAAGTTTCAAATTAATTAATATTCTACGCAAGGGGTATATATATATAGAGAGAGAGAGAGAAATATATATATATATATATATATATATATATATATATATATATATATATATATATATATATATCCAATGTAAGAGAACGAAGAATAAAATTGAAACGTTCAAAATATTAATTTAAAACGGGTCTGAATAGAAGAGTAGAACAATAAATATTTATTATACACTATTGCATTAGAACATTTAAGTAACCACTTCAAAATTGTCCATTTTGTTTCGAGGTTTAATAAACAACATCTCATCAGATAGTTGACAACGAAGAGACGTTGTTTAATAAGCGTCGAAACAAAATGTACAATTTTGTAGTAATAACTTACATGTTCTAATGTAACAGTTTATATATATATATATATATATATATATATATATATATATGTATCATTGTATCAACATCTTCTCCTTCCTTCATATCTTGTCCTTTAAGCTTTTGGCTCACATGAGACACTTTCAGAGTGGTTATATGGAGATTTAAACAAAGATATACACCATCAAAGATGATATTCTGTTATGTTGTCATAGAAGATTGCTATGCGACGATAACGGTCGCCGAATAGCAGACGCAGGTCCTAAATTCATGATGTGGTCCTATGACGTCGTACTACGCGAGGGGACGAAATATTACCAACAGAACCATATGTCTAGATGCGATGTAATGTATTGTGACTAGTTTGAAATGTAATTTTGTTGAGTGTGGTTTGCTTTATTTTAATGTAGATGTCCTCCAATATCTCAATGTTCTTTTTAACTGTGTGTATGTGTGAGTATTGTTGTGTTATCAAGTAATATTTGTCCCTATT
>OZ010596.1:14830253-14832753 GCA_963932145.1 Acanthosepion lycidas | reverse complement strand
GTTTCTTTCCAGGTATAAGGGTGGGTTGAAAAGTTCATAGACTAACTATGCCGTATGTGAAACGTCACTTTTTTATGTATATTTTTCTTCTCAAACAAATGGAAAAAAAAGGATGTGACGTTTCACACACGGCTTGCCTACAAGCAGGATTATTCATAACCATTTTCGATTCTCACCCGTCGAAGTGCAGTTGAAATGCACTGAAACCAAGTTGCATCTTTGTAGTGAGTAAAATGGTTTTGTCTATATGATATGTGTGTGTGTCTGTGTGCGTGTGTGTATGCGTGTTTGTGTGTGTAAATATAAATATAAAAGTGAACATTTAAGTCACCACTCAGAGGTGACAGGCTGTTTCATGCTGGACGCAATGGTCCAGTCGGCCTGACGATTGCGTCAAGCATGAAACAGCCCGTCGCCTCTAAGTTTTGACTTCAGTGTTCACTTTTATATTTATATTTACACACGCTCTATCTCTGATATTGAGTACTTTATCCCATAAATATAGCACACCTTAAAACTATATTTATTCATACATATATATATATATATATATATATATATGTATGTATGTGTGTGTGTGTGTGTGTGTGTGTGTGTTAAAGTTTATTTAAAAATTAAAAAAAAGCACAGACACAAAATGAAGATTTCACTTAGACCGTTTATGATATACATTGAGTGAGTTGAAACTGATTCCATCAAGTGTTTGAAATTGAGTCCATCAAACGTGAGAACGCAGGAAATAAAAACCAGTTGCGTGACTACAGACAGAACAATCCTTGAAAATAAAATGGGGTACCATTCGAAAGTACACTGGAAAAAATAAAATAAAAGTTATTATGAATTTTCGCAAATTGTCGATAAAGCATAGCAACCTATTCGGAAATTTCAACGATTTAATTTTAAAAAATTGATAGAAAACACTTGTCCATATATATATATATATATATATATATATATATATATATATATATATATATATCGAGAGAGAGAGAGAGAGAGAGAAAGAAAGAAAGAGAGAGAGAGAGGAAAGTTGAGTCAATGTTTGTCATGCCAGATATTTTTTTTTCTCCTCAGAGTCCATTTTGCACACTTACAAATTTACCATTCGACCGTGCATTGAATTCTACTGCCATATCTGGTCTGGTGTTTCTGTTATTCTTCTCGAGGTTCTTGACAAAATACAAAGAAGGATTTGCAATCCTGACTTGGTATCTCGACTTTCTCACCGATATGACGTGGCTTCCTTCTGTCTTTTCTAAAAATATTTTCATGGTAACTGACAAAGAGCTTTTTTTTCCCATGGTACCTCGACTACATGAATTTACGCGTAAGACTAGTTTGGCATCTAAGTCCCACCGTTTTACAGTTGAAATAGATAAATACAACCACCACTTCTAATCCAACAGTTTATTTTCTCACTCTACTCTTCCCACCCGTGGAACTCCCTTCCGTTTCTAATAACTACAAGCTTAAAAAATTTAAATGCTACGTCAATTTTTCTCTCTTCTTGAATTTATCTTTTCTCTTTTCCTCAATCCTCCCTATAATCAGCCTTTTCTCTCACATTCTCTCCTATGTGTTCCCTCGCTTAATAGTGACATTCTTGCCTTGTTTGTTGTGAAATGATTAACAAATCTTAAATGGAACGTCAATCGCCATTTTCTATCTTCTTAAAGAATGTTCATCTTTTGTCCATTCCTCAATTCTCCTTATAATCAGTATTTTCGCTCACTTTCACTCCCTGTAAGCCCCCGCGTGCTACTGACATTCCTGCCTTTTTGGGGGTGAAATGATTAACAAATCTTAAATGCAACATCAATCGCCATTTTCTATCTTCTTGAATCCCGTTCATCTTTTGTCCTTTCCTCAATCCTCCCTATACTCAGTGTTTTTTCTCACTTTCACTCCCTGTAAGCCCCTGCGCACTAGTGACATTCTTGCCTTTTTGGGATGAAATGATTAAAAAATCTTAAATGCAACGTCAATCGCTATTTTCTGTCTTCTTGCATCCCGTTCATCTTTTGTGCTTTCTTCAATCCTCCCTATACTCAGTGTTTTCTCTCACTTTTTCTTCCATTAAACCCCTGCGTACTAGTGGCATACCCACTTTGCTTCTGGTGAAATGATCAAATATATATAAGCTTGCGCTCAAACTTGAAACAGACCTTCGCCACTTGGTATTCATGTTAGTGTTCACTCTTATAACTACACGTGCTCTGTCTGTTTTTGAATACTCTATCTATAACTATACTTTTATATTATATGGCGCCGTCCTATGCGGTGAGCTTGAACCGCTCGGCCACGAAGAGCGTCAAAATAAAGCAACGTTCTATTTCCCTTCCATGTACAGTCGTTAGCAGAAGGCCATATTTTCTTTCATATGTTTTCCCGAGTGTGCAGTCTTTTCATAGCAAGACGTCAGGTTACGTACTTATTGATCCCCCTCGTATATATGTAAAACGAATTAGGAATATCAAGTGTTCGTGTAAATATCAATTCT
>OZ010596.1:14790253-14825253 GCA_963932145.1 Acanthosepion lycidas | reverse complement strand
CTAATATAAAAAGAATGTATAAACATGAAAATGTCTTAAAATAATTGTCGGACTTTGTCCATTTCATAATGTGTGACGTCATTAATTTACATTTGGATACGCTTTGAGCAGATATGAATGTACGTGAGAGAATCATGGAAGATTGTAGTTTAAAGACAGTAAAATCCACGTTGCAAACGGAACGCTCCTCTGTGGCCAAATCGGTTAAAGACACGTCAGGCTATATGACGATTCAATTCCTGTCGCAGGACGAATATTTTCTATGAAAATTTCTCGAACATTCAGGTCGGTAAATGTTGTTTAATACTATTTATTATAAACAGAGCATTTACTTAAAATATTTGTATTTATGAAAAGAATGTATAAATATAAAAATGACTTAAAATAATTATCGGACTTTGTCCATGTATGATCATGAGCCATTCTAAAGTTCGTATGTTTGCTTTAATTTCGGGTGAAAATAAAGACAAAATTGTCCAACATTTGGATATTTTTTATTAAGTTGGTTATTTGTCTTAGATTTGGGCTCAAATGAGCCATCTTCAAAGTGGTTATATGAACAATTAAACAAAGATATTCAACATCAAAGATGAAATTTTGTTATGTTTTACATAGAAGATGGCTATTCGACGATAACCGTCGCGGAATAGCAGATGCAGGTCGTACGAAAAAGATACGGTTCTATGACATCATACCACGCGTGAGACCAAAATTATACAATAAAAACACATGTCTAGATGCTAGGTAATGTATTGTGACTACTTTGAAATGTAATTTTGTTGAGTGTCGGTTGCTTTGTTTCAAACTAGTCACAACACATTACATTGCATCTACACATATGGGTCTGGTGTTAGATTAGATCAAGGACTTATTTAATAAAAATATCCAAATATTGGACATTATTTGTCTTTATTTTCACCCGAAGTTAAAGCAAACATACGAACTTTAGGACGGCTCATGATCAGACATAATAGACATTCATTGTCTGTTATATTTAAGAAGAATCTGTTAACCCAATAAATATATATATATATATATATATATATATATATATATGTGTGTGTGTGTGTGTGTGTGTGTGTGTGTGTGTGTGTGTGTGTGTGTGTGCGTGCGCGCGTGTGTGTGAAGCGAGAGAGAGAATTTGTCACTTAGCTGATTGGAGTCACCTCCATCCAGACTCCAGAGATCTCAGTCAGTTTCGTGCTAAATGCAATCGCCAGGCCATGCGTTTATCATGGATCAGACTGTCACTTCTGGCCGTCGGCTTCTATGTCCACGCTCTATTCTTGATATTGAGCACATGATCCATAAATATAGAATAGCTATAGCATAAAACTATATTTTATCATATATATATATATATATATATATATATATATATGGTGAACTCTCCCGTCGCATTCGACGTATGAGATGAGGGTCAGCAGCTCAGTTCCTAGGAACCGACAGCCAGACACCAGCAAACATGGTCTGATTTTAGCGGTGAAGGATTTGTGCAGAGCCAACCACATTTTTGAAGGGTTGAATTCAGAGACATGATGCACTACGTGCCACAAGGTCCCCAAACGCCCCTCCACATGTTTTGAGTTCAGAGTTGTCCTTCTCCTAAACCATTTGCCATCCAAGGCAATTAACCCAGTCTGTCCTGCTCTTTACCCATAGCTGGAGGGAGAAGAGGATTCATACCTTTCTCAAGGGATTAGCACGTAACTGAATGTAATGCATTCGAATGGAATTCAAACTCAGCTCACTGATTCCTCAATCTGAATCAATATCCGTTACTTGACCGTGCCTATATATATATATATATATATATATATATATATATATATATATATATATATATATATATATCCATAAGGTCACCATATGTACTGCAGTAGAAGTGTTGTTTCTTGATCACGATAACTAATCCCCACCAGGCCAGTATTTGAATTCAGAGTTACCTTCTCTTAGGTCGGTTGCCACCTATGGCTATAAGACATAGCTGGACATAGCTGGAGGGAGAAGGGGGTGATTCATACCTTTCCCAAGTGTATTAGCACGTAAGTGAATGTAATGGATTCGAGTGTAATATATATATATATATATATATATATATATATATATATATATATGAATAAAAAGAAACAAGAGGAAAAACTATTCTTAGCCGAGACGGTTATTTAGTTGCAGGTGTTTACATACAAAAGCGAAGTTTGAGTTAACAAGACTTTTTGATTTGCGAACTTTCATGAATGTTGATCAGATGGTTAAGTGTCATCATTCAAATTCTGACAAAAGGTAAGCGAGTAATATTCATTTTCTTTCTTTCTTTCTTTCTTTCTTTCTTTTTTTTTTGCTTTTGCATGTTTGTGCAGCAAACATGAACCGTACATTGTCTTGAGAAAGTCCCTCCGAGGACAAAGCACATCGGCTAAGAATGGTTCTTCCTCCTCCACTTTTTTTTCCATTTTGTTCCTTCACACACACACACACACACACATGTATATATATATATATATATATATATATATATATATATATATATATATATAAAATATGACAGACAAAGTGCTTTGATTTAGTATTTCATTCAAATTCTCATGTGATCTAATAATTGTTCTCTTTCCGGATGATAAATTATATAAAAACTGTTGAAGTGTTCTTTTTTTCCGAGCGCTTTCGGCTATACATTTAGCCATTTTCAAGGTTGAAATATATTAACTGATAACAAGAAGAAGAAACATGTGACACGAACATTCACTCTACACCTGTCTGACCATAGCTCATTTAAATATTCATGGAGACCTACCGGACACTATTCGTAACATACTTGTTGACAGCACAAATATAATAGCATCATCTACATGCAAAAAAAGCTAAAAATAATCGAAGCCTTATTAATAAAAACAAAAAACAACACTTTTGAAAATGAAACCATATAAATTGCATAAAAAGTAAATCATTGCACATTGTCGTATTCAATGAAATGTGCATGAATATATATATATATATATATATATATATATATATATATATATATATATATATATACATATTTAAGTTATAAGGAACTTGGTAAACCGAATTGGTAAATCCAAAGAGGATGAAATCCTGAGAGCTCAATGTGAGGACAGAGCTAATATGTAATGAAAAACAAACCACTTTAAGGTACCATTACGATAATTTATTTCACCTAAATCCTTTTGTAAGGATTCAGGATCATCAGGTAAAACTTCCAACAACGAATTGAGAGGAAAAATGGGATTAGAAATTGGTGGGTAGTGTAGTTTTTGTAATTTAATAGAGGGGGTTGAGAGTGGCAGTTAAATAGACAATATAAAGTATAGGGAGGGGTTAATTTTATATCTCTCTTAAGTATGTTTTATATTGGAGTAGGAGGAGTGACAGAACCTTGACCTATTTAGATGGTTAACAAAACGGAAATGAAATGTAGAAAATGTATACAAGTGAGTCTTATGGTAAAGAGAGAGATAGGGGGGGGAAAGAGAGGGAGTTGTTATAATTTTGTTTTAACAAAATTATGTAAAAGATAGCTTACAATGTTTGATAGAAAATTCGATGTCTGAAAAAAATTTTGTTATTAACTTAAATCTTTAATTTTTTAAGTAAATAGTTTCGGGACTAAATATAACTATTATTGTAATAAACATATTTATCTAGGACATAAAGAAATATTTAAAATTTTAATAGTTTATTCACCCGACTAATTGTATTTCCACAATATATAAAGAAAAAACAGTAATAATAACATCTATTTTAATATTTAAAATTAATTTATGAATGTAATTTTTATTTATTATATTGGTAAACTAAATTAAAGATTAGGTTTCATTATTTAATAGTATTTGAGGGTAATATTAATTTTCATTTATTCATATATGTCTCACAAATGTATTCATGTGAATCCCTACATACATACGATCATTAACAAGTCCAAAACACACATACAAACACATGAGATAATTTACACAAAAATTCATTTATCCTCGTACATAAACTATATATATTTTACAATCTTTATCTATATTTTAATATTTGAAATATATATAGATTTTAGTTTGATTCCATAGTTAAAATTTAATTTTAGGTGATTTCGGAAGTGTCTCATTTTAAAGGAATTTAGCTAATATTATTACTATTATTAATAGTTAAAGAATGGTATATTAAAATTTAAATTATCAATTTAGAAATGAAACTCCCTTCAGATGATAACAAAATTTAAATTATAAATATTACAAGAGAAGGATATTACAAATTAAGAATAGTAAATTTAAATTGTCATTAAAAAGACCCAATATTTCATTTAAAATCAATTCATGCACGTATGCACAAAATATACATACACACACACATACATATATACATATACATATATACATACACATACACACACATATACATCCATATATATATACATATATATATACACATATACATACATATACAATTCATATATCTATATACAAATCTATATATCAAAAAATTTTTCTAACCATTTAATCATCTATATATATATACATATATATAGACATACTCATATACACATACATACCCTTAAATACATATACATTCATATATAAGCACAAAACACCTACATACAAAAAAGATATAAAAAGAATATATATATATATATATATATATATATATATATATATATATATATACATGCCACCATATATACACACAATTATATATATATAAAGAATATTTTCTACAATTATTCACACATGGATGTATATGTATTTATATTACATTGTTATATACCCATTTACATACATATACATATATATATTTTCCAAATATTAATTCTAAGATAATTACGTCTATATACATATATAGATTACAAGTAGTTAAATCTATAAAAATACACATATTTAAGTACATGTACACACACATATATCCGTACATATACATATAATATACATATACATACAAAACAAACATAAAAATAAAAACATTTATACATATACATCCACACCCATGGAGCATACACGTTAAAAAAAAATTTTCAGTATTCAAACATGCCTCATACTAGTATATTTATACTCACACATGTGTATATCTATTTATACATATATATCCATACTACCATACATATGTGTCCACAATATAAATACATAGTTACCCTTATCTATAATGTTCATATATATATATCTAAATAAGTTCACATATAAAAAAATTTAATTTCAACAACACATATATCAAAGAGCACAGTGTCAGTATTTTCATATATTCATTTAAAACAATTTATATTTTCTATTTATATATCTACACACACACACACACACACACATATATATATATATATATATATATATTTTTTTTCATTCATGCATGTTTCATTAAATAATATAGACAAATGTTGTCGATTTATTTTATGTAAATTGATTTCATAAGGTCTGATAAGCTTAATAACATTATCATTAAACGAAGAAAGAAAATCACAATATTGATACATATTTTTTAATCCTATCTAAGCTTTCGGCTTACATAAGCCATTATCAAAGATAACAATTACTGTACAGTATATTAAATTAGATTGGATTAAAAAATATGTATCAATATTGTGATTTTCTTTCTTCGTTTAATGATAATGTTATTAAGCTTATCAGACGTTATGAAAAGAATTTACATAAAATAGACAACACTTGTCTATATTATTTAATGAAACATGTATGAATATATATATATATATATATATATATATATATATATATATATATATATATATATATATAATTTGCTAAAGGCTTTGAGTAACCTCGTGACTTAGTGATGAGTTTTATACATTATTTGGTTTAATTACTCCTAATAAGCTAAACCGCTGTATCTATTTAAGTTACTAGAGCATGGATGTTGCAAGCAATATTACTAGTTTGACCAAAAGCAATGGCAAATAAAACTTAGCATATGTGAATCACAGGTGTAATGAAATGAAAGACAATTATCAACAAGGTGATCTTTCATATTCTTTGTTTTTTATATAACTAAGTATATATATATAGAGAGAGTAAATACATAAATATGCCGTAGGAATATGCCGTGTATGATACACGTAGGGGCGTGTATGTGAAGGTTGAGTCACTGAGGGGAAAGATGTCACAATGCTTAGGAACAAGATCCAGTTGCAATTACTTCTACTTCATGTTAGAAAGAAAAGAGAGTCTGTATTTATTCAATCGAAGTTAGTCGAGGACATGAAGGAGTAAAACAGGCAACATGAAGACCCAATTCAGACCACAATTATTTTGGTGTTTTTGAAATTCAGTTTATGCTACCAGGGATGCAAAAGAGGATACATTTATAAAGCAATTGTTAACTTTGATGAAAATTGGTTGAAACATCAAATAAAAAAGAAACTAGTAAAAAGCACTATTTTGCACTATTTACGCAGATTTTCTCTATATGAGCGGTTATCAAGTTAAATAACTGTTAAATCAACATATTGTTGGCTACATCTGAAAGAAGTTCGTATTATATTGCTTGAAAATTGAGGGAGTTTTTAGTTTTGAATTTTTGTTGAGATAGATTTTTTTTGTTTTTCGCTAAACGCAGTGGCGTAGAAATAAAACGAGGTATCGTTGTGCTCATCATGATGTAAGTAACCTACATACCGAGTTTGAACGAAATCAGAGGAAAAAAAAGTTGAATTTATCGGTTTTTGATCCGGCTTTATCGATTTTTGATTTTTTAAAAATTACGACTAAGGACCTATCTCTTACATTGTACAATGTATGTGCCAAATTTGATCAAAATCAGTTTTAGTGGATCTCAAGTGAAAGACAAAAGACAGACACACAGAGATCTTCTGTTTTATATATAGAGATAAATTAAATTTTATATAAGAAATTGCATAATTGAACACAGCACTGTTCTAATTAGTTATTAATAATTTTTATAAGTATACAAGCTACAGACACACACGATAAATAAAAAATATCAAATAGAAAATATCAAATATTTCTTGACTAAGCCACTCAACATTGTCAATTCTTGACTAAGTCTCTCAACATTGTCAAGTTACGAATCTCAAATCAATTTTCCCAATTGAAATTAATGAGAATATTTCCATCCCTTCCAAGACCATAAAAATCACCCTTATCTCTCTAAAATTCACACATATTTTTGTATTTGTGGGTTTCTTCCAAACAAAAACGTCGGAATAAACAAGAAATATAATTTCCAAACAATAAAATAAAAGAGAAAAAAAGATTGTAAAGAAACTATACTAAACCATCAAGTTCAGACGAGTCATAGACCAAATATCGGAAGAGAGAGAGAGGGACAATCGCAGCTAGCTTAGCAACCGGTACTCTAGCCTAGCAACGGCTAGGCTAGTCTGGGATAAAGAAAATTAACTTTATCATTTAATTTTTTTTTAAATTTTATCCTTTTCTCTAAATTTTAAAAAAATTAAAATTATAATTTTTTATTTATCGTTAATATAGAACGGCCATACTGTCTCCCCAAACCCATTACTCGTACGTCTTCCTCATATTTTTTTTTATAATTTCCCGCTTTATCTCAAACGAAGTCATAGGTTTCGGCTTTTTACCACTGCTCTTTACACTTACTTCCCTTTGGACCCATATGTGTCAGTAAAGGAATTTTGCCAAATAACAGAAAATAAGACACAACACCACAGAAATCCTTCCAGAGCAAAGTGAATACGTGTACTGCGAGAGCAAATAATCTCGATGTTTGGCACTCGCTGTGTCAACTAGAGGATGCTTAAGTAAAAGTCGCTCGTATCTCAAAATTTAGCTCGGACCTCCAAGGAAGAAAAAAAAAAACAAAAAAAAAACTGCTTAACTCAGGGTCGTATCTCGAAAAACCACGTATGTCGCTACACGCGTACCTCATATTATTACTGCATCTTAATAATATATCGATATATGTATATTTATATTACAAATTACTCACACTGGTACCTAGCAGCCATGTTTTCCTTTACTCAAAGAGAGTTCCTCAGTTTTGATTTTAATTCAGTTGGACTTTAAAGCGGTGGTGATTAGAATGGTAAACATTATTCAAGTAAAAATCGCCGTACACCATTTAAAAATGCTGC
This sequence comes from Acanthosepion lycidas, assembly GCA_963932145.1. NCBI lineage: Eukaryota > Metazoa > Mollusca > Cephalopoda > Sepiida > Sepiidae > Acanthosepion > Acanthosepion lycidas. Next base: position 14,817,179 of record OZ010596.1, on the reverse strand, counting down.
AGGGCCGTCAGATTCGAAACATTTAATAACTTGGTTAATTTGCAGTGTAACACATACACACATTTCGCATTTAAAAAAAAACTTACATTTATATGTAATTATACATGCTCCATTCGAATCTGGCTTGATAAATTTGATAAAATCTACCGTTTTGGAGTTATCGACAGTGAAATTTAGGATTCATTCGCTTCGCGGGCAGCCATTACTGGCGTTGTTTATATACATTCACTGCAGAATAGCTGTCAGTGTATGTATCATTGCGCAAACTGAGTGTGTGTACATAAATAGTTTTCGTGCGTAGTAACTGAGACAAATTTAGACAAGAAAGATTAGTTCTGAGCTTAGTTTTCCGTAGTCTTCCGCGTTTAGCTTTCCGCAGCGAATGTATGCAAACAACACGAGTAATGACTGCAGCCAACGACTTAATTGAATCCCAAATTTCACTGTCGATAATTCCAAAACGGTAGATTTTATCAAATGGAGCATGTATAATACATATAAATGTAAGTATTTTGGAAATTTTTAATGCGGACTGAGTGCGGGTGTTACACTGCAAATTAACCGATAAGTGAACAAATTCAGTCGGCATTCACCTAATATAAGGTTCAAGAGCTGCTCATGGTAGTGAGTTATTGAATGAGGTGTGAGATAATTGGAGATAGAAGAAAATCAAGATTTTGGAAGATAAGGAGAATCGATAGCAATTGACCCTTATGTTAAATTAAGGTGCTCAAAAGAGCAGCAAACCTGAATCTATTTCACAAGCTAGAAGTTCTCGGGGGGCGGAAACAGCTTTTACTTTACAGCAGCGAATGTTGGACGATTTCCTCAAAGATGAAGAGGCTCGAGGTGATAGAAATGTGATTCTACAGAATGATGCTAAGGATATGGACCGAGCGTGTGACTGACGATGAGTTCTTACAGAGGTTACAAACAAGAAGGAGGCGTATAGTTAATATCAGGAAGAGGCAGCTGAAGTTTCTGGGATACATAATGAGGAAGGAGGGTCTGGAGAATCTAATACTCACGGGTCGAATAGAGGGAAAGAGAGACAAGGGTAAACAACACGTGACATACCTGGCGGACTTAAGCAAGTGGATGACAGAACGTGGTCTGGAAGAGGAAGCAGAGGGAAGGAACTTATTGAGAGCTGTAAGGCATAGAGGAAGATGGAGAGCCATGATCGTCTACGCCCCGAAAGGACCTGACACATAAAAAAAGAAGAAAGAAGGACGTAGCATCGCGAATCCTCACTCTAACTGACTTGACTCGTGATAGGCAAGAAGTGCAGACTGTAATTTTTAACATAGATTAGTTTATATAGATGTTATCATTAAAACACTGACTTGCATTTTTAAATCTAACAGAGTGTATATACACATATGTGTTCTATATTTTAACACTGGTGGTTCGCAGACATACCAAGCGGTAGTAATGTCCGTAGATTATTTTAGGGCAAAGTTGCTACACGACCAAACTATTTTAAATACAGATTTGATCCAATCCTAAAGCTAGAAAGTATAGTTTTTCCCGCTACTAACGGTGTTGGGGATGTGATGTATTTCTACATTTCCAAGGAACGAAATCAAACGCAAAGGCCATAGTTGTAATTTGAACTCAGCACGTCAATCCCACTTTCTGTGCCGTTAACTGCTACGGTAGGCGTACATCCCAGATAGATAGATAGATAGATAGATAGATAGATAGATAGATAGATAGATAGAAACCGCATAACAGATAGATAGATAGATAGATAGATAGATAGATAGATAGAAAGAAAGAAACCGAATGCAAAACAAAGATATAGATAGATAGAAAAAGAAAAAATAGATAGATAGATAGATAGATAGACAGACAGATAGATAGATAGATAGATAGAGAGAGAGAGGGGGGATCAACAGTCTGTGATAGATAGATAGCTAGATAGATAAATAAAAATCGAATGTGAAAGATATTGATAGAAAAGGAAAGAAATACATAGTGAGAAACCGGAAGAGAATGAGATAGATAGATAGATAGATAGATAGAAACCGAATGTGAAAGAAAGATACAGACAGACAGAAATGAATATATAGATAACGTAATAATTGTTTTTTGTATTTTATAACGTCAAAAAATGACATTATTACGTCATTATTTTTGCACCAATCTAATAGATAGATAGATAGATAGATAGATAGATAGAAACCGAATGCAATACAACGATATAGATAGATAGAAAAAGAAAAAATAGATAGGTAGATAGAGAGAGATGGGGGAGATTAACAGTCCGTGATAGATAGATAGCTAGGTAGATAAATAAAAATCGAATGTGAAAGATATTAATAGATAGAAAACGAAAGAAATACATAGAGAAACCGGAAGAGAATGAGATAGATAGATAGATAGATAGATAGATAGATAGATAGATAGATAGATAGATAGATTACATGTACCAATGTCATTTATTTTTCTGTAAAGGTTTTCCGAGAAAAAACTCTAATCTCGTTTAAACCTTTCCTTGTATCAATTTTCACTGCGGTAAAAATCTCGTAATATTTATCTGTGACGCATGTACACCTTTGGTAATCTAATCGCCACATATAAGCTTAGCTTAGATGGATACTTGTTCAAGCAACGCTGAAGAAGATTGTGTTGCAGCAGTATTACAAGATGGGAAGGTGTGTTCAGCCTATGCAATAAAAACATCTTTTACAAAAATATTACTTTATGTACCTTTGTTTTAAGATATCGAAAATTTACAGCAAGAAATCATTGCTTCATAACTGGAATCGTTTGCCAATGTTGTTTATTTAGCGGCATATCGACTACTTATGGGTCATTTAATGCCGAAATTTTATTTTTTGGGGGATGTTTGAAATAATAAAAATATGATATATTATTCTGCTTTCACAATTGAATACATGGTACATGATACTCACCTTTTGTACATGTGTGTGGGCATAATCACTAGAGGAGGTAAGAAAAGGTGTTTCATTAAGACGGATCAAATTCAGCAGTAAATAAATCAGTGTTACTGGTGAAAATTTATTTATTTCTCTATTGGGTCATGTTATTTAAGTCATGACAATCATGCGTGAAAAATAATATCGCCCCAATGTCCGCCAAGGCTTCGGCGGCTCACCTCCACTCGATGGTCAAAATTTTTGATGATGTCTCTGCATAGTTGCTCCTCGATCTCACCAATATGCCTTATTATCTCATCCTTCAGCTGTTAAATTGTTGTTGGCTTGTTGGCATAGACCTTACTTTTGAGATGACCCCAAAGGAAAAAATCTAAAAACGTCAAGTAGCACGATCGTGGTGGCCAATTGACTTCGTCTATTTCGAGAGATGATGCGACCTGGGAACTTCTCATTGCATTTCTGTTTGAAAGTCCATTTTCATAACAGGCTTCGGTAATTTAAACACATTGTTTGATTGTTAATCTTTCCATAACTGAAATTGCCAAAGATTTAAGTTGTTAAATCTGAAGGAAAAAGAAAAGAAAATTATATGCTTAAACTTAATTCACATTTAAAATCAGTCTAAGATATTTGAACACACTTTATATGTGTTTTATATATATTTTTTTTTAAGTTATACTTTGGAATACGGTTTGATTTAAGAAATTGCAGCCTATATGGATTATTGTCATGAAATTTTATATTCGTTGTTCTGTTGATACTACCTAGCGGCATATCAACACCTCTATGGGTTATTTAGTGCCAAAATCGAAATATTTTTAAGACAATTCTATGGCTTCAACTAAATATTTTGAACGCAATTGTATCCCTTTAATTACAGATACATTTTATTACTGATTATCTATTGCCTGTCTTTTTATATAAAGATATATTGCTGGTATTTTTTGACTATTAAAAGGTACTTTTATAATTTCATAGTGTTTTTGTTTGGTGGGTGTATCGTTATTTGCCTATAGCTGAGAACCTAACATGTGTTATCCACGCGGCTGATGGCGGAATTGCGAACAGCTGCAATTAAGAGGTGGTTTTACGCTCCTCAAAACATCCAATCTCCCATTGAGCGGCCTTGCTGCCGGGTGTAGTTTATCGTCATACCCAGAATTTGTGTATGATATAAAGAGATAGGAAAATACATTTAGAAAAGAAAGAGAAGAATAATGAGGTAATACCTCCTTTTCTTCTTGGCAGTTGGTACAGGACAATCTTCTGAGATTATTTTCGTTTTTAAGAATGTATTGCTGGTAATTCATTTACTGTTCAAATGTATTACTGGTATATTTCACTATAAAAATGTAATTTTATACTTTCATAACGTTTTGATTTGTTTGTGGGGGGTGACTATTTGCCCATAGTTGAGTCCCTAACTGTTACTACCACCCCGGTGTACCTGAGAACCACTACAATTAAGAGGTGGTTCCAAGCTCATCGGAACCTCCCGATCAGTGGCATTGCTGCCGGATAGAGTTTATCGTCAATTACTTAACACATACGGCAAGCATATTCATAATCTTGGTTTAGACGCAAAATGGGTGTGTATCTACGAATTAATATGCACACGCCTGTATGAATGTGCGTCTACGTATATGTGAGTGTCATCCCAGAGAAACATGGAAGAAATCTTCCCAATACACAAATAATCAAACACAAAGAAAGCGTAAATAGATCGACTTTTGAGAAAATGCGTCAAAGCCAGAGTTATAAACTACTATCCATGCAAACGAATATATATATATATATATATATATATATATACTCGACTCTCCCATCGAATTCGATGTATGAGGGTCAAGCAGATCAGTTCCTAGGCACGACACCAGCATATGAGATTTGATTATAATGGTGAAGGTTTCGTGCAGGACCATCCACACTTTTTGAAGGGCCGATTACAGAGACCTGGTGCAGTAAGTGCCACAAGGTCTCCAAACGACCCTCCGCAGGTTTTGAATTTTTGTTCTTCTTCTTGACCAGTTGCCATCCAAGGATATAGAACCCAGTCTTTCCTGCTATTTATCCATAGCTGGAGGGAGAAGATTAGGGTTCACACCTTTCCCAAGGTTATTAGCTCGTAAATAAATGTAATGGATTCGACTGGAATTCGAACTCGGCTCTCCGATTCCTCAATCCAGGCCGCTATTACTCCACCGTGCCTTCCCCCACACACACTCACTCACACACACACACACACACACACACACACACACACATATATATATATATATATATATATATATATATATATATATATATATATATATATATATATATATATATATATATAACGAATGTAATGAGAACTAAGATAATATATAAATTCTAACGTTCACAGCATTGCAAATCTTTGAACTAATCTTGTTTTTTTATGTTTGCAGGAAAATATGTATTATTGAACAGCCCATTATTATATCAAAGATATGAAACCACCGTTTTTTGTAGGCATATTAAAGATCTAACATTAAAATCTTGCTAAACGTTTAAATCCATAACTCTTAGCGTTTAAAACTATAACTCACCTCCTTTGATATACTTTCTATCCTCTTATATACATTTCTGCTAATCTATCTTAGATTATGATACTTATTTATAATACTAGTAGTACGCTCAGATAAATTGTTTTACACCCATACTTATTCTACATGTTATACAGTCCGACAATAGGTCAAAAATAGATTATAAAAGTTATATTAATTTCCCATACATTTAAATACCTTTCTATTTATATCTTATTTTCTAAATTAAAAATTATGTTTAAAAAAATACGAACATACCAAAAAGAAATCTTCACCTCTTAATTTATTAATTTAGAAAACACTTTCATTGATTACAAAACTAGAAGTGATAACACCAACCTAAATATATGCAATTCAGCTCTGGCTTAGTCTTTTCAAATAACCCCACCAAAAACACATCCCCAGTTACTACTATAACTATCGTTTGAATTTTTCTTTCCTTCCTTTTTCATCATATTAATATCTCCTATTCTCACCTTTCCTCCCCCCAACCCTCATTCTTAAAAGGCTTAGAAATGCTGTGCCTAAACCATTGATCGTTGTCGTCGGAAAGAAATTTTTCAGATCTAGCACCTTTAACACCTTTAACACCTCAACCATCCTTCACCAAACTGCTATCAACAACCACTATTGTTTCACTCCGCCACCTTTTTCTCTTTATATATTTTTTATTTTCTATTTGTTTTTTAAACAAATGAAAAAAAAGGAAGTGACGTTTCACATGTGGCTTGCTTATAAACAGAACTGTTCATAAACATTTTGGTTCACACCAGTCGAAGTGCAATTTTAAATGCACTGAAACGAAGTTGCATCTTTGTAGTGAGTAAATTGTTTTTGTCTTTATGAAAAGATTATAATAATTAAATATATATATACGAATTCGAAGTTTGAGGATCAAACAGAACAGTTCCTAGGAACTAGCAGTCCGACAGCAGCACATGAGATTTGTTTATAGTGGTAATGGTAATCATCTGTACTTAATATATAATATTGAACATTGAGCTCTGTTGCTCGATATAGAAGTACAAAGCTATAATTTATATATTAATAATAAATATAATTTTTCCACACCGACAGCACGACGCTGACTTTCATGGATAACGCAATCATCAGGTGATGATTGCGTTCAACTGTGAAACAAACTATCTCCGATAAGTGTTGATCTCAGTGTCCAGTTTTGTAATTTATATGTACAAACGCTGTATATATGATATTGAGCAATTTATGACTCAAAACTATATTTTTAGTATAATATTCTTCATAAACTTAAAATCAGCAATAGCGTTGTACTAAAGAATCTTATGTCTTACTTAAAGCTCATAATCCAGACTTTCAGACCAAACTTCTTTAGAGGATTATAAACCCTACCTGACCGGAAATCGGAAGGATAAGCAAGTTATCCTAGATCGGATCAACAAGCAGATCAAACGACGCCTTGGACTTATACCTGGATTGGTACCACAGAAGTCATTTATTGGTTTTAGAGGCATTAGTAACAAAAGCAGATGCTCTTTTATCTAGTTTAATCTTGTAGATTTTTACCTTTTCACCTCCAACAATCTCTTTACCCTGGCTTTAGAATTTGCCAAAGAATATTCTAACATCTCCAGTGAAGAATGAACAGTAGAAGATCTGTTTTCATACACAATAAAGAAACAGTGGGGTAAGAACTCTGATGAATTACTTTGATATTTCAATGGGATCATTAGATTCTGCAGAGTCTTCTGATCTGGTTTATAAGGCAGTATTCAACTGCCTGATCGGCAACATACTTCGTGGATGAGTTGATATAAAGCACGCGAGATCTAACGACGGTTAACCCTGTCCAGGGAGACGCAGGTTCAAATCGTTCTGGAGGCCGTATATTTTTCTGCAACAGAAATTTCTCGATATTCAGGCTGGTAGACGAAAATAAATATACTGTTTAATATATGAACGGAGCGTCTATTCAAATATATGTATCCAATAAAAATAATAACGATATAGATGTGATACAAATCTGTCGGAATAATAAGTAAACATCCATCATTTCTAGAAAATACACACATATATATTTATTAAAGACATTTTTATGTTTAACGTTCTTTTTTTTTTATAGATACAAGTATTTAAGTAAATGCTCTGTTTATAATAAACAGTATTAAATAACATTTACCGGCCTGAATGTCCGAGAAATTTTCATAGAAAGTATTCGTTCTTTGACAGGAATCGAACCTGCATCCTATACGAAACCATCATTTACGCTGACGTGCCTTAACGTTAGGCTACAAAGAAGCGTTCGATAGGCAAGGTCGAATTTACTGCTTATAAACTTCAATCTTCCATGAATCTCGAATATTCATAACTGCTCATGGTGTATCAAATGCAAACAAATGACGTCATATATTACGAAATGGACAAAGTCCGACAATTCGGCAAGGTCGAATTGAAGTTTATAAGCAGTAAATTCGACTTTGCCTATCGAACGCTTCTTTGTAGCCTAACGGTAAGGCACGTCAGCGTAAATGACGGTTCCGTATAGGATGCAGGTTCGATTCCTGTCAAAGAACGAATACTGTCTATGAAAATTTCTCGGACATTCAGGCCGGTAAATGTTATTTAATACTGTTTATTATAAACAGAGCATTTACTTAAATAATTGTATCTATAAAAAAAAGAACGTTAAACATAACAATGTCTTTAATAAATAAATTGTCGGACTCTGTCCATTTCGTAATATATATGTATATATATATGAAGAAATATAGTTTTAAGATGTGCTATATATATGGAATAAAGTGATCCGTATCAGAGATAGAGCGTATGTAAATATAAATATAAAAGTGGAACCAGGCTGTTTCATACTAGACGCATTGCGTCTAGCATGAAACAGCCTGTCGCCTTTGAGTATTGACTTCAATGTTCACTTTTATACTTATATTTCATATATATATATATATATATATATATATATATATATATAGTAAATGTAAAAAATCCGTTGGTATATAATCCAAGTAGATCCTGTTAATATAAAATATTAAAACTGATCCACAAAAAGAGCTCAATTTATTTATTATTACAGAGCAAATCATTAATAATCAATAAAATCCAAAATCACCTCATGTATATACACACACACACACACATATTTATATATATATATATATATATATATATATATATATATATATGTGTGTGTGTGTGTGTGTGTGTGCATGTGTGTGTGTGTATTGATATAATTGGAAAGAACTGTTAGATTGATGATTCGAAGTTCTTTAGTACTTTTGTATTTATTTAAAAAAAAAACAATATTCGATAAAGAAATAGTGCTACTAATAGCAAAATTAGCAAGATTTTTTAATAAAAACACCCCGAAATTAAGTTATAGCTGTACTGAACACCTAGAAAGGATTATAAAAGACATAATAATAAAATCTTGAAAAAAATACGCATGCCAGAATCAAATAAATATCCTAAAATGAAATTAGACAATAATAATGAAAAAATTATGCAATTGTTAAACCCTGAAGATTGCCCTTTGGATAATAAATGCTGCATAGAATCTGTGGTATACCAATACACAATATCATCCATTGAGAATCCAAATATTGAAAAGTTATATATATAGGATCCACAAAAAATGAATTTAAAATAAGGTGGAGACTACACAAAAGTTCCTTCAATAATATTAGAAATAGAAATCAGACATCGCTATCTAAATATTTTTGGCATTTAAAATAAACGAATAAAACACCAACAGCAAAATAGAAAATAATAAATAGAACAAGAACTTGTAAAACAGGCGATGATCCATGACCTTTATGTCTACTTGAAAAACTACACATTATTAAGTTTCTAAGAAACAAAAATTTGGAGAGCAATTATACATTCTTATTGCTCAAAGAAGACTCCTGTAGTTTTATAAAAACCTCCGTGGATTCCAGTAAGATATCATTAATCATTTCTAAGATACAACGGTTCAAAGCTTACTCTGACAATTAGACAATTTTGCTGTTACACGACTTGGACAATTTTACTGTTACACCCGGTATAGACACACGCACACACACGCACACACACGCACGTCTCTGTGTGTGTTAAATGCATAAGGCATAAAAGAAGAAAGAAAACCGCATACGACAAGAAAGAAAGAAAAAAGAAAGAAAGAAAAACACATAAGGCATGAATAGAAAGAAAGAAAGAAAAATGGATAAAGCATGAAAGAAAGAAAGAAAGAAAGAAAGAAAGAAAGAAAGGAAAATGGGGTGAGAAGAAATGAAAAGAAAGAAAAGTGCTAAGAGGAGAAGAAAAAAGCAAACAAGCAAGAAAAAAAGAGTAGTGAGAAGAAATGAAAATAATATACAGGCAAAGGTGAAAAGAAAAAAAAGAAAGAAAGAAAGAAAGAAAGAAGAAAGAAAGAAAGAAACAAAAATGCATAAGGCATGAAAAGAAAGAAAGACAGAAAAAAACAGAAAAATGCATAAAGAAAGAAAGAAAGAAAAAGAAAGCAAGAAAACCACATAAGGCATGAAAGAAAGAAAGAAAAACGCATAATGCATAAATGAAAGAAAGAAGGAAAGAAAGAAAAACGCATAAAGAAAGAAAGAAAGAAACAAACAAAACTGCATAAGGCATGAAAAGAAAGAAAGATAGAGAGAAAAACGCATAATGCATGAATGAAAGAAAGAAGGAAAAAAGAAAAACGCATAAAGAAAGAAAGAAGAAAAACGCATAAGGCATGAAAGAAAGAAAGAAAGAAAGAAAGAAGAAAAAGGCATAAGGCATGAAAGAAAGAAAGAAAGAAAGAAAGAAAGAAAGAAAGAAAGTAAGAAAGAAAGAAGAAAAACGCATAGAGCATGAAAGAAAGAAAGAAAGAAAGAAAGAAAGAAAGAAGAAAAACGCATAAGGCATGAAAGAAAGAAAGAAAAAAAGAAAGAAAAACGCATAAGGCATGAAAGAAAGAAAGAAAGAGAGAAAGAAAGAAAGAAAGAAAGAAAGAAGAAAAACGCTTAAGGCATGAAAGGAAAGAAAGCAAGAAAGAAAATGGCGTCAAAATGTTGAAAAATTAAAGGTTTTTTAAATAAAAGCATAAAAAAGATTTTAAAAAGATAGAAAGTAAATGAATAAAATGGATACAAAAAAGAAAAACGAAAATGAAGAAAGAAAAACAGAAAAAACGTTGTGAGAGGAATTATTGAGAGAAAGAAAGAAAAAAAAGAAATGTGTGTAAATGAAAAAGGAACGAAGAAGAAAAAATGAAATTTGTCAAACTAAAGGTTGAGAGAGAAAGAAAAAGAAAGAAAATTTAAAAGTAAGAACGAAAGAAAGAGGAATAATAAAGAAAAATGAAAAATAGTAAAAGAAATGTTAAAAGATAGGTTAAAAGAAAGAGAGATAGGTTGAGAGAAATAGAGTTTTCAACGAAAGAAAGAAACGTTAAAAAGAAAGAAACGTTGAAAAGAAAGAGAGAAAGTTTGAAAAGAAAGAAAGGTGAAAAAAGAAAAAAAGGCTAAAAAGAAAGAGAGAAATGTTTCAAAGAAAGAAAGAAAGGTTAAAAAGAAGCGGAGAAAGGTTGAAACGAAAGAGAGAAAGATTAAAATGAAAGAAAGAGAGCAATGTTAAAAAGAAGCAGAGAAAGGTTGAAAGGAAAGCAAGAAAGGTTGAAAAGAACGAGAGAAAGATTAAAAAGAAGCAGAGAAAGGTTAAAAAGAAAGAGCGAAAACTTTCAAAGAAAGAAAGAGAGAAATGTTAAAAAGAAGCAGAGAATGGTTGAAAAGAAAGCAAGAAAGGTTCAAAAGAAAGAGAGAAAGATTAAAATGAAAGACAAAAAAGTTAAAAAGAAAGAGAGAAAGCTTTCAAAGAAAGAAAGAGAGAAATGTTAAAAAGAAGCAGAGAATGGTTGAAAAGAAAGCAAGAAAGGTTAAAAATAAAGAGAGAGTGATTAAAATGAAAGACAGAAAAGTTAAAAAGAAAGAGAGAAAGCTTTCAAAGAAAGAAAGAGAGAAATGTTAAAAAGAAGCAGGGAAAGGTTGAAAAGAAAGCAAGAAAGGTTGAAAAGAAAGAGAGAGTGATTAAAATGAAAGACAGAAAAGTTAAAAAGAAAGAGAGAAAGCTTTCAAAGAAAGAAAGAGAGAAATGTTAAAAAGAAGCAGAGAATGGTTGAAAATAAAGCAAGAAAGGTTAAAAAGAAAGAGAGAGTGATTAAAATGAAAGACAGAGGAATTAAAAAGAAAGAGAGAAAGCTTTCAAAGATAGAAAGAGAGAAATGTTAAAAAGAAGCAGAGAATGGTTGAAAAGAAAGCAAGAAAGGTTGAAAAGAAAGAGAGAAAGATTAAAATGAAAGATAGAGGAGTTAAAAAGAAAGAGGGAAAGCTTTCAAAGAAAGAAAGAGAGAAATGTTAAATAGAAGCAGAGAATGGTTGAAAAGAAAGCAAGAAAGGTTAAAAAGAAAGAGAGAGTGATTAAAATGAAAGACAGAGGAATTAAAAAGAAAGAGAGAAAGCTTTCAAAGAAAGAAAGAGAGAAATGTTAAAAAGAAGCAGAGAATGGTTGAAAAGAAAGCAAGAAAGATTGAAAAGAACGAGAAAAAGATTAAAATGAAAGACAGAAAAGTTAAAAAGAAAGAGAGAAAGCTTTCAAAGAAAGAAAGAGAGAAATGTTAAAAAGAAGCAGAGAATGGTTGAAAAGAAAGCAAGAAAGGTTGAAAAGAATGAGAGAAAGATTAAAATGAAAGACAGAGGAGTTAAAAAGAAAGAGGGAAAGCTTTCAAAGAAAGAAAGAGAGAAATGTTAAAAAGAAGCAGAGAATGGTTGAAAAGAAAGCAAGAAAGATTGAAAAGAACGAGAGAAAGATTAAAATGAAAGACAGAAAAGTTAAAAAGAAAGAGGGAAAGCTTTCAAAGAAAGAAAGAGAGAAATGTTAAAAAGAAGCAGAGAATGGTTGAAAAGAAAGCAAGAAAGATTGAAAAGAACGAGAGAAAGATTAAAATGAAAGACAGAAAAGTTAAAAAGAAAGAGGGAAAGCTTTCAAAGAAAGAAAGAGAGAAATGTTAAAAAGAAGCAGAGAATGGTTGAAAAGAAAGCAAGAAAGGTTGAAAAGAAAGAGAGAAAGATTAAAATGAAAGATAGAGGAGTTAAAAAGAAAGAGGGAAAGCTTTCAAAGAAAGAAAGAGAGAAATGTTGGCGAAATAAAGTAAAAAGAAAGAAATGAATTTCAAAAATCTAAATACCGGAATTTTGGAAGAATGTAACGAAACCAAACGAACTAGAAGTTCTGGGTAGATTCTTGGGTATGCAGGGTGGGTGGGGGTTATAGGTGAGTGGATGCAAGTTGGATAGGGGTGGAATGAGGGAGGAGTGGGTGTCGGGAATGAATGATGAGGGAAAGAAATATTTGACAATTCTGAAAATACTGGGTAAAGAGACTTAAAACAGAACAGGCAAATAAGCATCAAGAATACAAAAAAGAATATCAGAATATCTACTCCTCCATAGACTAATAACCTTGTGTGTGTGTGTGAGTGTGTATGTGTGTGTGTGAGAGAGAGAGAGTGAGAGAGAGAGAGAGATCATCATCATCTTCATCAGATCCTCGACATCTTCAATCGTCGTAGGTGTGTGGTGAGGGTAAAAGAAACAGACAACCTCTGCCAGGTTGATCTGTCGATACGGCATATATGTGCCTGATTCTACCTCCTCCTGATCCTTTCCGTAGGTTTCCGGATAGCTTGGCGGCGTCCATCTCGTCTCCAAGGTCTTGCCCGACCGCCGAAGCCCAAAGAATATCGCGTCGGTCGCTCTCTGTCCATACCCCAAGTAACCGTCCTGGGGTGTGGGATGGGGGAGCCAAACGACTTGCCTTGTGTTCCTATTCATCAATCGCTTTATAGTGATTTACTAAGCGCAGCTTAGATGTGGCACAAGGCCGCAAGTATGGAGTTCTCAGTTGTAATTGATTTAACGAAACGTTTAATTACCATTACACCACGTTTCATATCTATCTCGAAAACCTCACCATTTTTAATATACTAATCAGTAAATTACGTGCCATACGTGATACACGCTTAGGCGATCATGTATCTTTCGATACATGTCTGACGATGCAGATTTTTTCCCGCACTAGGTTGCCATTTCTTTCTGCCATTCAAGACTATAAAACCCGGTCTGTCCTGCTATTTACCCATAGCTGGGTGGGGAGAAGAAAAGAATTCATACCTTTCCCAAGGGTATTAGTACGTTAGTGAATGTAATGGATTCGATTGGAATTCGAACTCGGCTCATCCGATTCCTCAAACTGAGCCGCTATCTATTGCATCATCGTGAAAATTTCACGCATTTTCTCTTTAAATTTTCTGGTAAATTCTGAAGTTAACGGTTTAATAAAAGCTTTGCTAGCCCCACGACTATAAAATACCTTTATTCCATCGTTAGACATTTGCGCTTAACAGCTGTAACAATTTTTTTCGGAATCATTCCTCCCCAAGCAAAGCAATATTGCCACTAAGATGCAAGAGGCTACTGGGAGTAAAAGAGAATGAAAAAGCTTTAGAAGGAACCGGAAACCGAATCCTAAACAGGATATAAGAGATAAATCGCTACTTATGTTCAAAAAATCGGAGATGGGTGTGAACCGGACGATAGGCGACACTATCTACTTCTAGTGATGAAAAAAATACTAAGGAGTTCCTAAGAAAAGCACAAATAACAACAAAAATTGCAATATAAGCTCTGGTAAAAATGCAATAATAATAACAGAAAAATTCAATATGAGTACTGGTAAAAAAAACAAAAACAAGGTGAACCATTACATTTATAAGTCGCAGAAATTCATACAAAAATATCCTCACGATCACATGGTACAATTGATAAAGACGTTGGTTAGATCTAGTGACTAGACCCAAAAAGCTCAATACTAGGCCACAGCGGGGGTAAGCAAAATCTTGGAGAGTTGAGTTAAATTAACTGAGACAGCCCAAAGAGGCATGGCACGTAGAACTTAAATACCACGGTGGAAATTCTAATCACGTGAATAAGGCCGGAGCGGAATAACGCCGGAGCGGAATAAGGCCGGAGGGTACAATGGTCGAAACGTTGTGAATATGGCAATGAAGATAAGGGTAACAGTCCGAAAAATGTAAAAAATGCAAGTAATCATGATACCTCATCTCAGAGATATAGAGACAGGAACGTTGTGAATATGGCAATAAAGAGAAGGATAACAGTCCGATTAATGTAAATAAGGCAAATAATCATAATACCTCATCTCAGAGATATGGACAGATGTTTGGGTCTAGTCACTGGATCTAACCAACGTCTTTATCCAACGGCCAAAACGTTGTCAATGTGATAATGAAGATGATAACAGTCCAAGTAATGTAAATAATGCAAGTAATCATAATAACTCATCTCAGAGATATAGAGGCAGAAACGTTGTGAATATGGCAATGAAGATGAGGATAACAGTCCGAATAATGCAAATAATGAAAGTAATCATAATACCTCATCTCAGAGATATAGACAGATGTTTCGATCTAGTCAGTGGATCTAACCAATGTCTTTATCCAACAGCTGAAATGTTGTGAACATGGCAATGAAGATAAGGATAATAGTCCGAATAATGTAAATAATTCAAGTAATTATAATACCTCATCTCAGAGATATATACAGATGTTTGTGTCTAGTCACTGGATCTTATCCAACAGCCGTTATGAATATGGTAACAATGATGGGGATAACAGTCCGAATAATAAATAATGAAAGGAATCATAATACCTCATCTCAGAGATATAGACCGATGTTTGGGTTTAGTCACTGGATGTAGCCAACGTCTTTATCCAACGTCCGAAACGTTGTGAATATGGCAATAAAGATGAGGATAACAATCTGAATAATGTAAATAATGCAAGTAATCATAATACCTCATCTCAGAGATAAAGACAGATAATGAACAAATAATAAAAATAAATAATTCCTGAGTTTAGGCGGAGACGTTAGAAGTATAGAACTGAAGTATACTTTAGAAGCAACCGGAAACCCAATCCTGAACAGATAACAAGGATAATTCCTACTATTCATAACACCGGTGATATTTACAACAGCAATCATAAATTATTTGAAGAAGTAAGACTACAAATTAAATGTTTCAAAATTGGTAAATTTTTCGATTTCACTGAAGCAGACGTTAAAATATTAGCGTGATATATTTCTTTCTTTCATTGATTTTGATGTATCTTTTTTTTCCTTCTGTCGTCGCAATCAAATAAGAATCCATTATCTGAAATATGCGGGTAGGGGATGTTGCAGTTGTTTGGGGTATGTGAGTACTAGTGACTGAGCCTAAATGAGCTGACTCATTTTATAGTTCACCAATAGAAGAGTTAACCAATCAGAAAGCTCAAAATATTTAATGCGACGTGTATAAAGGCAGCCGTTTTTTTCTCTCCCAAATTGTCTGCACTGCCAACCTGATATCGAAGGCTTAAAGAATTACTTAACAACGGCTACTTTCTCTGAATCTTTACTGCCGACCTCTGATATTGAACAGATTACGGACTTCACTGGATTCCATATTCAGAGACTGCGGCAAACATTGTAAAAAATGGTTACGATCCCAGGTTACGATTGTATTTTAACGGAGACGAAACCAAGCTTGAATTATGGGAAACCAAATTCTTAGGCCACCTTAGAATACAAAGACTTCATGACATCATTCTTTGCCAAGATGACCAGAAAGAAGATAATGATTTTATGGAAAGAAATGCGGCCGTGTTCGCCGAATTAATACAATTCCTGGATGACAGGAGTTTGTCTTTGATAATGAGAGAAGCCAAGGACAATGGACGACGAGCTCTACGAATTTTGCGAGAACACTACTTGTCAAAAGGTAAGCCTAAAATTATTGCTTTATATACTGAACTAACCGCGTTAAGGAGACGAGAAAATGAATCTGTAACAGATTATATTATACGAGCTGAGAATGTCACAAATGCCTTAAAAATGGCAGGTGAGAGTATCTCAGATGGGCTGCTAATAGCCATGGTTTTAAAGGGATTACCACCGACATTGAAACCACTCACGACAGTCATAACACAAAAAGATAAAAAAATAACTTTCACTGAGTTTAAAATTGCGTTACGTAGTTATGAAGAAAATGAAAAAATGTGTACCCCCCAAAATCAAGGAAATAACGTAATGCAACAGAGAACGTCATTTAAAAAATTCAGAAAACCTGATATCGAAGACTTAAAGAATTACTTAACAACCGCTACTTTCTCTGAATCTTCACTGCCGACCTCTGATATTGAACAGATTACGGACTTCACGTTTACTTATAATCATGATTATCCACAACAACTATAATTAATACGAACAGGATCCTCCCCACCTCAGGATTCCATTTTTTATTACCGTGACAAGGATTTGATCCTGCGTTTCAAGTCATGAAGTGTACCACTTTATATCCTTACATTTCATTTGCCGCTGGAAAGGGTAAGTTCGAGCAAGTTGTAAATTAATGAAAATAGCCTCCTTTCCCGGACACTTTGACAGATTTGTTGCCTTGTACCAGTAAAGAGAAAACCACTCGCATTCATGCCAGTATTCATCACAACTGCCAACATCGAAGCACTAACACCGCGTCATGTGCAACGTACAGAGAACTTAACCGAAATGACCATCCCAACTCTAAAACGACCACTGCGGCTACAATTTGCTCTACACTGTGCTGAGTACAATATGGGGTCTTTCACTACCGCCCTTAATATGCATCGATCTTGTAAAACATCCTGAATTGGTTTGTTGTATGTAGAAATATTAATTTGGCAGCTAAGTGCGAATGTCGAAACTAAAAAAAAATGTTTGAGTATCTTAGCAACATGGGGATAATTAACACAACATCCTGAGCGACAAACAGTACGCCTTTGTACAAATTAAATGAAGTAATTGCTTTAGTTTTCTTTCTTTCACCATACAGTCGGTTTTAGACCGACTGGGGTGAAAGTGTGTAATCGATTTCTATTTCTACCTCAGATTAAGTCATTTGCAGTGGTGTACGGTAATATGAATCTATTTTCGCGTCGTGTGATGAAATTTGCTTGGGCTTGAAAAATCCGTAACGTCATAAAATTTTCCCAAGCCCAGATACTATTGTCTCGACTGTCGATTAGTTGTCCTACAGGCATTGTCTGCGATAGTCGTTACTCTGAGGAAGAGTACGAAGATTGTAACGCTGCACGAATACACTGGAAAGCCTTTTCATTTGCACATGGGTGTATATTTTTTATTTCTCTCAGTTCACGTCTGATGTTTTAACAGTCATCACTCACAGAAGCGTTCGATGCTAGCTTCGTACCCAGAGCGATTGAATTCGCTAACTTAAACATTTTGACAACGTGTAATGTAGCGGTTTACTATACGAACATTACAGTTTAGTTATTTCTAGAAGAGTTTACACAATCATCAAAGCTTTTCTATCAGGTAGATCTATGAAAGTCGTTGTGAATCGTCAGTCTTCTGAAGCTTATTAGATCAGATAAGGCTCCCTCTTCATCCAACCCTTTTTCTGCTTTTTATATACTTTCCGAGAACATTCTCAAATAATAAATAAATATTTATGAAGATGATATAATAGTTTATGGCGACGGATATCTCCCCAATATTCTTCCCAAGAACATATGGCAATTCACAGATAATCAAGAAAAGGAGTCTGTGGAGAAAACAATAGGAAACAAATCCACTATCTCTCCAAATAAACCGTGGTAATTCACAGGCAGTAAATAAAAAGAATCTGTGGAAAAGGTAACGTGAAAGCATTCCACTATGTTTCACAAGAAGGCATATAAATTCACAGATAATAAAGAAAAAGAATCCGTGGAGAAAACAATAAGAAATCTTTCCATTATATTTTCGAAGAAGAAGGCATAGAAATTCACAGAAAAAAAAATGAGAGTTTTGGAAATGTAACAGGAAAACGCTCTACTACGTTTCACAATAAGTCATAGCAATTCTCAGATAATGAAAAGAATCTGTGGAGAAACATAATCGCTTATGTCCTGAAGGGAATTGGCTTAAGTTCTTAATTCTGTTTGCCTTTAAGTTTGGCCGTTCGCCTCTTTTCTGTAAGTCCAAGAAGAGAAGATGCCGTTAGCATCGTAAACGGTGGTCTTTATATTTAGCCAATGACATGCCCTCTAGCGACTTTAATAGTCGAAGTTTCAAGAACGATAACTCAGCATAAGTGACACCACGTCAAAATGTAAATTATATAATGTATGTATACCGTCAAATTTGGCGCAAAGTTCAGAAACACGGAAATAAAAAAATGGTTTTAAAAAACCTCAGAAGTACACAAAAATCAACAGCAAGATTTCTGCTCGGGATACATCTAAAGAAAAAAGAAGTTAAGAGAAATCAGAGGATAGAGCGATATAATTGATATAACACAAGTAATTAAACGTTAAAAATGGAGATGTATAGGAACATATAGTAAAAAGAAAAGATAACACATCGAGAAAAGGTCGGTTCAATGGTGCAAACAAAAATTTTAATATTCGATCTGTAAAATCTGTCTATATTTCTGAGATGAGGTATTATCTACAGTATTTACATTATGCGGACCATTGTCCTCATCTTTGTCGCCATATTTATCACAACGTTTCGGCCGTTGTACGCTCCGGCCTTCTTCAGGTGGTTGGAATTTCGAACTGAACCCTTTATTTCGATAGCATAGAAATAAATACAATATGGGAACCAGTAATAAGGAGTGCCAGAGAAAAGCAATGTTAACAAAGTTGCAATATGAGCTCTGGTAAAAACATGAATTGGTAACAGCAAAATTGCAATATGAGCACTGGTAAAAATGGTTGCTGAAAACATTAGGTTTATAATACCCAGAAATTCATACCCAGGCACATGGCACAGTGGATAAAGGCGTTGGTTAGATCCAATGACAGGACCCAAAGTGTATGAGTTCAATACCCCGTTAAGGCAGTGGAGAACTTTCAGAGGGAAAAATTAGCAGGAGATAACTGACATCTATCAAACATGGCGGGTGGAACTAGAACAGTCTACCCCAGTGATTGAGTGATAAATGGTTCAGTTCGAAATTCCAACTGAGCGTACAACATTGTGATAAATATGGCGACAAAGATGAGGACAATGGTCCGCATAATGTAAATACTGTCGATCTGTAAACGCTGCCATTTCAGGTTAATGATAAAAATCTTTTGTTCTGAATAGATCCAATGTCAAAAGTTGAAAGCTAATGCTTCTGCCGGAAGTGTAATCGGCTCGAAGTTATGCCACCATGGCGTTAGTTGACGCCACCGGAAGTTATATGAACAGGGAAGGAAACAGGGAGAGAGAGAAAGAGAGAAAGAGAGTAGTCTTGCTAAAATACAGAAAGTTGGAAAGAAGTTTAAAATATAAGAAAAAAAAACTGAGTGTATGTGTGTGTGTGTGTGTAGAATGTGGGTGGAGTTGCATTTTACAATTAATTTGACGTTTTCTTTCTTTTTCTTTCCTATGCCGTAAATGAAAAAGATTTTTACCCGCCTATTGACATTTGCAAAACTATGAGGGAACGTTTTCGCGTTTCCTATTGAAAACATTTTTCCAAGTTAATTACGTATTGTTTCTTAGTATTTTTGCGTTTGGTTTTACTTTTGAAATGTTTAGTTCTCGCGTTAATTTCTACTTCATTTATTTATTTATTCATTTATTGTATAAGGGCCACGTAGCCTAGTGGTTACAGCGTTAGCGTTCAGATCATACGACCCGGCTTCAAATCCCGCCATTAGTCGAGAAAAGGACACGACGGCTAGCGACTTTAAGAAATATAGTGTTGCGGTATGCTATATTTATGGGATAAAGTGATCAATGTCAGAGATAGAGCTTATGTAAATATAAAAGTGAACATTGAAGTCAACACTCAGAGGAGACAGACTTCAGTATTCACAGTTCTCTTTGAAATAACCCCTATCAATTACAATTTGGTAATATATATATATATATATATATATAATTTTAAGGCATGCTATATTTATGGAATAAAGTTCTCAATATCAGAGCGTATGTAAATATAAATATAAAAGTGAACATTGAAGTCAACACTCAGAGGCGACTGACTGTTTCATGCTAAATGCAATCAGCAGGCCACATGATTGCGTTTAGCATCAGTCTATCGCCTCTGAGTGTTGACTTCAATGTTCTTTTTCATATATATATATATATATATATATATATATATATATATATATATATATAATTAATTAATTATTTAAAAATATGATTCCAACACGCTACATAAGAGTTCTCATGTTTCAAAACCTTAGCCGAAAACTTCAATATAATTATTTGAATTAAATTGAATTAAAGTAAGCTCTGTTCCATCTTCAAGCGAAATTTTTTGGGGAATAACTTATTTCTGAAATTTACGTGTTTTAATAGCAGATTCATTATTGAAATCAAAATTTCTATGGTAACAGCCAGCACGATTGTTCATATAAAGAGGGGCTGCAGGGTGTTAATAATTTGTATCAGTATAGAGTTACATTCGTAGGTGTCAAGACAGGGTAAGGTTGGGGTGCCTAAATTTAAAACGGAAGATGATTTCGCCTAGTCTGGTTTACGTGTCTATGGAGATTTATTTATTTTTTATTTTATTTTTTCTGAAAGGGTTTTGTGTATATATAAAAAAGAAACAAAACTGCCGTAACATTTGTTTTTTATGCTCTACTTTTGTATCGAGCACTATTTTTTAAAAATAATAACAAAATACTAAAGAACTTTGGATTATTTACCTAATCAGTTCTTTCCTATTTTCTATATATTTTCACATATATTGGCTCCCGAGTTAAGGTCGGGCACCCTGAAACTTTATTTTTAAAACAACTTCTTTTAAAAATATGGAAGTGTTAAAAAATAAAAAAAATAGTGCTCGATACAAAAGTAGAGCATAAAAAACAAATGTCGACTCTCCCGTATGAGGGTCAAACAGATCAATTCCCAGGAAACCGACAGCCCGACAACAGCACATGAGATTTGATTATAGTGGTGAAGGTTTCGTGCAGGACCATCCACCCTTTTTGAAGGGCCGAATACAGAGACCTGGTGCACTAAGTCCCCAAACGACCCTCCGCTGGTTTTGAATTCAGAGTTGTCCTTCTCCTAGACCAGTTGCCAGCCAAGGCTATAGAACCCAGTCTGTCCTACTATTTACCCATAGCTGGAGGGAGAAGATATATATATATATATATATATATATATATATATATATATATATATATATAATTGGTCACTGTATGTTTATCAAAGAATAAACACGCTAAAATTCACCTTCATCCTTGCCGTGCGGCGGCAGCTTAGTGGTAGAATTTCTGACGGCAATTCATTCGCGTTTCGATCCTAGCTAGAGGCAACCGGACATCTAACTACACTGAAGAGCTGTGATACAGCGAAACAGTCTGTCCGTGAATGACAGTATATATATATATATATATATATATATATATATATATATATATATATTGGTTCTTGTCGTTTCTTTACAATTCTTTAGGTGAACTCATCCCGTGTCTGCCATGTCTGTTGTGGGCATTGCAGGAGAGACACGTGTTTATCTCACAACGCGTACAGCGCCCCGCGACAATAAGACTGTTTCGTCTTTGAATTTTATCAAGGAGCTCTATATAAATTGAAGGGACACTTGACTATATGGGGAAGCAATATTCTAAGCATTCACAAATGGACGATAGATATGTAAGACAGATTAAGAAGAGAAAAATTGTCTCGTACGACACAATGAACCAACTTTCTTAGCAGGTTGCCTAGTAATATGTTCACTATAGTCTTTCCACTTCAGGTCATTGGAGATCGTTAGCGCAAGAACCCCCAATGAGTCAATCCGCTAGAGGACAGCATCAGACATGGTGATGGAAAGTAGACAGAGTTCTCTCAGATGATTAATAGAGAGCATTTTGATGTTGTTGAAGTTAACAAGACATCCTTTCCCCAGTTAACAAAAACCTGAAGGTCGTTTCAGATATCGGCTGTCATTTGACCTTGTCAAACTGCTCGTATATATTTTGGACCGTAAGAATAATTTCTTTTTTTACGATTATTTGCATTATCAGGTTTTGAGAATAAAAATGATTTTTCCGAATACAAGTTCTACTCTATTTACGTTATTCGGGCTATATTCCTCATCTTTATCGCCATGTTTATTACAACGTTTCGACCGTTGTACGCTCCGGTCTTCTTCAGGTGGTTGGAATGTCGAACTGAACCGTTTTTTTTCGCTCACTGGGGTAAACTGTTCTAGTTCCACGTGCCACATCTAATGGATGTCAGTTATCTCCTGTTAATTCCCCTCTCTAAGTTCTCCACTGCCTTGACCGGGTATTGAACTCACTCTCTTTGGATTCTGACACTGGATCTAACTAACGCCTTTATCTATTGTCCCATGTGTCACAAGGCGTTAGTTAGATCCAGTGAACCTGAAATTAAAAGGGTTGCATTTATTTTCAGTCCGGATTAAAAGAGGCCAATATATTAAGTTACCTGAAAATTAATTACCTTCTCTTGTTATTTACGTTATATATGATGTTTTGAAGAAAATATTGCAATAAGAAAAGAGATTTTCAAATGATTAAAGACAGCTATTTTTAGTTGTGATTTAAAAGGCCAGTCTTTTTGCAAGCACACCTGTCTGCCAGGGCGACTAGCAAATACCTATTACAGACACTAGCTCAATTCCCATAGCACACTTGTGGTGTATATTGCAACTATGCTGAACGGAACTTAAAGTCTCTGTGAGACAGCGAATAATCTGGTAGGATTATTTTCTTAAACAAGGCCAGTACCCTGAAAACCATGACCCCGATGACTTGTGACAGCACAAACATCATTACCTGTCAAAAGGCCATTGTTTCCACACCCTTTCTAAAGTTGTCATGCGCTGGGATAGTCTGCCCTGATCGATAAGATCAAGATGGCATCTCGACGGGAAAAAAATCGACTCTAGTTGTATTCGAACCAGGTCCTCATGGTCAGAAAACAACCGTTCTATCCATCCGCAGATAAAATCCTGAAGGCAACCCACATATTGGAAGGCCTTCAAGAAGCGGAAAACGTAAAAAAATGTTAAATGCATTCAAAGCTGCAATGAAAGGAAATCTGTGATTGAAAAAAAAGCAAGAATTGAAAGGAAATCTGAGGATTCCAGAGACTGTCTGAAAAATTCTCTAAACGGCCCATTCTTCACATCTCTTACAGACTTTCTTTTCTTTTCGCAAAACATCGTCTCAGCCAAGTATGTTTTTTTTTTTTGTTTTTTTTTTATATGTGTCACTATGTATGTAATTTTTATGGTGTTGTTTTAACATATTTGTTACAAAAAAAATCCTATCCGTGATATCATGAATTACATAAGACTACTATGACCGGCATCCACTGCACGGTTTGACCGAATGCAGTGGCTGTTACATCAGCATGTGCCACATAGGACGACAACGAAAACATCTCCCGGCCACTTGTGCTCTGTGCTCTTCTCTACTCTATAGCATCGCGCCCAACACGTGTGTCGACTTAGCTTTTTACCACAATTTTAAACAAGTTCGTCGACACGGATACACATATTTGCCAGTGTGATGCCCGTCGCTTTGCTCTCTTGACTCTTTTTCTTCCCCTGAGACAAATGTTTTCCTACTTAACTGGAGGTAGTGTGACCTACCGCGCAGCTAAAATAGTTGCCAATTTCCACGTAAACAGCGTTCAATCTCGTGTATAAATTATAACCTCAAACCCTGATTTTCAAGGCCTGCTTTTCGCACTTTAATGTTTAGGGAAAACACAACCATCTTCAGTCCTAACAGGATTCTGTTCGGCAATGTCGTAGTTCTAGTCTAAAAGATATAAAAGTAAAAAAATACAGCTTTCTTCTTAAATTTGGATCACGGGGGAAATTAGAGGGATTCAGCTTTGTGGAAGTGTCTAGGAGAGTCCTAAATGTAAAGGTCTGAACGGATAGAACTAAAGAACATTTACCATGGAAATAGCAAGAGGGTAACGACGGACTTGCAATGTTGGGCCTATTAAAATGTGCTTGCAGAGTCATAATAACGCGTAAAAGATTTTGAACACTATCAAGTGAAGATTGTGAAGCTCCCGTCCAGAAATGAAAACAATATTCAATTCATTAAATAACATTTAATAGAAAAGTATTAAATATCATGTATAACAAAAATAATAGGAAGTGGGGCTCGAGAAATCTGATACTGGCTGGTCCCAAGCCCCACGTGCTTGTATGAATTGTAACGAGGGTTGACAGAGTGATGGTAAAAAACGAAAACGTTACTAAGAGCTACAGGAAATAGGAAGTTGTGGTGAGCCATTATCACCAACGTTGTGAAGGGACACGGTACATAGATGAAGAAATATCTGCTGACCTACATTTCTATGTAGGATATGTGTCACCCTCCAAAAAGAATTAAAATTACCTCAAGTTTCACCCGCTTTATTGATAAAATAGGAAAGGGTGTAACATATTTCTTCGATTCCAGACTCTTCCTGTATTTTTTTTGTATTTTTTTTTCACCAGCTTTTCTTGTCCTTTTCCTCTAGTTTTCTTACTTCTATACTGCATTTCCTCTTTCACACATTTTCACCTTCCTCGTTTTTCCTGCTTTGTCATATTTCTATCCATGGAGAGGTGATCGCTCTACTCTGTGGTTTTTGAGCGCTTGCGGCCATTTCAGGTTGAAGTTAAGCCTGGTCAGTAACCAGATGGATTTCTGCTTGAGAATACCAGTAAGCATGGATGCGTGGACGGCGTAAATGATATCGTCTCAAAATTGGAAATCTGGGAGCCAAAATTCCATTCCATCCGTGGCAAAAGTGCCGGGAAACGACGCTTTGGTTCTAGACAAAACTGCCGATACATACGTAAAAACAAAACTAAAGGCCCTGTATTACTGTATGAAAGAATAAATTTCTTCTCAGCTTCTTCCTAAGAACTGTTGCTTTATAGAACAGACTCGGGACATTTTATCTTAACCACTTTAAATATCTCTACCTTCAGTGGCTCTTGGGTCTTGTATTAGTTGAACATAGCTAAAAAAAGTAAAACAAGATCAGTTTGGATGTAATCTTCCAAAACTTGACTGTATGCCAGGCAATCAGTGCGATTTACGTGAATTTTTGGTCTTGCAATGAAAACAACCAGGAAGGTGTCAAATCTCCCAAAATACTGATTGAATCAATGTTTGGGATGCAATGTGAGAACTAAAAAAACCACTGTAAATATAACCACATCTTTTCATCCTTGTTATTTGGATGTTTTTAGGTATAGATATATAATGATATCCTTCACACACACACACACACACACAGATATATATATATATATATATATATATATATATATATATATATATATATATATATATAGGTTGCAATGGATAAAGTGTCATCTAAATTAAGCAAAAATGAAAATAACACTGACATCTCATTTTAACAGACATATTTACTAAAATTACCCAAAAATATCTTGAAATACTAAAGATTAAATTTATCGCCAGACAACTTTGGAATCTCCTGCAACTCTTCAGAACGGTCTCCTTGTTTAAGTTGGCGAATGCTGCCATAAACATTTCCTTCAGTTCATCTTTGGGGTTACAAAGAGTTTTTTCTTTTTTTTTTTAGTCTCTCGCTCAAGTGTACCCGACACATAATAACCAAAGGAGTTGCAAACTGGGGAGTTAGGTGGCCAGATATAAGGGGTGATGTTGTCGCAGAAATTGTCTGACAGCCATGACTGGGTTCTCCTCCTGGTGCAGCATGGTATTGAGTTCTGTTGCTAAACATAGGGCCTTCCAGTAGCCATCCTCTTGACCCAGGGCAGGACTACTTCCTTAAAGCACTTGACGTAGGCCTTTATGTAGCGTCTGAGGCCTTGTAGGAAGATGAATGGAGTCAGAATGCGATCATCACTAGTGATCACTCTAAACACTTTCGTAATCCTCATTACACTCATCCAACTCTTTCCGAATCCTACACATTGTAGCCATATTGAAACCCCAAAACACTATGAAATATTCGTATTAAAGCTTCCCGCAAGAATGCCAAGCAACAACGCAGTTTCTAAATTTCTTGCAGAGTGAATTGTGTCATGGTGCTATTTTCCTTACGGATGGTGCCCAGCTGACCCTACTATTTTGTGCTGTCGACAAAATAAAAAAAAAACAATAAATATAAAATGGCGACAATTTACTCATCGTACAACTTACTCATCGTAACACAGACACATACACAAGTATATATAAATGCGCCTCGGCAGTGGTCGGTCGGACCAGTACATTTAACTAGTGCCAATTTTCGAAGGCCTTCGTTTGCCGCAGCTGGACTCCCGTAATGCGCCTTAAAAGGTAAGTGCGTAAGTCCGTCGAATCGTTAAATGCCTAAGTTCGTCGAAGGCCTT
>OZ010596.1:14722753-14785253 GCA_963932145.1 Acanthosepion lycidas | reverse complement strand
TCAGCAGTCAACGTGAGACCGAGCAGCCGCAGAGAGTTGCTCTCGAGAAGTTGAGCGTCAGACATTCTAATGGAGGGCAGGGAAGGATCTCTGGGGTGATTAATAGAGAACCATTTTGTTTTTGAAGCATTAAATTTGACCAGCCAATTCCTGCCCCAGTTCACAACCGATTGGAGATCACTATTTTTGCTTTCTTCTTCCATTATGAACTGGATCGCAGTTCTTACAGAGTTCACCTAGTCCAGCTGTAGATCTCCAGTTTCCTGGTGAGGCCAGAGTTTGAAAGCCGTCACCGTATATTTAGTAGTGCCGTTCCTAAAGCTATTTCTTCGAAATATTCCAGCTATATGTTCGCAATCACTGGTGATAACAGCGATCCCATAGCCAATCCACCCTCCTGCTGGTATATGTCAGACCCTAGTTGGAAGAATGTTCTCTGCATAAAGAATGTCAAAATTTCCTTCCTTGAGGGAGGAGTTGGATTTAGGGAGAGGCAATAAACTTAAATTTAACTAATTGTAACATTTTTCTCAAATGCTGGCCTCCTTGTACGATTGAACTCTGAAGCAAGAGAACTGATGAAGCGGTTTAACTCTTTTTTTGTTTTTGCTTTTTTATTGTGTTGTCTTTCGATATTACTAATATAAGGTAAGGTCTGTTTTTTTTTACGTCATTTTCGTTTTTTCTTCCTTCTTGTTTCAACATGTTCGTTTTTACCACTTCAATTATTATCATCATCATTATTAATATTATTATCATTAGTATTATTATTATAAATTATTGTTATTATCATTATCATTATCATCATTGTTTTCATCATTATTATTATCATTATCATCGTCATTATTATCATCATTATTTTTAATATTATTATCATTATTAATATTATCCTTATTATTATCATTATTATCATCATCATTACTATTATCATTATCATTATTATTATCATCATTATTTTTAATATTATTATCATTATTATCATCATTATTAGTATAACCATTATTATTATTATTATTATCATTAGTATTATCATTATCATAATTATTATTATCATCATTATTATCATTATCATTATCATTATTATTATTATTATCATCATCATTATTATTATCATCATCATTATTATTACCATTATGATTATTATCATCATTATTTTTAATATTATTATTATCATTATTATTATTATCATTTTTATTATTATTATCATCATCATTTTTAATATTATTATCATCATAATTATCATTATCATTATCATCATTATTATTATTATTATCATTATTGTCATAATTATTATCATTATTTTTATTATCATCGTCATTATGTTTAATATTATTGTCATTATAATTATCATTATTATTATCATCATTATTATTGTCATCATCATCATTATTATTATTATTATTATTATTATTATTATTATTATTATTATTATTATATCTTTTAAATATAGCCTCTGACAAAAACATTCCGCGAAGGAACTTGATAAGCCCTTCAAATACTGAGTAAATGAAAATTAAAAAGTCTGTAACGTATAAAGACAACCATTACTCCCTGTGGTTGTAGGAGCACCAAGAGTTATTATGAGGAATACTGAATTAGCGCATTAAGATAATCACAGAAAACCCATCTTTATCTATATGACAAAAGACGCTGTTAAAGAATACTTGGTAAAAGATTGCATCAAGCAACAAATCACGAGAAATTGGAAATAATAATAATAATAATAATAATAATAATAATAATAATAATAATAATAATAATAAAAAGAGGAAAGAAAATTATTTCTCCGCTGAAATTAAGAACAAAAAGTCTAGAACTTCTGTCTGTCAAATTTCAAGTCTTCATAATTTAATCTACAAGGGTAGGTCGGAAAATGCATAGGCTGACTATGAAAGAATGAAACTAGTCTTTTAAAATATTGTATACCTTTATTTCAGCTCTTCTTACTAATGACTGTGAGGCCCCTTTCGTCAGTTTTCTTATGCGTTTTATCTTTGAGGATTTCGTAACTGCAAGTTGGCATAGTAATCCTCATTGATGATGTGGTTGTTTTTCACCTAAAAAAAAATGAGTTCATCACCTTCCCTGCAAAGAAAACGACCGTGTCCTTCTTTGGAGCATATACTGAGAAGTGTTTCCATTGCATTGATTGTCTGTTTGTCTCTATCGCAAAGTGATGAAACAAACATTCATCTTGGATAGAAGCTGGATCTGCCTCGAAAACTGTCAGATTTTCCCGTGATGTGATCAGCCTGGTGCGCTTTTGATCAGGTGCCAGATGTCGTGGCACCCAACGAGTAGAAACCTTCTTCGTGTCAAGTTCATTGTGCAGAATATTCTCAACTCTTTCTATATATATGCTAATATCATTGGCTATTTGATATATAGTCAGTTGCCTGTCATCCATCACCATGTGTGAACAAAATCAATGTTTTCCTCGGTGGCGGCAGTTCATCTTCAAAACTCTCCCTTCCTCTCCTAAATTCAGCTGCCCACTTTTTCCCTGTTGATAACTCTAGAACTCAATCCCCTAATGTAACAATCAAGTCCGCGTAAATGTCCTTGGGGGCTAATCCCTTTTTCTGCAGGTACCAAATTTTGTCCATTTTCACGAGTAGTCGCTACTAGTTACATTTTTAGTCTTCTTTGAACAATTAGATGCCAATTTACCTGGAAAGAAACAATGTAGTTATCAATAAGAAGAGTTGAAATTAAAGCCTGCAAGATTCCAAAGCTTTCAAAGATTTCAAATCATTTCTTCAACCTATGATTCTTTTCAGTCTCCACTCGGATTTTCCCTATATACGTATTGTAGTTTTCAATGGTGAGAGCACGTTCTACCTTCAGGTAAATAGGGGCTCAAATTTAACAAAATAAGCCCGTGTGTGTATTTCTGGCATGACATCATGTGTGCACTGGGAACTTTTCTGGACATTGAACCTTATCGTAGATGGGGCCAGCATCTAAATCTCGGAGACAAAACGGGATACTAATAGAAGTGTTACTACTTCACATGATGGCCGACAGCTGTGACAATGTTATCCGAATGGCTACTACCACCTAGTATAGCTGTATCCACATCAAATTCGACATCATCCTTCAGTGTTTTAATAATACAAGGGTGGACTGAAAAATTCATTGGCTGATTATAAAGGAGCTATGAAATTTTGCATGGATTAATTTCAACTCTTCTTATTAATAACTGCATTGTTTCTTTCCAGGTAAGCTAACATCTGACTTTTCAAAGCAGTCTGTTCCTCTCGTTGGTAACCCCCCCCCAAAAAAAAACAGCAGATATGACGTCATCAACCCAACTATACTGTTTCCCAATCAAGGGTTTTTTCATGAAGGAGGGCAAATGATAGTTAAATCAGGAGAATAGGGAAGGGGATCAACCAGTTCAAAGCCATACAACCATTGAAACCAAGAACTTGTGACATTGTCCTGATAAAACAAGAACTCTTTCGTCAGTTTTCCTATAAATTTGCTCTTGATAGATTTTCGTAACCGCCCCAGCAAGTTTGGTATAGTAGTTTCCACTGATGCTGTCGCTCTTTAGAAAATAGTCAATAAACACAATGGCTTTTGCATCACCAAACCTGAGATCATCATCTTTGCAGATGAAACTACATAGGCCTTATTTGGAGCAGGTGATAAGGGGTGTTCCCATTACATGGATTATTTGTTGCTGGCTCAAAGTGGTGAACATAACACTCATCGTGGGTTAGGAAATGTTCATGAAAACCCACTGGATATGCCTCAAACAATATAAGATTTTCCCGTCATGTGATCAGACTGGTGCCCTTTTGATCAGCTGTCAGAAGACGTGGTACCCACTGAGCAGGGGACCTTCGTCATGCCAAGTTCACTGTGTAGAATATTCTCAAGTCTCTCACGCGATATGCTAACAGTATTAGTTATTTGATTTAGAACCAATCGCCTGTCATCCAACAAGTTTTCCTCGGTTGTGACGATTGTTGAACGTCCAGACCTGGGGTTATCTTTCTCTTTCTAAATTCAGATGCGCACTTTTTCCACTGTTAATAACGTCATCACCTAATGTAGCAACCATGTCAGCATGACGCCATTAAACTGGAGGTACTTGATAACACCGCAATGCCTAATTTTGTCTATTTGCAAGATAAATCGCTATTAGTCATTTTTGAAGTCTTCTTTGAACAGTCCGATGTCAGTTCAACGAGAAATAAACAATGTAGTTATTAATAAGAAGAGATGAAATTAATGCATGTAATTTCTCACAGCTCTAGGATCACTCCTTCATAATCAGTCTGTGAACCTTTCAGCCCATATACCTTGATATTTATTACCCATATTTCTTTTAAAATATTTATTTCATTCATTTCTCTTTCCGTTGTGGCCGTGTTAGGGCCAGAATTAAAGACACAAAGTCAGAGCTGACTGCTGGAAACTTCCCTCTCCAAAAGGCAGTACCTGCTCCTATTTATAGCTGGTAGAGTCGATGCGTGCGTGGGTAAATTACCATAACACTCTCGCTCTTATTTTTTTTTGCGTGCCTGTATGTGTTACTTCTAGGTTTTTCTTTTTTTCATTCAATTTTAATTTCATTTTCTTTCTTCCATTACGTAATTTGTACTCCTCTCTTTTCCTCTAGCTTCATCCTGGCTTCTTTCTAAAATCATCAAATTGCAACTCCTAATAACGCGTATAGCCGGAGTAGTGGCAATCCTGTTGACGTAATGCTTATCAGTATAAAAAAAAAGGTGTATCCACGAGCAGATCTCGAATGCACTCTCAGAATTAAGGTATTCATTGATATGTATTATTTGTCTGCTTTCAAGAATATTAAAACAAAAAAAGAAATCTTCTTTCTTAAATGCCACGATAGATGTCGGAAATCTTGTCCAAATTAACGTACTGGAACAGTTTTTAAGGGCATATGTTTTAAGGCGAGAAGACATCAGAGAAGCAGGCGGCTAATTTCAAATGGCGGGCAAGAAATATGAAAAACTGATAAATTTGCACAGAAAAAAAAATCAAATGAGATCACAATTGTAGTTAGCTTTATCCACGTGCCAAAAACGACATCATTGTTGCTATGTACACAAAAACATGAAGAGAATGACCAACATATCGTAAACTGTCTATATTTATGAGATGAGGTATTATGTACACATTATTCGGACTATTGTCCTCATCTTTGTCGCCATATTTATTACAACGTTTCGGCCCTTCAGTATCTGTCTATATTTCTGAGATGAGGTATTATATACACTATTTACATTATTCGGACTATTGTCCTCATCTTTGTCGCCATATTTATTACAACGTTTCGGCCTTTCAGTATCTGTCTATATTTCTGAGATGAGGTATTATATACACTATTTACATTATTCGGACTATTGTCCTCATCTTTGTCGCCATATTTATTGCAACGTTTCGGCCTTTCAGTATCTGTCTATATTTCTGAGATTAGGTATTATATACACTATTTACATTATTCGGACTATTGTCCTCATCTTTGTCTCCATATTTATTACAACGTTTCGCCCTTTCAGTATCTCTCTATATTTCTGAGATGAGGTATTATATACACTATTTACATTATTCGGACTATTGTCCTCATCTTTGTCGTCATATTTATCCGGCCTTCTTCAGGTGGTTGGAATGTCGAACTCAACCATTTATTTCGCTCACTGGGGTAGATTGTTCTAGTTCATTCCTAGTTAATTCCCCTCTCCAAGTTCTCCACTTCCTTAACCCGGTATTGAACTCACACTCTTTGGGGTCCTGTCACTATCCTTGAGGACATCTGTGTATGATTTTCTGGGTATTATAGACCTGATGTCTTTAGCAACCTTTTTGTACAAATGCTCATATTGCAATTTTCGTTGTTATTATTGCTTTTCTCTAGCACTCCTTATTACTGGTTCCCATATTGTATTCATTTCTATGCTTGGTCGGCTCAGGAGATTTTTGTGGCCTAGCATATGTGCTGATTCTTCATGTCTATGATTCCAAAGAGGGAGGTGATCTCCTTTTTCTCTCCATATGTGGCCAGCCACGCCTGATTTTTCCACTTCCCCTTGTCTTACCTTAAGAAAACCTTACCAAAGAATATTAGTTCAATACCCGGTTAAGGCAGTGGAGAACTTGGAGAGGGAAATTAACAGGAGATAACTGATAACTGGCATCCATTAAACATGGCACGTGGGACTAGAACAGTCTACCCCAGTGAGCGAAATAAATGGTTTAGTTCAACATTGCAACCACCTGAAGAAGGCCGGAGCGTACAGCAATGTAAATAGTGTACATAATACCTCATCTCAGAAACGTTGTAATTAATATGGCGACAAAAACGAGGACAATAGTCCGAATAATGTAAATAGTGTACATAATAGCTCATCTCAGAAATATAGACAGATTACGGATCGGCAGTTTGTGTAATAAACCATTGGCAAATGGTCTTCGCTGGTGAGTGATCAGACGGCGAAAGACTCTGCACACGTTGGTAATGATACGAATTCAGAAGCTGCTCTTGAAGTACCCTCCATGCGGTACTATGAGATGTACCGCGTGCTAGAGCCACTTGATGTGTGCTGATACCTGAATTATCCCCGACAGCCTGCAGACTGTGTTCCTCGTTGACTGGCATATGAGTCTTCCTCGATCTACAGTGTGCGGTGGCACGGATCCTGTCTCAGCAACGAGACGATAAAGAGCCTCGAAGTTTAGATGACTTAGCTGCCTTCAGTCTGGAAACACAATCTGATACAGCTGTGCAGCCTGGCGTCCATTACCATTCGCGCAGGCATATGTAAAAATCATATCTTCTTGATCATGATATGAATATCTTGCCATTGATAAACGAAACACTTCTTAGTTAGCTCACTACTACACGCATTAAACGTTGAAGACAGACTAGCCACACATGTACACGAATGACAAATGTAACCTAGTCTAATGGCAACACAGCGCTATCTACCGCAAAATTTCTTTAAACTTAATAATTCAAAAACGTTTGCAGACATGTTTATATGGACTTTGGTCCTTGTTTTGTTACATCCTGTATATATATATATATATATATATATATATATATATATATATATATATATATATATATATATATATATATTGCGTATAAACTTCAATCTTCCATAAATCTCGAGATTCATGGAAGATTGAAGTTTATAAGCAGTAAATTCGACCTTGCCAACCGAACGATCCTTTGTGGCCGAGAGGCTAGGCACGTCAAGCTAAATGACGGTTCCAGATATATATATATATATATATATATATATATATATATATATATATATATATATGTATGTATGTATGTATATATAAATAGAAAGAACAGTAAGGTATATAATCGGGTGTTCTTATAGATATTTTTATTTTTACAAAATAGTGCTCAATGTAAATTTACAGAGCATTAATATTATAAATTGATTTATTTAAAATATGGTTACTCCAAAATTCGCTTGAGGATGAAATGGAACTAATGTCTTTAATTTCATTACAAAATTAAATTCATAGCTTTTAGCTTCCATTTTTGAAACATGGTTAGAACTGTGTAGCGAAAAAAACAGTTTTTAACTAAATCAATTTATAATATATATATATATATATATATATATATATATATATATATATATATATATATATAAAATAGATAGGTTAATTAATAAAACGAGGACAAACGAAACATATACCAATATAATCAATACGATAAACATTTATTAAATATTAATTATTAGCCATATGACAGAAAAGAAGCACGGAAATAAAGGGTTAAAGTTCGGAATTATCGGACACGCCTGTGTCCTTCATCAAGGGACCGAGAAATAGACCGATAGAGACATGAGGAAAGTTTGTCTTAGCCGATGCGTTTCCTCCTCTGATGGATTTTATCAAGGCAAATGTAAGGATTTTATTTTGCAACATGTATTTAAAAACAAAGGTAAAAATTTTGTTACATTTTCACAATTTTTTAATTTAAGAGGCGCCCATAAATATTCAGCAGACAAACTGAAAAGAGTAGTTAAATTATAGTTACATTATAGAGGATGCTGAGTGATTTAATTCAATGCTTACGAAACGAAAGCGAGTAAATTACGTTGTTTATGTAATTATATTTAAATTATTTTAGTTTGGGATTAATTTATGTATAATATATTTTAAAAATACGAAGTGATGAAAAGTTTTATTTTATTTTTCACATTTTTATAGTTATGTATTTTGGCTTGGGAAAGGAGTAATTCTTTTAGAAAAAATGCGCGTGGGAGTTTCATATTTTGGTAAGATTCGATAGCGGCATTCTCGAGAATTTTATGACCATGGGTTTGGACATATTTAAGAGTCACAGCTTGATATCTTTTACCTGAAGATCATATCATATGAGACGGTGCTATGATCTACCCACCTAAAACCACTTCACAAAATTGATATAATGGCGTTTAATTTTTGAAATACCGTATGTATGTATGTGTGTGTGTGTGCGTGTGCGTGCGTGTGTGTGTGTCTGTGTGTCTGTGTGTACACCGTACTTGAAATGTATGCACTTATATATAATATATATCCATCTCATCAGGGAGGGAATGAAACAAAACCTGTGTTCTATGTCAAGAGAATGTGATAGATAGATAGATAGATAGATAGATAGATAGATAGATAGATAGATAGATAGATAGATAGATAGGAAAAACTGAGATAGAGAGATATTAACGGACTGATATAGATAGATATGAACAGACTGAGATAAATATGAACAGACTGAGATAGATAGATAGAGAGATAGATAGATAGATAGATAGATAGATAGATAGATAGATAGATATGTATGACCAGATAGATAGATAGATAGATATGAACAGACTGAGAATAGATAGATAGATAGATAGATAGATAGATAGATAGATAGATAGATAGATAGATAGATAGATAGATGAACGAAGAAGCTTTCCAAATAATAAAATATATATGTTTTTATTCACCTTTGCGAGAGATGGCTTGGAGCGAGATAAAGAGAACTCCCAGGATGTGTGCGGATAGACGGCCGGTCCGTCTGGTTGGTAGTTGATGAGAGAAAACAGAATCCCCCGAAGATAGTCGTTGGGTCGAATTAAACGTTTATCTCATTCGACGTAAATTGAAGAAAAGTTATTTCCCGACATGCACTGCGGATGGAGAAAAGCGAGTTAGAGGTTTTGGTAATTCGCTTAAACAGCAAAAATATTTTGAAAAATATTTCTTTTTATCGTTTAATTTTTTCCCCTATTCCTCGTTTATTTGTTTGTTTGTTTGTTCTTTCTTTCTTTCTTTCTTTCTTTCTTTCTTTCTTTCTTTCTTTCTTTCTTTCTTATCTTATCTTATGCTCCCTCCCTACTTCATTTTCTATTTTCTTCCTTTCGTCTTTTTTTCTTTCTTTCTTTTTTTCTTTCTTTCTTTTTTTCTTTCTTTATGATTCCTTTCTTCTTCAATTTCTTCTTTTTTCCTTTCGTCTTTTTCTTTCTCGCTTTCTTTCTTTCTTTCTTTTAATTTTTTCATCTCTCTTTATGCCACTTTCCTTCTTTAATCCTCTCGCTTTTTTTCTTTCTTTCTTTTTTTTCTTTTTTGCCCCCCTTACTTCTTCACTTCCTTCATTTTTCTTTTTTCTTCTGTTTTCTTTTTTCTTTCTTTATTTACTTATTTATTAATTTCGAATAATTTTCCTTCTCTTTTTTCTTCCTTTTTCCATTAGTTCTTTTCATTCATTAGGTCAATTTCTCTCTTTCTTTCTTTTTCTCTTTCTGATAATATATCTTCTTGACTCTTTCTTATTTAATGCTTCCTTTCTTCTTTAATATTCCTCCTCTCTATTAATCATTTGATTTTTTTTTTCTTCCTTTCAGAAATTCTCTTTTTCGTTACCACCAAATCTTTAAATAATTTCATTTAATTGGGCATGTCCTTTTTTCGCCTCAACTCATTTGCTCCGCTTTGTGGCGGAATGTTTTGAAATCATTAATCCTAGAAATGTAGGATTAATGTGTAATATCCTAAGAGGGGAATGTTGAAGCGGACTATGGCGTCATTGCATCAGATACGGTACTTTTCGTTTGTACATATATATATACGCTACAGTTCAAAAGTACCGCTGGTAACTTTTTGAACTTAGTTGTTTTTTACTATAAATAAGAGAAGATTATTATACATGGTCAAAAAATTGAGATATTATTTTTTATTAGAAATTTTATTATGACAAAAATAAAAAAAAATTCACGATTAAATTTTGCTCTCTTCAAAATCTCCTCCTTCCGCTTTGATTACTTCAGCACAATTTTTTGGCATTCATTACAAAAGTTTCTCAAAGTGTAATTTTGATAATTTATTCCATTCATTTTTCCAATGATTTTTAAGAGCTTTTTTCTTTTTTTTTTTAAACTTTTCTGTCAAATTAAGCTCATGCTATTTCTGGTTCTGGCGGGGGTGATCAAAATTTTTTAACGAAATATATTATTTAAAGAAATATACTCTTAATATGTGCTTTATTTATGGGATAAAGGGCTCAATATCAGAGATAGACCGTGTGTAAATATAAAAGTGAACATTGAAGTCAACACTTAAAGGCGACATTTTTGCTTGTTTTTATTTTTTTATTCTATATTTTTATTTTTATTTTCATTTCTTATCTTATATACATATATATATTTTTATTTTTATTTTAATCGGTGTTTTATTAATGTAGTAAAATTTTTTTTGTATCGCTTATTTAATAGTTTTGTTTAATATATATATATATATTCATACACGTTTCATTAAATAATATAGACAAGTGTTGTCTATTTTATGTAAATTTTTTTCATAACTTCTGATAAGTTTAATAACATTATCGTTGAAAGAAGAAAGAAATTCACAGTAGTGATCCATATTTTTTAATACAATCTAAGCTTTCGGCTTAAGCCATTATCAAAGATGTCAATTACAACATATTAAACAATATACGGACACGACAGTGATGATAGTCTGTCAATGTTTACATAGAAGATTTCTAAGCAACGATAAACACGCGCATATAAGACGCTAGAAGCGAAAGTCGCACCGCATCTCATGACGTCACACATGACCACACGAGAGTGAATTGTAGAAGTATGAATCGAAAGCCGTTGGTATAAACCAATGGCTTCTGTTACCAATTATAGACATTTAAGAATATTTGTAGAGATGCCATAATTGATTTTGTTTAGGTTGGTTTTCAACTGTTTGATGTATAATGCTTCAAGGATTTTTAGTTTTTGTCTATTGTTTTCATGTCGAAGTATAATTGTGTTTTCGACAAGTATTTTACGGAATTGTGTGTGCAGGCAGGCATGTTGTTTTAAATGCTTAAAAATGTTAGAGTTTTCATTCAAATGTAGTGTCAAGCGTCGTGAAAGCGAGTTTGTTGTGTGACCAACATAAATATTATTTAATTCGTTGGAGATACACTCTCCCAAAGAGCACTTGAACTTATAAACTATGTTGGTTTTTTGCATTTAAAAATATGGATCACTATTGTGAATTTCTTTCTTCTTTCAACGATAATGTTATTAAACTTATCAGAAGTTACGAAAAAAATTTACATAAAATAAATAGACAACACCTGTCTATATTATTTAATGAAACGTGTATGAATGAAAAGATGCTGCCTAAATACACACAATATATATATATATATATATATATATATATATATATATATATATATATATATATGTGT
Source organism: Acanthosepion lycidas (assembly GCA_963932145.1). Classification (NCBI taxonomy): domain Eukaryota; kingdom Metazoa; phylum Mollusca; class Cephalopoda; order Sepiida; family Sepiidae; genus Acanthosepion; species Acanthosepion lycidas. The sequence goes on along the minus strand of OZ010596.1, from coordinate 14,773,531 downwards.
GTGTGTGTGTGTGTGTGTGTGTGTGTGATCCTGTGAATATAGGAATCAACCCTGCATGGTGGACCCCTAGGCATACACTGCCTATAGCTGCAAACAACCTTTTCTCATAAATATATCATATTGTTAACAGTATATAGAGAGAGCCTCTCAATGTAGAGTGTTACTGAACGAGGTTGTTGTAAGGGTCTCAAGGAAGGAAAGGAGAATTACAATTTGTGGGGATAAGTAGGATAGATAATAGTTGACCCTAGTCTTGAAGAGGTTAATATCGTAGTAAGCGGATCATCTTGTTCTTCTATTCAAGGAAATAACAGTTCTGGGAAGAATTTGTCTGAGTTTGACTTTCTCCTTACCAATGGAATATGAAAGAAATTAGGAAATGTCAAAGTTGAGTTGGCAAAGGCAGGTTCTAGCTGTAAAGGTCTGAACTAGTGGAAAACATAGCTCGTTAGCAGGTTTAACTTAAAAATGGCGATAGAGTAGCAAGAGGTAAAGGTTTAGTTTGGTTTGTTTTACGGCATATCAACACCGCAATGGGTTATTTAATGCCGACAAAATTTTTATTGTTGGTAATATTTTTTTCCAAACATCTATTTTTGTTAATATTTTTTTCTACAACAAGTCTATTTCTGGCAATAATTTTTTTTTCTAATATGTATAACTGGTGATAATTTTTCTTTTTTTTTTCCCCAAAAATGTATTGCTGGTAATTTTTTATTTATTTTATTTTTTATTTTTTTATCCAAAAATGGTAATGTTTTTCTTTTTTTGTCAAAAATGTATTGCTGGTATTAATTTTGTTACAAAGTACTTCTGGTATTAAAACATATTTTTTAAACTTTCATGGCGTTTTGACCACAGTTTCGGGGTTAACTATTTGCCCATCGCTGGGACCCTAACAGGTACCTGTAAAAGTTTTTGATATATATATATATATATGTGTGTGTGTGTATGTGTGTGTGTATGTGTGTGTGTGTTTGTCTGTATATATATATATATATATATATATATATATATATATATATATATATATATATATATATATATTATTTTAATACCTATACTCCAATTGGGTGTAAAAAAAACCGGATCGCACAATTTGCAAATAAATATTACAAAAAAAAATTGGTATGAGGGGAAAGATTTAGTAAAATAAGAAAATACTAAAAACATCCATGTTGGTTGAGAAAATCATCCAATACCGCAAAAACCTAGTGAACCTGAAACTATATATATATATATATATATATATATATATATATATATATGTATGCATATATGTATGTATGTATAAAGCTAGTGAGCCAGAAACCACCTACCTAGGTTTCACAAGTGGCCAGTTGTACTTTAAAGATCCGTTAGGTTAAAACTTAGAAGGTAGTTGCAGGCTCACTAGCTTCATATATATATATATATATATATATATATATATATATATATATATATATATATATATATATATATATATATATATAGTGTGCAATAGAGGGCATGGCAGAAAACTTAATATACGAAGGTATAATTTTCCCCAAAGAAGATATTAAACAGAAGAAGATATACATGGGAATATGGGCAGGAAATTGGAAGCAACGTTTTTATAACCATCGTCAATCCTTCACAAATAAATCCAAGAAGCACCAAACGCCACTATCAAAACATTATTGGGATTTGTTGGAAAGCAACTTAACCCCACAAGTAAAATGGAGAATCGTCTCGAGGGCGAGAACTCCAATAAACTTCAGAGACCGATGTAACTTGTGCATAAAAGAGAAAATCCTAATAAGGCATAAAGATCCGGACATATTACTGAACAAACATAACGAGTTGGTTTTTAAATGTAGACATAAAAGCCACCTCAATTTAACTAAATATATTTAGAAATAACTATATAAAAAGGGAAAATATTACTTTTGTTTTTTAAATGAATGTATGAACACATGGATGCTGTACTTGTTCGTATGTACTCTAAAAATTAGATGAAATTAAACATTTATATGTGAATTTATGTATATATATGTATGGGCATTTTAGAAAAGGCTGCTTATATGCATATATGTGTTTGTATAAATTGTAGGCGCATATGTATATGTGTATATGTATGTATATATATATATATATATATATATATATATATATATATATATATATATATATATGCATATATATGAGTATGAATATATATGTATGTGGTATGTATGGGTGCAAGGGTAGTTTTTGGCTAGGTATTTTTGTATATATATGTGTATATGTATTTTGCATGTATGTATGTGTGTATGTATGTGTATGTATATTTATATGTATATGTGCGTGTGTATATATATATATATATATATATATATATATATTGTTTTGGATATGAAATTGCCTGTAATCTATGTATGTATGTGTATATAGATGTAAATATTTTAGAGTTAATATTTGTAATATGTGTGAATATATGTATAACATAGTAATATAAATACATATGCATGTGTGGATGTTTGTGGGTATAGTTCTTTTATATGCTTGTTTATGTATATAATTGTATGTGTGTATGTAGGTGTATGTATATGTGTATATATGTATATATATGTATATGTATGCATATGTATGTATATGTATATTGTGTGTATGTGTATGTATATATATATATGTGTGTGTGTGTGTGTGTGTGTAGAATGTATTCAAATGGGAGGACATAAGGTCATTTTAAACGTATTTTAAAATTACTCTTATTAATATTTAATCTCACTTTCTCCTTTAATGTTCTATAATTAGAATTATGAGAGTGTATATTTATCATCTGGAGGTATTTTCATTTTAAATTGATAATTTAACTTAAATTTAAATATACCACTCTTTAATTATCAATATTGATAGTAAAATATTAACTCAATTTTGTTTTGAATAATTAAACACTTCAAACACAATGCGGTTTTCGTGTGTTGTTTAATATCAGTTTCTACAATGTGGCGTATTCTTTACACTAATTTTCCAGTTGAAAAATGCTTAAATCTTTTTAAAAAATATCTGAAATAATGAAAGATGAACCTCTCCTTATCAATATCTAAAATAATAAAATTCTTCCGTTTCATCACCAATCAATGTTATTTCATATTTAATAACATTTTTTTTTATAAACAAATATTTGTATTACCAATTGGATCGCCTCTCAGTGAAGTGATGACATGTGCGTATCTGTACGTTTATATATTAGATTGGATTTCCTACATTTTTCAACCGATTTCAACAAAACCTCATAGGACTACGTAAAATTACCTTGCGGTGGTTCTGACGGCGCCAAAATTTGGAAAAACACAATTGTTTTTGTACGAAATCAATTTGAAAACACGATTAAGAAGCATCGCTGTCGCGAGAATGAAAAGGAGACAACTCATATCGAGTTATGCTTATTATAAAACCCAGGTTGTGTGTGTGTTGTGCGTGTGTTTGTGTGTGTGTGTTCGTTTATATATGGGATCGGATTTCCTACATTTTTCAAAAAAACTTCACTTTTTTTTGGCAGGTAGTGTTTTTTATTGTCTTGCACACTTTTTTCTTTATTTTTACATTCAGAATGCTTTAAAAATTCCATTTACAAGACAATTGTTTATAATAAAATTCTATTCAATCGGTAGACTCATAACGATTGAAAACAATGTTTTTGTTTGAGTTTGACCAATTCGTAAAAAAAAAAAGTTTGACCAAATCGAAAGAAAAAAAACTAATTAAGACATGCGTGTCCGTCAACCTTAAACAATAATCTTTGTCAATTTTATTTTTCAGTCTTTATGATGGTCGATACTTGATCTATCTCTTACTGTTACATCCCCGGGCAACGTCGGGCTCTACTGCTAGTCTATTAATATATCCCCGTGATACTGACTTGCTGGATTTTATAGATAAGCTAAATACAATAGCATTTACATACGAAATGGAAAAAAACAGTACTTTACATTTCTTAGACATCATGTTACACCGAGTTGACAGCAGCCTAAAACTTAGTATCCACCGAAAAGCAACCAATAAAAATGACTTCATAATATTCTATTCCCACCATAACAACTAAATAAAATCCGGAATGATCATTGGATTCTATTTAAGAGCACTCAGAATTTGCAGCCCACAGTATTTACACGAAAAGGAGAATTATATTGAAAATACTGACAAGATCTTTCAATAAACGCGAAAAAAGACTCAAAATATTCTAAAAAATAAAAGCTATCTTTCCTGACAAACCCAATGAATAACAAAAAATATATATATTATTCTACCTACTAACTCTATCACAATTACAACCGAAAAGAATTTATCTAAACTCAACATAAAATTTATTACAACTTCATCTAAAACCAAAAAAAAAAAAGATTTAATCAATACAAAACAAAACAAGCCAAAACATGAACTTTCGAGTAGTCACAATTAGGCGTCTGTTGTTATCAAAATTTTCACGTTGTTACACCAGTAAAAAGTCATTGCTATGGGTTATACATTTCTTTTATTCCAAGTACTTTCGGCATAGCGCAGTGTCATCATCAGGGTGTTGTATAATGCAAGACAAATATTATAGTGTTCATTATTGTCGGAGACAAAATTGTTGTGTTCAACTCTGCCACACACACTATATGTATTATAGATAGATCTTTTAAGGGGAGGTAACTATGTAAGTATGGCTAAGAGAGTTTTTTACGAAGTAAGTAGTAAATAGTGCAAACCTTGGCATTTAAAACTATCTATTGTACACATTTTAAAACATATACAGGGTGTCCATAAAGTTCGTGTGCACTTTAAATTTATAAATTTTGAAAGTGCACACGAATTTTATGGATACCCTGTATATGTGTGTATCTGAGTGTGAGAGAGAGAGAGAGAAAAAGAGAATGTGTGCATTTATGTGCACAAATTTATATTGCATCTACCACAAAGACTCACGCGTACACACAGACAGGGTGTTTATATATATATATATATATATATATATATATATATATATATATATATATATATATATATATACGTGTGTGCGTATAAACAAATAAACTGACACATGATATCTGTGGAGACTGTTTAAGAAGGAAGAGTAAACGTTTCAAAATTCATACATTTATCACTTAGGCTCGTATTTAAATTCTTACAGTTCAAAGAAACATGAAAATTTCCCAAGGCGCCAAGACTCTGATCTATCTCTTATACATATAGTGTGCGTGGCAGAGTTGGTAGTTGTAATTATATTATCTCTAAGATGTACCTAGATGCCAACCTATATCAATTTTAGAGACCTAAATACCCATGGATTGTCGAAATAGACAATATATATATATATATATATATATATATATATATATATATATATATATATATATATATATAATTTTGTGGCTCCATATAAAAAACGTTCTTACTATTTTTTACCTATATCCTTTGTGGGTGAATGAGTGGCGGCCTCCAAGAGTTCAGTCTACCCAATTTCACTCACAAGGCTTGTGTCAACTCGTGATGCTGGCCTTGTTCAAATTGTTGATCACGGTAGATAATACACTCTCTCCCTGTAACTAAGGTCTGCTCAGCACAGTTGCAGTATAAACAACAGGTTGGATCTGTGGGTTTTGAGTAAACACAAATGGGACTAAGTTTATGATGTGTTGGTAATATCTATGGATAATTCCGTGGGTGATTATATATATATATATATATATATATATATATATATATATATATATATATATATATATATATATGCAACTTTGGTTAAGAACAAACGACACGGATTGGCTGTTTAATATTTCATTAGAATTTTCCAATTTTTGAAGAAGGTTTTGAATATAGTACTCGGGCCTTGAATAGGATGAACCATATTCCACAAAAAGAAAAAAAAAAGAAAATCTAGTCATGCTCTTAAAATAGCCTTGCCAAATCGAGACTTTTATACGGGTGCCGCGCGTGGTGCCAAATCCGTTCAGAAATATCTAAACTGTCACCTATATGCACCCACTTTCTCAAATCTATGGTTAAAAGTAGCTTCGAACGAATGAAGTCTGTACGCCTTAGCGAGGACTATATTTACTTGAACATCAGGGAATGGCGTTAATGAATTACCAACAAATCACTTGAGGAATTTTTACAGCAGCAACAACTAAAATGGATAGCACATGTGACTCATAGATGAAATAAGAACATACGACTTAGCCATTCCACACTACTTGGAACAAAAGATTAGCAATTATGGAAATATCAATCGGTTGAGATCTTATTAAAGGGAAAACAGCTGAACCTGTCACAAAATTTGGATTCGGAACATTTATCTTCGTGCGATGGATATCAGTTTCGTGAAGTACGCTTTACGTGCGGCCCAGACAAAGAGAAAACGACGAATGAAGAGAAATGGCAAATGTTAGCTATAAATCTGACCAGTAACCGCGAAAAACAAACAAACATACAGACAGACGAAACAGGCCAAGGAAAAAGACGGACTCGGGAAGATACCCGTTCGACTGTTCACCTCCATCGTCAAATCCACCTCAACTTACCTTCGCTCTTTTATAGCAGTAGGTTGCAACCCAAGAAATCTGTTTTACTGCTAGAAGCTATAAATCTGACCAGTACCCGCGAAAAAAAACCCAGACAGACGAAACGGGCCAAGAAAAAAGACGGACTCGGGAAGATACCCATTCGACTGTTCACCTCCATCGTCAAATCCACCTCAACTTACCTTCGCTCTTTTATAGCAGTAGGTTGCAACCCAAGAAATCTGTTTTACTGCTAGAAGCAATATATCTGACCAGTACCTGCGGGAAAAAAAGCAAAAAGCAAAAAAAATAAAACACACACACACACACACAGACGAAACAGACCAAGGAGAACGGTGGACCCGGGAAAACACCCGTTCGACTATTCACCGCCATCGTCACATCCGCCTCAACTTAACGTCACTCGCTTACTGCAACCCAAGAGTAAAATCTGTTTTACTGCTAGAAGTTGTTTCATTCTTTCAATCGAATCTGATCGAAGGGTTATTTTTAAGCCACCGGCGTTTGACTGGAACGAGGTGCATACTGTCGACGAACCTGGTGTCTGGTGTGAATTGCAATGCAACGGTAGGAATGCCCACATCAATACTGGAAAGAGCGAAGTTAGCGGACTTGAGAAAGATATTTTCCTGAAAAATTGTTTTAATAGAAAGATTTCATAAATTTCAACGGACAGTAATACTGGTTGACCGATCAATGAATGCCGAATGTTTCCTTATAAGGAAACGGCTAACATTATCATTACTAGTCTTCCCAACTAAACTACATTCAACCTATGGCTTTTTTATGATACGACTCGATAATCCAAAAATGTCGACGTTGGCAACTGTTTACTGAAAGTTATTTACACTTATACACAAGGTCTGGCACACGGCTCTCCTCTTATCTGATATTAAGCATCGAACTTGTTATATTCCCGACTAGTTTGCATAAATGTCGACGTTGGCAACTGTTTACTAAAAATCATTTCTTCTTCTACACATCGTCTGGCACAAGGCTCTAGCGCTATCAGATATTAAGCACCGAACTTATTACACTCCCCACTTGGTCGTATAAAGCATCGCGCTATGGTAGACGATCGTCGGGGTCTATAACAACTCGAGACGAAAACTGATAAGCTTATCTAATATCAGCAGGAGGGAAAAAGAAGCTAAAACATCTATCCGTACAGAGTATTAAATGTGATACCAGGCCCCATCATAAGTAATAAATACTAAAGTAAGTAGATTTCAAAGAAAATATATACATGCATACATATAGACATAGATATTGCTTTCGTAATTTGAGCTTTAATCAAATTATTGAAAAAAAGAGTAGTGAGGGCAACATTTGATAAGTAAGGAAAGGTCATATTTTCGACTTGAGAGTTTGCTATCTTCTCTTGACGTCATTATGACGTCACTGATTTACAAGATTTGAACACTCCATAACAAATCCAAATATATTCACATACATAGTCCCTGTGCTGGTGGTATCACGGCTACGACTAGCTTGGACCGGCTCTGAGCAGCTTGGACCAGCTATGACCAGCTAAGACCAGATATGACTAGCTTAGACCAACTCTGACCAGCTTGGACAAGCTATGACCAGCTAAGACCAGCTTAGACCAACGGGCCGAGTGAAAACACTCGGGTCCCCACATTAAAAACTTACCTTGTGTTACAACCTGACTCAAGTAAATATCCATATTCCCAAGCTCTCCAATTTTTTTTCTGGCCCCTTTTTTCATCTCGACTGGATCAGCTTTCTTCTTTCCCCGGGGCCGTATTTATTTTATCCTTTCGCTCTCCCTTAGTGAGAGAGACTCTTGATTTTGTCTAAAGGGCAAATACAGAGGCCTCTCCGAATTCTTTTAAGGGTTTGATGGGTTCAACTAGCATCAGTTATGCGTTTATTTTATGTATTTGTTTTGACATTCTAGTTTGTCTTTGAGCTCTTCCCTTTTCCCCGCCTCGTTACGTAACATCCATAGATGTTTGTATATAGAATTATATAATCGTTACATTTTATCATGAGGTGTAAGGTCCCCTGAGAGTATTGATATTGTGGTATACGTAGGATTGAATGATGATGGATAGGTTCATTTGGAGGATGTGCAATTTGCAATGATTGGATCTGATAGCTAGGTATAAGATAGTAAGTGATGACCAGACTCATAGCATTCTCCCTCTCATCATTTTCGGCCTTGTGACACAATTGTGTTTTATATATAATAAATCTAGACATATTCACATACGGATTTCTGAAAATTATTTCTACTTTCCTCTTCGATTTATATTTTATTGTACACTTCCGCTTCCGCTCCTCCCCGACGTGTTTAGCTTCAGTTTTGTTACAGGCCATTATTACTTTAAAATATTTTTATTTTTTACCGACATTTACTCCAAAATTTATTTCATGGGTGCAACTAAAGAATATGTACTATTCCAATAGCTTAGTAATATTATTTTTATATATCAGGTATGTGAAATATATTTTCATTTTTATAGAACTTTACTCAAAATTCTTTTTTGTTCACATATCTGTATGTTTCAAATATATCATCATTATTATTATCATTTTTATTTTCTTTGATTTCTGGCGTTTACACATTTCTTTCCGGGTCCCGCCCAGAGACCTAAGGTTAGAAATGGCATCATGACACTTTCCACTGACAAAAAAAAAAAAATGACATAGATAAAGCCCTTCGTAAAGTGTGGGCTGTACTTGTCAGAATAATTTTTTGTATCTCCTTGAGGCATGGACTTCCAGGAATCCCTTCAATTAGTCTACTGCAATCTTTTCCAACCAGTCCTAGGGCTCCAACTACAACAGGGATTGTTGATGTTCCCATATGCCACATTTTCGAGATTTCTATTTCCAGGTCCTTCTATTTTGACAGCTCTTTGAATATCTTCAAAGATACATTGCAGTCAGCAGGAACTGCCATATCAATAAGGAGGCACTTTTTTTGTTTGTGGTTTTTAATAACAATGTCTAGACGGTTGGCTTGAGATTGTTCTGTCAGTGTGTATTGTGTAGTCCCATAGAATTGTAACAGGTCATATCTCCGTAACCGGGTCTGGGTGGTGTTCATACCATTTTCTTTCAGTTTCCTTCCCGTAGAAGTTGCAGATTTTCGAGTGCAGATATTGGCCTACTCTGTCATGCTGTGTTGCTGATGAGAAGAAGTTTATAAGGTCAGTATCTCATTTGTTTACAATTGAAAAAAAAAATGCTAAAAACTAATGCTAAATATTAAGTGACCCACTGATGTAAAAAGAGTAAAAGAAAAAAAACAGATTTTCAACCAAAATTTTAATCGTGCTAGAAAGGAATAAATTTTTTTTAAAAGAATTTTAAAAATACTTTGGTCTTTTCTCTTATAACATAAACTTTTTCACGATAAAAATGCAAAAGAAATATCGTGGACAAGGCTAGAATTTGAACTCGACTGGCAAATCTCATAATAATGGAGAGAGAAAGAGCGGATAAAAAACAGTGATAGATATATTGAAAGATTTAACTTAGCTAGGGTGTGAGTGCGAGATTTGAACATAGATAGATAGATAGATAGATAGGAATAAACTGAGATAGATAGATAGATAGATAGATAGATAGGAAAAGACTGAAATATATATATATATATATATATATATATATATATATATATATATATAGGAAGAGATTGAAAAAGGAATAGACTGCGACAGATAGATAGATAGATAGATAGATAGAAATAGACTGATATATATATATATATATATATATATATATATATATATATATATAGATAGATAGATAGATAGATAGATAGATAGATAGATAGGAATGCACTACAATAAGAATAGACTGAGATAGATAGATAGATAGATAGGAAAAGACTGAAATATATGTATATATATATATATATATATATATATATATATATATATATATATATATATATATATATAGGAATAGACTGAGATAGATAGATAGATAGATAGATAGATAGATAGATAGAAATAGACTGATATATATATATATAGATAGATAGATAGATAGATAGATAGATAGATCGCAATTCTCTCTTCATAAAAACGTTCCGGCTTGTCATCACCTGTAATTAACATGCCCATCTTATCATTCTTCTGTTTCTCAACTGCACCTCATTTCTCTGTAGCATTAAATTCTCCTTCCCTAACCCTTTTTCCTTTCTTCCTATTTCCACGGCCTTTCCTGCCAGCCATACACAATCCGACTGGCACAATTCTTTCTACCTTAGCAAATAAAAAAGAGCAAACTTTTATTTTCAATTTCGTTCCGCTTCAAGTCAAACCAATCACAAATGTTAATTAACCAAACTGCGAAATGTTTAAATATGGAATAAGTAACCAAGGCGTTTATAATTCTTTCACGAGAAATTAAATAAGTTCTGCAGAACCGGGCCGTAAGCAAGGAATTTTCGCCCTTATTAATTGATTCGCTTCTTTATAGCATCATCCATCTTCTCGTTAAATCATTGAAAGCTGGCGGATTCAGTGCAAAAATGCGGACATCCAAAAAATGGGGTTCTGAAAATTTTTTATGGAAAAACAATTAATAATAATAATAATAACAATCTGTGATAAATATCCAGAAACAATTGATCATCTTGTATCAGGTTGCAAGGTATTGGCACCCACTGAATATAAAACCTGGCATGACAGAGTGGGCCAATATCTGCACTGGAAAATCTGCAACTTCTACGGAAAGGAAACTGAAAGAAATTTGTATGATCACCAACCAGACCCGGTTAGGATCTTTAACAATTTTATGGGGCTAACAATATATAGACAGACTGAACAATGAAAGCTAACCGCCCAAACATTGTTATTAAAGACCACAACAAAAAAAACCCTCCTTATTGATATGGCAGTCCGTGGAGACTGCAATATATCTTTGAAGATCTTCAAAAAGCTGTCAAAATACAACGACCTTGAAATCAAAATCTGAAAAATGTGGCATATGAGGACATCAATAATCCTTGTTGTAGTTGGAGCCGTCAGATTGATTGGAAAAGATTTCAATAGACACATTGTTGGGGATTCCTGGTATCCCATGCCTTAAAGAAATACAAAAAATTGTTCTGACAAGTACAGTCCACACTTTACGAATTTTTTAATTTTTTTTTTTTTACAGTGGAAAATGCCATGATGCTATTTCTAAACTTAGGCACCTGGGCGGGACCGGGAAAGAAAAGAGTACCCATTAGAAATTAAAGGAAATAAAGCAATAATAATAATAATAATAATAATAATAAGAAGAAGAAGAAGAAGAAGAAGAAGAAGAAGAAGAAGAAATGGATTGATTTATTCGTTTATTACATCTTATCAACGCTGTGAAGGTGATTTAAATTCAGAAAATATTTTTAGATTAAAGAATTTGGTAGGTGGTGTGGAGATTATAATAGTTTAGGGAGAAGAGGTGGATCTTTCACAAATTTATGGGACTACAAAATACACAGAGAGAAGAATCAAAGCTGATCGTCCAGACATCATTATTAGGGACCACAAACAAAAAAAATTGCCTCCTTATTGATATGGCAGTCCTTGCAGATCTTCAAAAAGCTATCAAAATACAAGAACCTTGAAATCGAAACCTCAAAATGTGGCGCATGAGAACATTAACAATAACTGTTGTAGTTGGAGCCCTCGGATTCAGTGAAAAAGATTCCAATAGACTCAATGAAGGGATTCCTGGAAGCCGATGCCTTAAAGAAATACAAAAAATTGTTCTCACGAGTACAGCCCACATCTTACAAATATGCGTTGTTGTTCTTTATTTATTTATTTTTTTTTAATCGTCAGTGGAAAATGTCATGGCGCCATTTCTGAACTTTGATCTCTGGGCGGAACCCGGAAAGAAATATGTACACACCAGAAATGAAAGGAAATAAAATAATAGCAAAAGACAATGACCGACAAACAGAGATACCAAATATGGAGAAATATGGTAGCACGTAAAATATAACACTTTCTCGACGCATATATGCTTGACAAAGTCAGCAGGGATATCATGCGTAATACAAGACTCTCAAATACAGAAATAGATACGATAAAACTATATATTGGACAAAGTATGATCAGATATAATCCAAACAAAGATGAGACAAGAGTGGAAACAGATAATGTGACAGAGATAAAAACTAAAATAAATGAGATACGACATAAGGATCTCTCAGGAAATAAAAAGAAAGAATCAAGCTGCGATATAAACACTTGCATTGATTCAGATTCTCTCACTGATGAAGATGAATCATACGACATTAGAAGAGAATTCCTTCAAAAACAACAAAAATTCATACGAAAAAGTCAAACTAAAATAAATGAGATACGACATAAGGATCTCTCAGGAAATAAAAAGAAAGAATCAAGCTGCGATATAAACATTTGCATTGATTCAGATTCTCTCACTGATGAAGATGAATCATACGACATTAGAAGAGAATTCCTTCAAAAACAACAAAAATTCATACGAAAAAGTCAAACTAAAATAAATGAGATACGACATAAGGATCTCTCAGGAAATAAAAAGAAAGAATCAAGCTGCGATATAAACATTTGCATTGATTCAGATTCTCTCACTGATGAAGATGAATCATACGACATTAGAAGAGAATTCCTTCAAAAACAACAAAAATTCATACGAAAAAGTCAAACTAAAATAAATGAGATACGACATAAGGATCTCTCAGGAAATAAAAAGAAAGAATCAAGCTGCGATATAAATATTTGCATTGATTCAGATTCTCTCACTGATGAAGATGAATCATACGACATTAGAACAGAATTCCTTCAAGAACAACAAAAATTCATACGAAAAAGTCAAACTAAAATAAATGAGATACGACATAAGGATCTCTCAGGAAATAAAAAGAAAGAATCAAGCTGCTATATAAACATTTGCATTGATTCAGATTCTCTCACTGATGAAGATGAATCATACGACATTAGAAGAGAATTCCTTCAAAAACAACAAAAATTAATACGAAAAAGTCAAACTAAAATAAATGAGATACGACATAAGGATCTCTCAGGAAATAAAAAGAAAGAATCAAGCTGCGATATAAACATTTGCATTGATTCAGATTCTCTCACTGATGAAGATGAATTATACGACATTAGAACAGAATTCCTTCAAAAACAACAAAAATTCATACGAAAAAGTCAAACTAAAATAAATGAGATACGACATAAGGATCTCTCAGGAAATAAAAAGAAAGAATCAAGCTGCGATATAAACATTTGCATTGATTCAGATTCTCTCACTGATGAAGATGAATCATACGACATTAGAAGAGAATTCCTTCAAAAACAACAAAAATTCATACGAAAAAGTCAAACTAAAATAAATGAGATACGACATAAGGATCTCTCAGGAAATAAAAAGAAAGAATCAAGCTGCGATATAAACATTTGCATTGATTCAGATTCTCTCACTGATGAAGATGAATCATACGACATTAGAAGAGAATTCCTTCAAAAACAACAAAAATTCATACGAAAAAGTCAAACTAAAATAAATGAGATACGACATAAGGATCTCTCAGGAAATAAAAAGAAAGAATCAAGCTGCGATATAAATATTTGCATTGATTCAGATTCTCTCACTGATGAAGATGAATCATACGACATTAGAACAGAATTCCTTCAAAAACAACAAAAATTCATACGAAAAAGTCAAACTAAAATAAATGAGATACGACATAAGGATCTCTCAGGAAATAAAAAGAAAGAATCAAGCTGCTATATAAACATTTGCATTGATTCAGATTCTCTCACTGATGAAGATGAATCATACGACATTAGAAGAGAATTCCTTCAAAAACAACAAAAATTAATACGAAAAAGTCAAACTAAAATAAATGAGATACGACATAAGGATCTCTCAGGAAATAAAAAGAAAGAATCAAGCTGCGATATAAACATTTGCATTGATTCACATTCTCTCACTGATGAAGATGAATTATACGACATTAGAACAGAATTCCTTCAAAAACAACAAAAATTCATACGAAAAAGTCAAACTAAAATAAATGAGATACGACATAAGGATCTCTCAGGAAATAAAAAGAAAGAATCAAGCTGCGATATAAACATTTGCATTGATTCAGATTCTCTCACTGATGAAGATGAATTATACGACATTAGAACGGAATTCCTTCAAAAACAACAAAAATTCATACGAAAAAGTCAAACTAAAATAAATGAGATACGACATAAGGATCTCTCAGGAAATAAAAAGAAAGAATCAAGCTGCAATATAAACATTTGCATTGATTCAGATTCTTTCACTGATGAAGATGAATCATACGACATTAGAACAGAATTCCTTCAAAAACAACAAAAATTCATACGAAAAAGTCAAACTAAAATAAATGAGATACGACATAAGGATCTCCCAGGAAATAAAAAGAAAGAATCAAGCTGCGATATAAACATTTGCATTGATTCAGATTATTTCACTGATGAAGATGAATCATACGACATTAGAAGAGAATTCCTTCAAAAACAACAAAAATTAATACGAAAAAGTCAAACTAAAATAAATGAGATACGACATAAGGATCTCTCAGGAAATAAAAAGAAAGAATCAAGCTGCGATATAAACATTTGCATTGATTCAGATTCTCTCACTGATGAAGATGAATTATACGACATTAGAACAGAATTCCTTCAAAAACAACAAAAATTCATACGAAAAAGTCAAACTAAAATAAATGAGATACGACATAAGGATCTCTCAGGAAATAAAAAGAAAGAATCAAGCTGCGATATAAACATTTGCATTGATTCAGATTCTCTCACTGATGAAGATGAATCATACGACATTAGAAGAGAATTCCTTCAAAAACAACAAAAATTCATACGAAAAAGTCAAACTAAAATAAATGAGATACGACATAAGGATCTCTCAGGAAATAAAAAGAAAGAATCAAGCTGCGATATAAACATTTGCATTGATTCAGATTCTCTCACTGATGAAGATGAATCATACGACATTAGAAGAGAATTCCTTCAAAAACAACAAAAATTCATACGAAAAAGTCAAACTAAAATAAATGAGATACGACATAAGGATCTCTCAGGAAATAAAAAGAAAGAATCAAGCTGCGATATAAATATTTGCATTGATTCAGATTCTCTCACTGATGAAGATGAATCATACGACATTAGAACAGAATTCCTTCAAAAACAACAAAAATTCATACGAAAAAGTCAAACTAAAATAAATGAGATACGACATAAGGATCTCTCAGGAAATAAAAAGAAAGAATCAAGCTGCTATATAAACATTTGCATTGATTCAGATTCTCTCACTGATGAAGATGAATCATACGACATTAGAAGAGAATTCCTTCAAAAACAACAAAAATTAATACGAAAAAGTCAAACTAAAATAAATGAGATACGACATAAGGATCTCTCAGGAAATAAAAAGAAAGAATCAAGCTGCGATATAAACATTTGCATTGATTCAGATTCTCTCAGTGATGAAGATGAATTATACGACATTAGAACAGAATTCCTTCAAAAACAACAAAAATTCATACGAAAAAGTCAAACTAAAATAAATGAGATACGACATAAGGATCTCTCAGGAAATAAAAAGAAAGAATCAAGCTGCGATATAAACATTTGCATTGATTCAGATTCTCTCACTGATGAAGATGAATTATACGACATTAGAACGGAATTCCTTCAAAAACAACAAAAATTCATACGAAAAAGTCAAACTAAAATAAATGAGATACGACATAAGGATCTCTCAGGAAATAAAAAGAAAGAATCAAGCTGCAATATAAACATTTGCATTGATTCAGATTCTTTCACTGATGAAGATGAATCATACGACATTAGAACAGAATTCCTTCAAAAACAACAAAAATTCATACGAAAAAGTCAAACTAAAATAAATGAGATACGACATAAGGATCTCCCAGGAAATAAAAAGAAAGAATCAAGCTGCGATATAAACATTTGCATTGATTCAGATTATTTCACTGATGAAGATGAATCATACGACATTAGAACAGAATTCCTTCAAAAACAACAAAAATTCATACGAAAAAGTCAAACTAAAATAAATGAGATACGACATAAGGATCTCTCAGGAAATAAAAAGAAAGAATCAAGCTGCGATATAAACATTTGCATTGATTCAGATTCTCTCACTGATGAAGATGAATTATACGACATTAGAACAGAATTCCTTCAAAAACAACAAAAATTCATACGAAAAAGTCAAACTAAAATAAATGAGATACAACATAAGGATCTCTCAGGAAATAAAAAGAAAGAATCAAGCTGCGATATAAACATTTGCATTGATTCAGATTCTCTCACTGATGAAGATGAATCATACGACATTAGAACAGGAATTCCTTCAAAAACAACAAAAATTGATACGAAAAAGTCAAACTAAAATAAATGAGATACGACATAAGGATCTCTCAGGAAATAAAAAGAAAGAATCATGCTGCGATATAAACATTTGAATTGATTCAGATTCTCTCACTGATGAAGATGAATCATACGACATTAGGAGAGAATTCCTTCAAAAACAACAAAAATTCATACGAAAAAGTCAAACTAAAATAAATGAGATACGACATAAGGATCTCTCAGGAAATAAAAAGAAAGAATCAAGGTGCGATATAAACATTTGCATTGATTCAGATTCTCTCACTGATGAAGATGAATCATACGACATTAGGATAGAATTCCTTCAAAAACAACAAAAATTCATACGAAAAAGTCAAACTAAAATAAATGAGATACGACATAAGGATCTCTCAGGAAATAAAAAGAAAGAATCAAGCTGCGATATAAACATTTGCATTGATTCAGATTCTCTCACTGATGAAGATGAATTATACGACATTAGAACAGAATTCCTTCAAAAACAACAAAAATTCATACGAAAAAGTCAAACTAAAATAAATGAGATACGACATAAGGATCTCTCAGGAAATAAAAAGAAAGAATCAAGCTGCAATATAAACATTTGCATTGATTCAGATTCTTTCACTGATGAAGATGAATCATACGACATTAGAACAGAATTCCTTCAAAAACAACAAAAATTCATACGAAAAAGTCAAACTAAAATAAATGAGATACGACATAAGGATCTCCCAGGAAATAAAAAGAAAGAATCAAGCTGCGATATAAACATTTGCATTGATTCAGATTCTTTCACTGATGAAGATGAATCATACGACATTAGAACAGAATTCCTTCAAAAACAACAAAAATTCATACGAAAAAGTCAAACTAAAATAAATGAGATACGACATAAGGATCTCTCAGGAAATAAAAAGAAAGAATCAAGCTGCGATATAAACATTTGCATTGATTCAGATTCTCTCACTGATGAAGATGAATTATACGACATTAGAACAGAATTCCTTCAAAAACAACAAAAATTCATACGAAAAAGTCAAACTAAAATAAATGAGATACGACATAAGGATCTCTCAGGAAATAAAAAGAAAGAATCAAGCTGCGATATAAACATTTGCATTGATTCAGATTCTCTCACTGATGAAGATGAATCATACGACATTAGAACAGGAATTCCTTCAAAAACAACAAAAATTGATACGAAAAAGTCAAACTAAAATAAATGAGATACGACATAAGGATCTCTCAGGAAATAAAAAGAAAGAATCATGCTGCGATATAAACATTTGAATTGATTCAGATTCTCTCACTGATGAAGATGAATCATACGACATTAGGAGAGAATTCCTTCAAAAACAACAAAAATTCATACGAAAAAGTCAAACTAAAATAAATGAGATACGACATAAGGATCTCTCAGGAAATAAAAAGAAAGAATGAAGCTGCGATATAAACATTTGCATTGATTCAGATTCTCTCACTGATGAAGATGAATCATACGACATTAGGATAGAATTCCTTCAAAAACAACAAAAATTCATACGAAAAAGTCAAACTAAAATAAATGAGATACGACATAAGGATCTCTCAGGAAATAAAAAGAAAGAATCAAGCTGCGATATAAACATTTGCATTGATTCAGATTCTCTCACTGATGAAGATGAATTATACGACATTAGAAGAGAATTCCTTCAAAAACAACAAAAATTCATACGAAAAAGTCAAACTAAAATAAATGAGATACGACATAAGGATCTCTCAGGAAATAAAAAGAAAGAATCAAGCTGCGATATAAACATTTGCATTGATTCAGATTCTCTCACTGATGAAGATGAATTATACGACATTAGAACAGAATTCCTTCAAAAACAACAAAAATTCATACGAAAAAGTCAAACTAAAATAAATGAGATACGACATAAGGATCTCTCAGGAAATAATAAGAAAGAATCAAGCTGCGATATAAACATTTGCATTGATTCAGATTCTCTCACTGATGAAGATGAATCATACGACATTAGAACAGGAATTCCTTCAAAAACAACAAAAATTGATACGAAAAAGTCAAACTAAAATAAATGAGATACGACATAAGGATCTCCCAGGAAATAAAAAGAAAGAATCAAGCTGCGATATAAACATTTGCATTGATTCAGATTCTCTCACTGATGAAGATGAATCATACGACATTAGAAGAGAATTCCTTCAAAAACAACAAAAATTCATACGAAAAAGTCAAACTAAAATAAATGAGATACGACATAAGGAACTCCCAGGAAATAAAAAGAAAGAATCAAGCTGCGATATAAACATTTGCATTGATTCAGATTCTTTCACTGATGAAGATGAATCATACGACATTAGAACAGAATTCCTTCAAAAACAACAAAAATTCATACGAAAAAGTCAAACTAAAATAAATGAGATACGACATAAGGATCTCTCAGGAAATAAAAAGAAAGAATCAAGCTGCGATATAAACATTTGCATTGATTCAGATTCTCTCACTGATGAAGATGAATTATACGACATTAGAACAGAATTCCTTCAAAAACAACAAAAATTCATACGAAAAAGTCAAACTAAAATAAATGAGATACGACATAAGGATCTCTCAGGAAATAAAAAGAAAGAATCAAGCTGCGATATAAACATTTGCATTGATTCAGATTCTCTCACTGATGAAGATGAATTATACGACATTAGAACAGAATTCCTTCAAAAACAACAAAAATTCATACGAAAAAGTCAAACTAAAATAAATGAGATACGACATAAGGATCTCTCAGGAAATAAAAAGAAAGAATCAAGCTGCGATATAAACATTTGCATTGATTCAGATTCTCTCACTGATGAAGATGAATCATACGACATTAGAACAGGAATTCCTTCAAAAACAACAAAAATTGATACGAAAAAGTCAAACTAAAATAAATGAGATACGACATAAGGATCTCCCAGGAAATAAAAAGAAAGAATCAAGCTCCGATATAAACATTTGCATTGATTCAGATTCTCTCACTGATGAAGATGAATTATACGACATTAGAACAGAATTCCTTCAAAAACAACAAAAATTCATACGAAAAAGTCAAACTAAAATAAATGAGATACGACATAAGGATCTCCCAGGAAATAAAAAGAAAGAATCAAGCTGCGATATAAACATTTGCATTGATTCAGATTCTTTCACTGATGAAGATGAATCATACGACATTAGAACAGAATTCCTTCAAAAACAACAAAAATTCATACGAAAAAGTCAAACTAAAATAAATGAGATACGACATAAGGATCTCTCAGGAAATAAAAAGAAAGAATCAAGCTGCGATATAAACATTTGCATTGATTCAGATTCTCTCACTGATGAAGATGAATTATACGACATTAGAACAGAATTCCTTCAAAAACAACAAAAATTCATACGAAAAAGTCAAACTAAAATAAATGAGATACGACATAAGGATCTCTCAGGAAATAAAAAGAAAGAATCAAGCTGCGATATAAACATTTGCATTGATTCAGATTCTCTCACTGATGAAGATGAATTATACGACATTAGAACAGAATTCCTTCAAAAACAACAAAAATTCATACGAAAAAGTCAAACTAAAATAAATGAGATACGACATAAGGATCTCTCAGGAAATAAAAAGAAAGAATCAATCTGCGATATAAACATTTGCATTGATTCAGATTCTTTCACTGATGAAGATGAATCATACGACATTAGAACAGAATTCCTTCAAAAACAACAAAAATTCATACGAAAAAGTCAAACTAAAATAAATGAGATACGACATAAGGATCTCTCAGGAAATAAAAAGAAAGAATCAAGCTGCGATATAAACATTTGCATTGATTCAGATTCTCTCACTGATGAAGATGAATTATACGACATTAGAACAGAATTCCTTCAAAAACAACAAAAATTCATACGAAAAAGTCAAACTAAAATAAATGAGATACGACATAAGGATCTCTCAGGAAATAAAAAGAAAGAATCAAGCTGCGATATAAACATTTGCATTGATTCAGATTCTCTCACTGATGAAGATGAATTATACGACATTAGAACAGAATTCCTTCAAAAACAACAAAAATTCATACGAAAAAGTCAAACTAAAATAAATGAGATACGACATAAGGATCTCCCAGGAAATAAAAAGAAAGAATCAAGCTGCGATATAAACACTTGCATTGATTCAGATTCTCTCACTGATGAAGATGAATCATACGACATTAGGAGAGAATTCCTTCAAAAACAACAAAAATTGATACGAAAAAGTCAAACTAAAATAAATGAGATACGACATAAGGATCTCCCAGGAAATAAAAAGAAAGAATCAAGCTGCGATATAAACATTTGCATTGATTCAGATTCTCTCACTGATGAAGATGAATTATACGACATTAGAACAGAATTCCTTCAAAAACAACAAAAATTCATACGAAAAAGTCAAACTAAAATAAATGAGATACGACATAAGGATCTCCCAGGAAATAAAAAGAAAGAATCAAGCTGCGATATAAACATTTGCATTGATTCAGATTCTTTCACTGATGAAGATGAATCATACGACATTAGAACAGAATTCCTTCAAAAACAACAAAAATTCATACGAAAAAGTCAAACTAAAATAAATGAGATACGACATAAGGATCTCTCAGGAAATAAAAAGAAAGAATCAAGCTGCGATATAAACATTTGCATTGATTCAGATTCTCTCACTGATGAAGATGAATTATACGACATTAGAACAGAATTCCTTCAAAAACAACAAAAATTCATACGAAAAAGTCAAACTAAAATAAATGAGATACGACATAAGGATCTCTCAGGAAATAAAAAGAAAGAATCAAGCTGCGATATAAACATTTGCATTGATTCAGATTCTCTCACTGATGAAGATGAATCATACGACATTAGAACAGGAATTCCTTCAAAAACAACAAAAATTGATACGAAAAAGTCAAACTAAAATAAATGAGATACGACATAAGGATCTCCCAGGAAATAAAAAGAAAGAATCAAGCTGCGATATAAACATTTGCATTGATTCAGATTCTCTCACTGATGAAGATGAATTATACGACATTAGAACAGAATTCCTTCAAAAACAACAAAAATTCATACGAAAAAGTCAAACTAAAATAAATGAGATACGACATAAGGATCTCTCAGGAAATAAAAAGAAAGAATCAAGCTGCGATATAAACATTTGCATTGATTCAGATTCTCTCACTGATGAAGATGAATTATACGACATTAGAACAGAATTCCTTCAAAAACAACAAAAATTCATACGAAAAAGTCAAACTAAAATAAATGAGATACGACATAAGGATCTCTCAGGAAATAAAAAGAAAGAATCAAGCTGCGATATAAACATTTGCATTGATTCAGATTCTCTCACTGATGAAGATGAATTATACGACATTACGAGAGAATTCCTTCAAAAACAACAAAAAATTCATACGAAAAAGTCAAACTAAAATAAATGAGATACGACATAAGGATCTCTCAGGAAATAAAAAGAAAGAATCAAGCTGCGATATAAACATTTGCATTGATTCAGATTCTCTCACTGATGAAGATGAATCATACGACATTAGAAGAGAATTCCTTCAAAAACAACAAAAATTCATAGGAAAAAGTCAAACTAAAATAAATGAGATACGACATAAGGATCTCTCAGGAAATAAAAAGAAAGAATCAAGCTGCGATATAAACACTTGCATTGATTCAGATTCTCTCACAGATGAAGATGAATTATACGACATTAGGAGAGAATTCCTTCAAAAACAACAAAAATTCATACGAAAAAGTCAAACTAAAATAAATGAGATACGACATAAGGATCTCTCAGGAAATAAAAAGAAAAAATCAAGCTGCGATATAAACATTTGCATTGATTCAGATTCTCTCACTGATGAAGATGAATTATACGACATTAGAACAGAATTCCTTCAAAAACAACAAAAATTCATACGAAAAAGTCAAACTAAAATAAATGAGATACGACATAAGGATCTCTCAGGAAATAAAAAGAAAGAATCAAGCTGCGATATAAACATTTGCATTGATTCAGATTCTCTCACTGATGAAGAT
This sequence comes from Acanthosepion lycidas, assembly GCA_963932145.1. NCBI lineage: Eukaryota > Metazoa > Mollusca > Cephalopoda > Sepiida > Sepiidae > Acanthosepion > Acanthosepion lycidas. Next base: position 14,750,504 of record OZ010596.1, on the reverse strand, counting down.
GAATCATACGACATTAGAACAGACTTCCTTCAAAAACAACAAAAATTCATACGAAAAAGTCAAACTAAAATAAATGAGATACGACATAAGGATCTCTCAGGAAATAAAAAGAAAGAATCAAGCTGCGATATAAACATTTGCATTGATTCAGATTCTGTCACTGATGAAGATGAATCATACGACATGAGGAGAGAATTCCTTCAAAAACAACAAAAATTCATACGAAAAAGTCAAACTAAAATAAATGAGATACGACATAAGGATCTCTCAGGAAATAAAAAGAAAAAATCAAGCTGCGATATAAACATTTGCATTGATTCAGATTCTCTCACTGATGAAGATGAATTATACTACATTAGAACAGAATTCCTTCAAAAACAACAAAAATTCATACGAAAAAGTCAAACTAAAATAAATGAGATACGACATAAGGATCTCTCAGGAAATAAAAAGAAAGAATCAAGCTGCGATATAAACATTTGCATTGATTCAGATTCTCTCACTGATGAAGATGAATCATACGACATTAGAACAGACTTCCTTCAAAAACAACAAAAATTCATACGAAAAATCAAACTAAAATAAATGAGATACGACATAAGGATCTCTCAGGAAATAAAAAGAAAGAATCAAGCTGCGATATAAACATTTGCATTGATTCAGATTCTCTCACTGATGAAGATGAATCATACGACATGAGGAGAGAATTCCTTCAAAAACAACAAAAATTCATACGAAAAAGTCAAACTAAAATAAATGAGATACGACATAAGGATCTCTCAGGAAATAAAAAGAAAGAATCAAGCTGCGATATAAACATTTGCATTGATTCAGATTCTCTCACTGATGAAGATGAATCATACGACATTAGGAGAGAATTCCTTCAAAAACAACAAAAATTCATACGAAAAAGTCAAACTAAAATAAATGAGATACGACATAAGGATCTCTCAGGAAATAAAAAGAAAAAATCAAGCTGCGATATAAACATTTGCATTGATTCAGATTCTCTCACTGATGAAGATGAATCATACGACATTAGAAGAGAATTCCTTCAAAAACAACAAAAATTCATATGAAAAAGTCAAACTAAAATAAATGAGATACGACATAAGGATCTCTCAGGAAATAAAAAGAAAGAATCAAGCTGCGATATAAACATTTGCATTGATTCAGATTCTCTCACTGATGAAGATGAATCATACGACATTAGAAGAGAATTCCTTCAAAAACAACAAAAATTCATACGAAAAAGTCAAACTAAAATAAATGAGATACGACATAAGGATCTCTCAGGAAATAAAAAGAAAGAATCAAGCTGCGATATAAACACTTGCATTGATTCAGATTCTCTCACTGATGAAGATGAATCATACGACATTAGGAGAGAATTCCTTCAAAAACAACAAAAATTCATACGAAAAAGTCAAACTAAAATAAATGAGATACGACATAAGGATCTCTCAGGAAATAAAAAGAAAGAATCAAGCTGCGATATAAACACTTGCATTGATTCAGATTCTCTCACTGACGAAGATGAATCATACGACAATAGAAGAGAATTCCTTCAAAAACAACAAAAATTCATACGAAAAAGTCAAACTAAAATAAATGAGATACGACATAAGGATCTCTCAGGAAATAAAAAGAAAGAATCAAGCTGCGATATAAACATTTGCATTGATTCAGATTCTCTCACTGATGAAGATGAATCATACGACATTAGGAGAGAATTCCTTCAAAAACAACAAAAATTCATACGAAAAAGTCAAACTAAAATAAATGAGATACGACATAAAGATCTCTCAGGAAATAAAAAGAAAGAATCAAGCTGCGATATAAACATTTGTATTGATTCAGATTCTCTCACTGATGAAGATGAATTATACGACATTAGGAGAGAATTCCTTCAAAAACAACAAAAATTCATACGAAAAAGTCAAACTAAAATAAATGAGATACGACATAAGGATCTCTCAGGAAATAAAAAGAAAGAATCAAGCTGCGATATAAACATTTGTATTGATTCAGATTCTCTCACTGATGAAGATGAATTATACGACATTAGGAGAGAATTCCTTCAAAAACAACAAAAATTCATACGAAAAAGTCAAACTAAAATAAATGAGATACGACATAAGGATCTCTCAGGAAATAAAAAGAAAGAATCAAGCTGCGATATAAACATTTGTATTGATTCAGATTCTCTCACTGATGAAGATGAATTATACGACATTAGGAGAGAATTCCTTCAAAAACAACAAAAATTCATACGAAAAAGTCAAACTAAAATAAATGAGATACGACATAAGGATCTCTCAGGAAATAAAAAGAAAGAATCAAGCTGCGATATAAACATTTGCATTGATTCAGATTCTCTCACTGATGAAGATGAATCATACGACATTAGAAGAGAATTCCTTCAAAAACAACAAAAATTCATACGAAAAAGTCAAACTAAAATAAATGAGATACGACATAAGGATCTCTCAGGAAATAAAAAGAAAGAATCAAGCTGCGATATAAACACTTGCATTGATTCAGATTCTCTCACTGATGAAGATGAATCATACGACATTAGGAGAGAATTCCTTCAAAAACAACAAAAATTCATACGAAAAAGTCAAACTAAAATAAATGAGATACGACATAAGGATCTCTCAGGAAATAAAAAGAAAGAATCAAGCTGCGATATAAACATTTGCATTGATTCAGATTCTCTCACTGATGAAGATGAATCATACGACATTAGGAGAGAATTCCTTCAAAAACAACAAAAATTCATACGAAAAAGTGAAACTAAAATAAATGAGATACGACATAAGGATCTCTCAGGAAATAAAAAGAAAGAATCAAGCTGCGATATAAACATTTGCATTGATTCAGATTCTCTCACTGATGAAGATGAATTATACGACATTAGGAGAGAATACCTTCAAAAACAACAAAAATTCATACGAAAAAGTCAAACTAAAATAAATGAGATACGACATAAGGATCTCTCAGGAAATAAAAAGAAAGAATCAAGCTGCGATATAAACATTTGCATTGATTCAGATTCTCTCACTGATGAAGATGAATCATACGACATTAGGAGAGAATTCCTTCAAAAACAACAAAAATTCATACGAAAAAGTCAAACTAAAATAAATGAGATACGACATAAGGATCTCTCAGGAAATAAAAAGAAAGAATCAAGCTGCGATATAAACATTTGCATTGATTCAGATTCTCTCACTGATGAAGATGAATTATACGACATTAGGAGAGAATACCTTCAAAAACAACAAAAATTCATACGAAAAAGTCAAACTAAAATAAATGAGATACGACATAAGGATCTCTCAGGAAATAAAAAGAAAGAATCAAGCTGCGATATAAACATTTGCATTGATTCAGATTCTCTCACTGATGAAGATGAATCATACGACATTAGGAGAGAATTCCTTCAAAAACAACAAAAATTCATACGAAAAAGTCAAACTAAAATAAATGAGATACGACATAAGGATCTCTCAGGAAATAAAAAGAAAGAATCAAGCTGCGATATAAACACTTGCATTGATTCAGATTCTCTCACTGATGAAGATGAATCATACGACATTAGGAGAGAATTCCTTCAAAAACAACAAAAATTCATACGAAAAAGTCAAACTAAAATAAATGAGATACGACATAAGGATCTCTCAGGAAATAAAAAGAAAGAATCAAGCTGCGATATAAACATTTGCATTGATTCAGATTCTCTCACTGATGAAGATGAATTATACGACATTAGGAGAGAATACCTTCAAAAACAACAAAAATTCATACGAAAAAGTCAAACTAAAATAAATGAGATACGACATAAGGATCTCTCAGGAAATAAAAAGAAAGAATCAAGCTGCGATATAAACATTTGCATTGATTCAGATTCTCTCACTGATGAAGATGAATCATACGACATTAGGAGAGAATTCCTTCAAAAACAACAAAAATTCATACGAAAAAGTCAAACTAAAATAAATGAGATACGACATAAGGATCTCTCAGGAAATAAAAAGAAAGAATCAAGCTGCGATATAAACACTTGCATTGATTCAGATTCTCTCACTGATGAAGATGAATCATACGACATTAGGAGAGAATTCCTTCAAAAACAACAAAAATTCATACGAAAAAGTCAAACTAAAATAAATGAGATACGACATAAGGATCTCTCAGGAAATAAAAAGAAAGAATCAAGCTGCGATATAAACATTTGCATTGATTCAGATTCTCTCACTGATGAAGATGAATTATACGACATTAGGAGAGAATTCCTTCAAAAACAACAAAAATTCATACGAAAAAGTCAAACTAAAATAAATGAGATACGACATAAGGATCTCTCAGGAAATAAAAAGAAAGAATCAAGCTGCGATATAAACATTTGCATTGATTCAGATTCTCTCACTGATGAAGATGAATCATACGACATTAGGAGAGAATTCCTTCAAAAACAACAAAAATTCATACGAAAAAGTCAAACTAAAATAAATGAGATACGACATAAGGATCTCTCAGGAAATAAAAAGAAAGAATCAAGCTGCGATATAAACACTTGCATTGATTCAGATTCTCTCACTGATGAAGATGAATCATACGACATTAGGAGAGAATTCCTTCAAAAACAACAAAAATTCATACGAAAAAGTCAAACTAAAATAAATGAGATACGACATAAGGATCTCTCAGGAAATAAAAAGAAAGAATCAAGCTGCGATATAAACATTTGCATTGATTCAGATTCTCTCACTGATGAAGATGAATTATACGACATTAGGAGAGAATTCCTTCAAAAACAACAAAAATTCATACGAAAAAGTCAAACTAAAATAAATGAGATACGACATAAGGATCTCTCAGGAAATAAAAAGAAAGAATCAAGCTGCGATATAAACACTTGCATTGATTCAGATTCTCTCACTGATGAAGATGAATCATACGACATTAGGAGAGAATTCCTTTAAAAACAACAAAAATTCATACGAAAAAGTCAAACTAAAATAAATGAGATACGACATAAGGATCTCTCAGGAAATAAAAAGAAAGAATCAAGCTGCGATATAAACATTTGCATTGATTCAGATTCTCTCACTGATGAAGATGAATCATACGACAATAGAAGTGAATTCCTTCAAAAACAACAAAAATTCATACGAAAAAGTCAAACTAAAATAAATGAGATACGACATAAGTATCTCTCAGGAAATAAAAAGAAAGAATCAAGCTGCCATATAAACATTTGCATTGATTCAGATTCTCTCACTGATGAAGATGAATCATACGACATTAGGAGAGAATTCCTTCAAAAACAACAAAAATTCATACGAAAAAGTCAAACTAAAATAAATGAGATACGACATAAGGATCTCTCAGGAAATAAAAAGAAAGAATCAAGCTGCGATATAAATATTTGCATTGATTCAGATTCTCTCACTGATGAAGGTGAATCATACGACATTAGAAGAGAATTCCTTCAAAAACAACAAAAATTCATACGAAAAAGTCAAACTAAAATAAATGAGATACGACATAAGGATCTCTCAGGAAATAAAAAGATTGAATCAAGCTGCGATATAAACATTTGAATTGATTCAGATTCTCTCACTGATGAAGATGAATCATACGACATTAGGAGAGAATTCCTTCAAAAACAACAAAAATTCATACGAAAAAGTCAAACTAAAATAAATGAGATACGACGTAAGGATCTCTCAGGAAATAAAAAGAAAGAATCAAGCTGCGATATAAACATTTGCATTGATTCAGATTCTCTCACTGATGAAGGTGAATCATACGACATTAGAAGAGAATTCCTTCAAAAACAACAAAAATTCATACGAAAAAGTCAAACTAAAATAAATGAGATACGACATAAGGATCTCTCAGGAAATAAAAAGAAAGAATCATGCTGCGATATAAACATTTGAATTGATTCAGATTCTCTCACTGATGAAGATGAATCATACGACATTAGGAGAGAATTCCTTCAAAAACAACAAAAATTCATACGAAAAAGTCAAACTAAAATAAATGAGATACGACATAAGGATCTCTCAGGAAATAAAAAGAAAGAATCAAGCTGCGATATAAACATTTGCATTGATTCAGATTCTCTCACTGATGAAGATGAATCATACGACATTAGGAGAGAATTCCTTCAAAAACAACAAAAATTCATACGAAAAAGTCAAACTAAAATAAATGAGATACGACATAAGGATCTCTCAGGAAATAAAAAGAAAGAATCATGCTGCGATATAAACATTTGAATTGATTCAGATTCTCTCACTGATGAAGATGAATCATACGACATTAGGAGAGAATTCCTTCAAAAACAACAAAAATTCATACGAAAAAGTCAAACTAAAATAAATGAGATACGACATAAGGATCTCTCAGGAAATAAAAAGAAAGAATCAAGCTGCGATATAAACATTTGCATTGATTCAGATTCTCTCACTGATGAAGGTGAATCATACGACATTAGAAGAGAATTCCTTCAAAAACAACAAAAATTCATACGAAAAAGTCAAACTAAAATAAATGAGATACGACATAAGGATCTCTCAGGAAATAAAAAGAAAGAATCATGCTGCGATATAAACATTTGAATTGATTCAGATTCTCTCACTGATGAAGATGAATCATACGACATTAGGAGAGAATTCCTTCAAAAACAACAAAAATTCATACGAAAAAGTCAAACTAAAATAAATGAGATACGACATAAGGATCTCTCAGGAAATAAAAAGAAAGAATCAAGCTGCGATATAAACATTTGCATTGATTCAGATTCTCTCACTGATGAAGATGAATCATACGACATTAGGAGAGAATTCCTTCAAAAACAACAAAAATTCATACGAAAAAGTCAAACTAAAATAAATGAGATACGACATAAGGATCTCTCAGGAAATAAAAAGAAAGAATCAAGCTGCGATATAAACATTTGCATTGATTCAGATTCTCTCACTGATGAAGATGAATCATACGACATTAGAACAGAATTCCTTCAAAAACAACAAAAATTCATACGAAAAAGTCAATAGATAGATAGATAGATATGAACAGACTGGAATAGATATATAGATATATAGATAGATAGATAGATAGATAGGAACAGACTGGAATAGATAGATAGATAGATAGATAGATAGATAGATAGATAGATAGATAGATAGATTTGGAAGTCAGTTCACACATATTAGGGTAGGGCAACATAAAATTATCCACAATTTACCGATTGTCTTCTCTCATATTTCTCTCTATCTATGTATACACTATCTCGCTTCTGACAAGTGCGTGCATGACTTTAAATAGCATCGCAATTTATCAATCTATGTGTCTCTCTATCTGTTTTAGTCTTTTGTCTCCGTCTTTCATATATAGATATAAATAGATTTGGCTAGATGCATACATAGATAGGGAGATATGAAAATATCGTGATAGATACATAGATAGATAATTCGACGCCAGTTCGCACATTTTAGCGGATGTCAAATATTACATTTAAAGACAATTTAGCGATTCTCTTCATTTTCTCTAGAAATAGGTTAAGCATGAAATAAAGAAAAAGAAAGAGATTAACATAGATCGATATAAATAGGTGAAGAAAGAAAGAAAAGATATTGAAATTGATAATGAATTGATAATGAACAAACTTTGATAGATAGATAGATAATGAACAGACTCAGATAGATAGATAGATAGATAGATAGATAGATAGATAGATAGATAGATAGATACGGAAAAGAACTAGATAGATACATAGATACGGAAAAGAACTAGATAGATAGATAGATAGATAGATAGATAGATAGATAGATAGAGAGAGAGAGAGACAGAGAGATAGATAGAGAGATAGATACGGAAAAGTACTAGATAGATAGATACGGAAAAGAACTAGATAGATAGATAGATAGATAGATAGATAAAAAGAAAATATACATAAGTAAATGATATTTACTGTTTATTGAAGAGTAAGCCACAAGAAGACAGTTGGATTGTGACAATGGCTGATTGACACTCATCATTTGTAGATGCTAAAGAATTATTTATCTTCCGACAAGAAAACAATGAGAAACTGACAATCAAAGGTCATGTGAATAAAAATCAAGAAATTCGGTCATACCATTCAAGATGGCGTAGATTCTTTTAGGTGTCAAGTGCTTTCGCTCATTCAATTATAATTATTATTATTACATGCTACACGTCTCCTGTCCTCACAAAGCTATTGCTATTACAATTATTATATACGGAACTTATTTGAATGCTCCGAGTCTGTATAATGGTTAGCAAGCTTGTCTTGCTACATCAGTTACCACTGCTTAGTGAATGCGATCCCGACATTTGAAAGCAAGAGAGACAACTGGAAGCAGAAAACAATCTAGCTAAGGATCTGGCTTACAGAACAGGAATTAGGAGTGGAACAAAGAACAGGAAACAAACCGAACTTGGCACTTGGAACCCAATCTAAGCAACAATGATAGATATGATGCTGAAATAATGGGATTACTATTGAATATTATAAGAATTTGGGAAAAAAAAAAGCATTAGAATAATCCACAAACAATTCCAGGCCATCCTGGTTATGACAATGAACTGCATCCGCGTCCTGGGTAAGACGATAAACTACGTCCGCGTCCTGGGTAAGACGATAAACTGCATCCGCGTCCTGGGTAAGACGATAAACTACGTCCGCGTCCTGGGTAAGACTATAAACTACGTCCGCGTCCTGCGTAAGACGATAAACTACGTCCGCGTCCTGGGTAAGACGATAAACTGCATCCGCGTCCTGGGTAAGACGATAAACTGCATCCGCGTCCAGGGTAAGACGATAAGCTACACCCAACAGCAAGGTCTCTGATGAGGAAGTTTTGAGGAACGTGGAACCATCTCTTAATTGGTGTTCCCTGAGCTGTTATGGTAGCACTTGTTAGGGTACCAGCCATATGCAATAGTTACCCCCCCCCACCAAAAAAAAAAAAAAACTGGAGTGAAAACACTATAAAAATAGGTTTTAATTCCAGAAATACTTTTTTTGTAAAAAAATTATTACCAGCAATACATTATTATCAGGAATACATTTTTGGAAAAAATATTACCAGCAATACGGTTTTGGAAAAAAAATATTTCCAGTAAACATTTTTGAAAAATATATTACCAACAATAGATTTTTGAAGAAAAAAATATTACCTGTAATATATTTTTGGAAAAAATATTACCAGCAATAATAATTTTGTCGGCATAAAATAACCTATCGATGTTGATATGCAGTAAAACAAACCAAACAAAATCAAACCAAACCAATACCAGTAAATTCAGTAAATATACAAAATTTGAAAGTGGGTTAAGACAATGATGTATCCTCTCACCGGACATATTCAACCTTTACAGTCAGGGGATACTGAGAGAATTACACGTTTTACCAGGATTCATTATTGGCGACCACAAGCATAAAATATTCAACTGGCACAATGTGGATAGCAGACACAGAAAGCAAACTACAAATTGATAAACAGCATATTTCTGATAGCAGTCCGCAAGGTCTTCACTGAAAATACGGTGGAAAGGGATTATCACGGGTCAAGAATTAAAACAAATATAATTAATTGAATAGGGCATTTATATATGTGATATAAATCATTGCTTTTTATTTTACAAGAAAAATGCATTAAAATTATGCCATTGTCAATTGTTCGGAATTAAGTGAATCCTTCATCAAGTAATGAAGGAAAGCGAGGAAGACTAACTGTCAATTGCATAAAGATAGAATGCATGGTTGTTAGAAAAAGGGACAACCCAACATGCAAATTACAAATTGGAAATCAAACAAGTTCAACAATGTTCACTTATATATTTGCATACGCTCTATCTCTGATATTGAGTAATTTATCCCATAAATATAGCACGGCTTAAATCTCTCTCTCTCTCTCTCTCTATATATATATATATATATGGGGTTTCCATAAAGTTCGTGTGCACTAAAAATTTATAACTTTATTTATATTTGCGACGATAGAAATAATCTGTAAAAAATGTTATAAATTTTAATGTACCTAGTTTTAAGTATAGCTAAAATAACTAATGTGATTTCAGGCATTACTGTAAATCAGTTGGCAAATGTTTTCCGTGAACAGCAAAATCGTATTACCCTTTGTATTGCTAATGATGGAGGACATATAGAAACTTAAATTAAATTTCAATAAAACCTTAAAAAATATAGATTTACTTCTTTCTAATCCTTTTTACAAATTATTTCTATCGCAAATACAAATAAAGTTATAAATTTTTTAAAGTGAACACGAACTTTATGGACACCCTGTTTATTTATGAGAGAACTATCAGGATTTTAGCATTGGCGACTAACATCTTAACAGCACGAGATAAATGAAATAGCGTTGATAGCAGACACAGAACGAAAACGACAAAAATCCTCCAGAAGATAGCGAAGGAAAGCAAGAAGAAAGGATTAAAGACCAATTCTAAGAAAACAGAGGGCAGGGTTGTCAGCAAAAGGAAGAGACCAACATGCAACTTACAAATTTGAGATGCCGAAATCAAGCACGTGCAAAAATTTAAATATCTATGAAGTGTTTTAAAAGAGGATGGAAGGCGTGACAACGAAAGACGTACTAGGATGAAGAAAGATGGCTTCCAAAAGATATGAAGAAAACAGAAAAAAAAATCTGTTGAAACAAAGAAAAGAATATTGAAATGTTATATAATATCAGTCCTCTTGTAGGGCAGTGAATTCTAGACCATCTACGCACAGAAGGAGAAAAAAAAACTTGAAGCGATAGAAACGTGGTTCTACAGAAGGATACTGAGAATACCATAAACCGAATACATGATCAACGGCGAAGTTTTAGAGAAAATGGAATGAAAAAGAACATTTGTACTTAACATCAGAAAGATTCAGCTGAAACCTCTAGAGCACATTTTCTTTCTTTCTTAACATATTTTCTTTTTTCTTTCTCGCCATTTTCTTTCTTTCTCGCAATTTTCTTTCTTTCTTTCTTTCTTTCTCGCAATTTTCTTTCTTTCTTTTTTTTGTTTCTTTCTCCAAAACTTTCCTTTGTTTTCTCATTCTGTCTTTCTTTTTTCACACCTTTTCTTTTTTACTTCTCGCCAATTTTCTTTCTTTCTTTCTTTCTTTCTTGTTTTAAACCTTTCCTTTGTTTTCTGATTCTTTCTTCCTTTTTTCACACCTTTTCTTTTTTCTTTCTCACCGTTTCTTTTTTTCTTTCTCGCTATTTTTATTTCTTTGTCTGTCTTTTTTTCTTTTCTTTTTCACATCGCTTCTTTCTTTTGTATTTTTTCTTTCTTTGGTACCATTTTTTTTTGTTTTTACATTCTTTTTTCTTTCTTTTTTTTTCTTTCTTTCTTTCTTTCTTTCTTTATTTATATCTACTTTAGCTTTTACGTTTTTCAACTTTCATTTCTTTGCATTCCAGTTTACAAACATCTCTCGTCCTATTTTTCTTCAATTCGTCAAGATCATAGAATTCCAAACAATGTCGTTTCAAATTTAAGAATCTCTAACCAATTTTCCGTATTCCAATTCAACTTTGAAACAAGAAAAAACAAACACGAAAGCAATCAGGATTTGAGGTGAGAAAGCATTTGTCGGTGTTAACTTAGAAATATATTTCTTTCTCGCGAGACTCTTTTATCAATCAGCGCTCTAATATTAGATTAAATAAACTCCGACGCGTGATGAAATGACTAAACTCATTTCTTTTTTAATTTCATTTTCTATGAATCGGTTACAAGTTTTTTTTTCCAAAAATTTTTTTTTTTCTTCAGAAGATCACCAGCAAAGGTGGAATTGCTAGAGTTGGAAAGTTTTCAGGAAAACCCGGTAAAAATGTCTCAGCTCCCGGAAGAAGGCCTGGAACCAAATATTCCAAAGACAATTTGTTCTTTTAATAAAATCTCAATACGAAGAAAAAAACATTTTTTGCTAGTTATTTCATCCCGATCAAGGCAATAATACTTCTAGAATGCCAGGGGTTACTGCGAGTGGAAGAGAATGAGAAGATTTTAATGAGGAAAACGGACAATAAAAAACAGACTACAGGAAAACAGATGGCAATTGGTGTTGAATTTAAATATTTGAAGATTGTAGGTGGCATGGAAGCAGGAAATCAGAAGGGAGTTCCATAGGCGAGAAAAGAAACCATAAGAATAGAAACTGATGATTGCATCTAGCTAGTCCAAAAGTATTAGGTTGGTGTAAAAATAATGACGTAATAATGTCGTTTTTTGGTGTTAAAAATACGTCAAAAAACGACATTAATACGTCATTATTACGTCATTATTTTTGCAACAACCTAATAAAACCGTGAGACCTAATTGCCAATCTAGTAGAACATTTAAATTCATGCATTCGAGACAAAAGGGAGGAAAGAACAATTGAGATGAAAATAATTGTAGAAAAGACAGAGGAAAGCGGCCTTACGTTGGTGAGAAAGTAACCGAAGTCGAGATGCCAGGTAAGGATCGATTATATTACAGTCCCTTCTTTGGATTTTATCAAGAATCTCGAGTTATATAGCAGTAAAACCAGACCAGATATAGCAGCAATATTCAATGCAAGGATGAACGGCCTTCAAGCCAATAACCGAGCAAGCCTGCTAATATTTATCTCGCGCTTGCTTGCGCATTAGATTAAGAAAAAGTTTTAAAAAAAAAGAAAACTTAAACCATAACAGGTGCTACCATCCTTGGTCAGAGCGGACTTGAGAGCAACAGTAATTAAGTTATGATTCTACGCTCCTCAAATCTGCCGTTGTACGCTCCGGCCTTCTTCCGGTGGTTGGAATGTCGAACTGAACCTTTTATTTTGCTCAATGGGGTAGACTCTTCTAGTTCCACGTGCCATGTTTAATGGATGTCAGTTATCAGTTATCTCCTGTTAATTCCTCTCTCCAAGTTCTCCACTGCCTTAACCAGGTATTGAACTCACACTCTTTGGGTCCTGTCACTGGATCTAACTAACATCTTTATCCACTGTGTCATGTGTCCTTGAGCGACATAATGGTTCAGTTTTATATTCCAACCACCTGAAGAAGACCGGAGCGTATAAAAGCTGAAACGTTGTAATATATATGGCGACAAAGATGAGGACAATAGACCGAATAATGTAAATAATGTACATAATACTTCATCTCAGAAATGTAGATAGTGCAAAATTTTTCATTTTTAAACTAAAGTTCATTAAATAAAAGTATCACGGTTCATATAGTTAACATTTCCTAGAAACGGACGATTCAATGGCCAACTAACTCGTTGCTGTGTCTCAATAAAATCACCGTGGAGAAGGCAACGGGAACCCACTCTATCAATCCCAAAAAGTCTTGTGGCTTTTAACAGTTCAAATTAGTAGGGCTCATAATGGACACATGGCACAACCACCTGAAGGAGGCCGGAGTGTACAACGGCCGAAATGTTCTAACAAATATGGCGAGAAAGATGAGGACAATAGTCCAAATAATGTAAATAATGTACATAATACCAGGAATTTATATATATATATATATATATATATATATATATATATATATATATATATATACAAATTACCTTTTAAAGTTGTGGAAAATCATAAGTGGCCAAAAATACCTTGATGAGTAAATAACGATGCTTCGAATTAAACAAAGGTTTCGTCAAAAATGATGAAATACCGTGTAATAGATGGGAACGTCTGTCTTGGAGATAAAAGTAAGATAAGAATAAGAATAAGAATATTTAAGGAGCCGTTAAAATCTAATACGACGAGTAGCGTTCGGTAGCTCAATAAAGAATCTTTCTTTTGGCAGACAATCAAGAAAACCATTATAGGTATGCATCTGACAGTTCCAAATAAAATTCACGTCTCATTCCCGACTGACCTAAATTCCTGCTACAGCCTCCCCCAAAATGATCAATTCCCGTCGTAGGTCGTCGACCTTGTCCCTGTTTCAAAGACACACTCTAGCACAACCGTTCTCAATTTATTTGTTTGTAGTTCTCATACAGTTTTTCTTCTAGTTTGAATAAACATGATCATTGACACAACGGGGACAAGTATAAATATTTATCATTATCGCATGAGAGATTGAGTAGAAGACAAACAATAAATCTCACATTAAAAAAAAAGGCGCTAACACATTTTGTCGTTTGCATTACAATCTCCAGCTGACCTTGGTTACGTCGCTGTGGGGTATCACTTAGTTTCACTGATTAGTAGAATTCTAGTTGTTTCGTGTCTTACTAGACGTCTTACTCTTGTACCGTTGTGCCAGACTAAGCTAATATTAGTAAGTATATATATATATATAGTTTATATATATATATATATAAACAATTAAATGGCCATTAATTCTCATTAAAGGCACATTGACATATATATACAGAATATATATATATATATATATATATATATATGGTATATATATATATGTATATATGGTATATATATAGAGTATATATATATATATATATATATATATATATGTGTGTGTGTGTGTGAAAAGTGTATGTATATGTGTCTGCATACATCGATGTTTGCGTCAGTACGATGAAAAAAAGACGAAGTTTCCCCCACCACTTCCACAATAACACCAATACTCGCAATCTACATAAAACCAAAATTTAAAAAAAAAATTAATCAGTTTGTCTGACGATCGCTAAAGCGTGAAACACAGGATCACAAGTTCACATCTATCCAACCATATATATATATATATATATATATATATATATATATATATATATATCATTAAATTGCCATTAACATATATGTAGAATATATATCTGGTTTATATATAAATATATATATATATATATATATATGTGTGTGTGTGTGTGTGTGTGTGTGTGTGAGTGCGTGTATGAGTGTGTGTGTGTGTTAATTAATTAATTATTAATGGCTATTTTGTAAAACCTTTTTCATATGTTCATATCACTTATTACATCTACTGGCCTGTGTGTATATGTGTGTGTATGTATATGTGTATGCATGTGAGTGTGTGCGTATTGATATAATAGGAAAGATCTGTTAAATTGATGATCCGAAGTTCTTTAGTATTTTTGTATTATTTAAAAAAAATCAATGTTTGATACAGAAGTAGTGCTTAAAAATTCCTAGTTTTAATCAAAAAACGTTTTCCTTCTAATAGAAAACTTAGCAAGATTTTTAATAAAAACACCAGAAAATTAAGTTATAGCTGTACTGGACATCTAGAAAGGATTATAAAAGACATAATAATAAAATCTTGAAAAAATACGCATGCCAAAATCAAATAAATGAAGATCCTAAAATGAAATTGGACAATGATAATGAAAAAAATTCCGTAATTGTAGAAACCCTGAAGATTGCCCGTTGGATAATAAATGCCGCATAGAATATGTGGTATACCAATGCACAATCTCATCCATTAAGAATACAATATATATAGGATCCACAAAAAAAAGAATTTAAAATAAGGTGGAGACTACACAAAAGCTCCTTCAATAATATTAGAAACAGAAATCAGACATCCCTATATAAATATATTTTTGGTATTTAAATATATATATATATATATATATATATATATATATATATATATATATATATATAATGGACTCTTCAGTCGGTTTCGACGTATGAGGATCTGATAGTTTAGTTGATTCAGTTATGAACTTTTGTGCGATAATCTTACGTGGCACTTAAGACACGCTAGTGATTTACAGAGGAGCAAGTGTAGGGATTGTGGGATGAGATCACTATTAGATTGGCTGACCTTTTAGTTCTTACTCACGCTTCTTGAAGATGATTCAGACTAGCAGATTGAAAACTGCTGACTCCACTAAAACACATTGATCTCCATTCTACCTGCTCAAGGGTGTTATGCGATATATTGACAGCTGACAAATATATAAGTATAGTACAGGTAATAAATCCGTTGGCATATAATCCAAGTGGATCCTAGTAATATCAAATATAAAAGCTGATCCACAAAAAGAGCTCAATGTAAGGAAGGGAATTTGGATTTGAAAAATCATAATTAATTCATCGACGGCTGTTTCGTCCTATTTTGGGTATTCATGGGCAGTGCGCACCCCCTACCGAGAATTCAAACCCGGACCGTTACGATATGACGCAAGCATCATATCCACTGGACCAACGGGTCTCGGTGATGGAGAGGTAACATACCAGACTCGATATAACGCAGCTCTTCACAAATTCCGTCGTGTAACTCATCCGAGTCTACTTATACCAACGGACTTTGCCCCCATGAAGTACGTCTTCTATCCGTAAACCGCTACATCCGGAAAATTAGAAGCCAGTTCAAGCAGTGATATATATATATATATATATATATATATATATATATATATATATATATATATATATATAAACACATAATGAGTCCCCAAAATAGGACGAAACGGCCGTCAAGTGCGTTGTGCTTTCTATTGAGGATTCTTCTAAATTCGATGAATTATATATATATATATATATATATATATATATATATATATGCCAATTCAAGAAAGATATTTGGGTCATTAACACACAAGAAGGAGAATGTCTCATATCGATAATATTTTGCATCGAAATGCGTAGGAAAAAAATTAATTAATTATAAATAATATGTGGAAGTCTTCATCCTTTGCCTGATGATGGTCGCCAGACCGGAAACCCGTGTAGCAAGATTATGGAACATAAAGCATATTAAAAAAAAGGAAAAAGATCCACATTAGAACCAAAAACGTTTACGGTTTCTCTCTTCTTTTTGATGCACACACTTTTCTCTCGTTGGAGCTGCTATAACCTCTTCCTTTTATATATATATATATATATATATATATATATATATATATATATATATATATATATATATCAGTTTGAAGTTCTATAATTATAATTTTCGTTAACTTATCACATGTTGTATTTGCAGTTATCAGCGGAGAAATTGAGCCGTGTTTAAATTGCAGCTTAGTCTATTGCGTTCATTTTCACATAAACGGAAATTGTAAAATTAGCCGATTCCTTATATGCTAACATTTGGCATTCATTGACTGAGTAGCTAGTGCTTTATAAGTTATGTGTTTCTTCTCACTTTGTTCATCTCTTTCGAACCATAATTTTGTATCTGTCTTCATCTCAAATGGAAATAGTAATATTAACCACTCCTGGTATTCGTTGACCGAGTAGCCAGTGTCAGTGCCGATTGAAAATTTTGTAAACTCTTCCACCGAACAAGTGCACTTTTTATCGCCCTTTCCACTGCTGATAGAGTCTTCCTTCCTAATATTTTGCTTGAAGCTTTCTGAAACGCCGTCATCTTAATGATTCCGTTATCCTCTTCTCGACAAACCTGTGTTATCCATTTTACTCATTAATACAATTGAAAATCTTCAATAATCTGGTTTCTCTTATTTGGTACAGTTCTTCAGTGATCAATCCACGAAGTTCTAAGACGTACAAGTCATTTTTAATTATAATGAATGCCTAAATAAAGGAAAAAAGAACTCTTCGTCCCCCCAGATGTAGATTAAACAGCAGAGTGGTGTGCGCTCTCTGGGTGGTAACAAATCTAAATTCTAAAGTGCGGATAAAAGAAAGGAAAACCATTTTTTTAACTTGTTTTCTCAAAAAAATGGTAACGGTTTGAAAAAAGATATTCTGTCTCATTATTTATTATATATAACCCCAACTGTTAAATTAAGTGCAACACCGCTGCTGTTCCAAAACTGACCTGCCTTATTCAGTATACCCTCTGACTATTAAACTCTCCAAACTATCTTCGTTTTTATTTTTTTAATTAATTTTATTTCATGCCCCATGAGCAGCATGAAAAATGAACATTCAGCATTTTTTAAATTAAAAAAAAAAAATGATTATTATTTATCACAATATTGTCCATCCAGTCCAATTTCTCCGCAAACTCTGGCGGGATCCAAGATTATTTTAAAGCTATATACGTTATTCATATGCTCTGCTAATTCAAATAAATTAACACCCTTCCCTTGAAAAAAAAAAAAAAAAGAAGAAGATATTCGTAGTTTTATTGCGATGTGCAATTAACTTCTTTTTAATATAGATTACTTGAAGTGACGGATCTGGAAAATGCAAGACTTTTCATTAATCGGATATATGTCGCCATGTACGCTCTGGCCTTCTTCAGCTGGTTGGAATGTCGAACTGAACCCTTTCTTCCGCTCACTGTGGGAAGACTGTTTTAGTTCCACGTGACATGCTACCGCCTTTTAATTTCCCTCTCCAAGTTCTCCACTGCCTTAGCCGGGTATTGAACTCACAAACATTGTGTTCTGTCATTGGATCAAACCAACGCCTTTATCCACTGTGCCATGTGTTCTTGAGGAAATCTGTGTACGAATTTCTGGGTATTATAAACCTAATGTCTTCAGCAACCATTTTTACCAGTGCTTATATTGCAAGTTTTTGCTGTTAACATTTCCTGTTTTTACCAGAGCTCATATTCTCTGTGTGTGTATGAGTGTGTGTGTGTGTGTGTGCGTGTGTTAAGACATGTCTCATTGAATAATTTAGACAAGTTGTGTTTATTTTCTTTCAATAGGATCCCCTCATATTAACAGACAAGCTTCTTGATATCCTTATTAAAGGGAAAGAGAAATTTACTATGTTGACCCATATTCATTTATTCCGAGAGCTTTCGGCATTAGCACAATGCCATCATCAGGATGTTACTTTTCCTAAGAAAAAAATTGTTGCGTTCATCATCTTTACTGCACAAATGTTTTAAAATGTGTACAGTAGATAGTTTAAAATATCTAGATTTTAACTAGTAGTTTTGAATAGATTTTCATAGAAAATATGCATCCCCCGACAGGAATCGGACCTGTATCCTCCAGGGAACAATCATATAGCCTGATGTGCTATACCAGTTTAGCTACGAAGGAAGGGTCTGGTTGGCAAGGTCGATTTACTGCTTTTAAACTACAAATTTCCCTTGATTTATCGGACATTCAGGCCAGTAAATTTTGTGTATTACAACTTTTCGGCCGTTGTACGCTCCGGCCTTCTTCAGGTGGTTGGAATGTTGAACTGAACCTTTTATTTCGCTCACTGGAGTAGACTGTTCTAGTTCCACGTGCCATGTTTAATGGATGTCAGTTATCAATTATCTCCTGTTAATTTCCCTCTGAAAGTTCTCCACTCTCTTAGCCATGTATTGAACTCACACTCTTTGAGTCCTGTCACTGGATCTAACTAACACCTTTATCCACCGTAGCATGTGTCCTTGAACGAAATAAAGGGTTCAGTTCGACATTCCAACCACCTGAAGAAGGCTGGGGTGTACAACGGCCGAAACGTTGTAATATATATGGCGACAAAGATGAGGACAATCGTCCGAATAATGTAAATAATTTACATAATACTCATCTCGGAAATATAGACAGATACTGCAAGAGTTTTCATTTTTTTAAACTAAAGTTCATTAAATAAATGCACGACGGTTCATATAGGTTACATTTCTTAGAAACGGACGATTCAATGGCCAACTAACTCGTTGTGGTGTCTCAATACAATCACCGTGGAGAAGGCAACGGGAAACCACTTTCACAATCAATCCCAAAAAGACTCATGGCTTTTAACAGTTCAAATTACGAGGGCACATAATGAGGAAAGAGTGCTTGGAAAATTTGATACTCCTAGGACAGATAGGAGGCAAGAGAGACAGACGAAAACAATGTATAACCTACCTAGTGAACAAGGTTTAAGCGAGATAAGACATATCTATTCAGAGCTAAAAATTGTGGCCAGCCATGATCGCTAACGTCCTGAAGGGACAGGGCACATAGAAGTAGAAGATTCTTGTGGTTCTTCTTTTCCTTAAAACTTCCTAATGATACACATGTTAGTTCTATGCTATATTCAACATTTGTCGGTATAATAACATATCTGTCACATCGAGGCTCTAGTCTGTGAGGAGATTGTCAGGCATTTACTGCTATATAGCAGAATACATATTACATATCATTTCAGAACTCTTTACTTTGTTTCTAACGATATTTTCCTATCTCTTAATACTTTGCTTAGTTTATGAAAGGCATGAGGAGATTGTCCATCTTTCACTGCCATATAGGAGATTAGATATTCCATAGCAGTTCAGTACTCTTTTCTTTGTTTCTAAAGACATTTTCCTATCTCTTAATACTTTGCTTAATTTTTGAAAGGCATGAAGAGATTGTCCGTCTTTCACTGCCATATAGGAGATTAAATATTACATAGCAATTCATCACTCTTTTCTTTTTCTATCTCTGAATGGGCGCGCAACGGTTAAGCAACGTTGAGTTGGGTCAGTACCTACATGAGTGGCCGCATCGCAATATCAGGTGTTACAAACTTGGATGTGCGGATGGTGTGTTAATGACTGAGAACGGGAAAGCGGAGAGCCGAATTCGAATTCCAATCGAATTCATTACATTCACTTACAAGTAAATACCTTTGGGAAAGGTGTGAATCCATTTGTTCTAGCAGGTCAGACTGGATTCTATGGCCTTGGTTAGCAACCAATTTACCACAGATAGTAACGGCAGCTGACTCCGAGAATTTTCCGGCCATGTCAGTCATGAATCGAAAAGAAACCTGATCACCTAACCTTGCATCACGCATAGTAACTCAGGAAGGAAAGAATCTTTTAATATTATTCTCAATCTCGGAAAGATACCTTTCCCTAATACTGCGCATATTTGTACATCTTAAAGCAGACCTCTTGGCAACCAGTGCTCTCTTGCATTCGAATTGTCATCCTCTCTCCTTAATAAATATATATCGGTCGTCCTTCGAATCCGAAGATCACGTATCGTTTCTGTATCTCATCTGTGAACTCGGAGGTGGTTACGCAACCCCAGGCTGGTGGTGCAGTATCTGGAAAAGTCGGATCACTGAAAGTCCGTTGTCGTAATCACTGCTGACGATGCCCTTCGGCGTTGATTTCTGGCAGCAGTGGGCTACTGGCGTCGAGCATCCTTGAAGGTGACAGCAGTATCATAGATTGTGTTTTGCCAACGTGGTCGATCACTGGCAGGCTCCTCTAGTTCTTTGGGTTTGAGCTTGCACCCTGGAGATTTGTTTTTACAGTGTCTTTGTACCGCTTCTTCGGACGGCCTTAATTTCTCTTGCTGTGCAGAAGCTCCCCGTACAGCAGACGTCTTAGCAACTGGGTGTTCTCTTGCATTCGAATTGTCATCCTCTCTCCTTAATAAATATATATCGGCCGTCCTTCGAATTCAAAGATGACGTATCGTTTCTGAATTTCATCTGTGAACTTGGGGGTCGTTCCACAACCCCAGGTCGGAGGTGCAGAGTCTGGAATATTGGGGGTACTTAAACTCTGCTATCGCAATCACTGCTGACGATGCCCTGCGGCGTTGATCTCTGGCAGCGGGGAGCTTACGGTAAATAATCTCATCTCATGAAGGGAGAAGGCGATCACGTGATAGAAACAACAAAGATGATGACAATAGTCCGAATATAAATAGTGTAAATAAAAAGTTTTAAGTAGTCAAATCGAGCAACTTCACCTAAACTTTGCTAACGGTACACAGTGAGAATATAATTCCCTTCAGGGCGTCTAACGTGCTACTTACTGTTTTTCTTTCAGTCGTGTCTCTGTCTTCGGGCAGAGTACGACTCGGTTGCGGCTACATCGGGGGACAGAGGCTCAACCGAGGAAAATCACACTTTGAGGTGCCCAGCCCTGGTGAACAGATACCTTAGGCTGCACTCTCTCATTGTACTAGACAGGGATCGGTGTCAACACTGAGGCTAGCGTAACCGATAGTTGAGAGATCTCGGGGAATTGTTGTTCTTGGCCCGGGTGTACGCGCTCGGGTTCCCCATATTAAACCCGACCTTGTGTCACATCACGACTCAGTGGAGAGGGCCAGGGTAAATATCTTTACTGTTTTATGGCAATGTGATATCTAACTGTATTTTGTCTGTTCATCAAGAGTCAGCAGCGAATTTTAATTTCTTTCAGTTTTTTTTTTTGTTTGTTTGTTTGGATTCGACACAAGTGAACAAGTACAAATTACATCTTACTAAGATGTTTCGCGTCTGTAGTTGTAAATAACGGATTTTAAGCGGGCTTGAGCCTTCCTATTCTCCAAAGATGAAAAGCTGGAAATAAAAGGAAGCGTTGAAAGCGTTTTTTTTTTTTTCCTTTCTTCTTTTTTATTAGGTCGTAAATGAACTCGAAGATTTTTTTTTTCCCCACTTCTTCGAAAATACTTAAAAATACAGACCAGCATTGTTTTCCAGACCAAAATTAATCTAAAGTTCACTCGTACTTACAGGCGTATCATTTCAGAGATTTGTTTTTATATTTTCTCATTTTATAACCCAAAGTAATTACGTTAGGACATATTGTTTCATTAATTATTTCTTTTGAGTTTTTCTCTCATTCACTTCCTCTCTCTCCCCCCTCTCACTCTCCACACACACACACACACACACACATATATATATATATATATATATATATATATATATATATGCAGACAGGCTGATCTAAAAGTAACTCCCCATTTTAACATATTTATAATTTATTTAATATAATTTTTTACAAGAATTGGATATGAGTGTAAAGCGTGTAGGATCAGGTTTTATTTAAAATTCGATATGGGCACAAAATTTCGATAGCAGCTTCTCTATCCGCCCAGGAATTGCGTCAATTGATTTCACCAGGAACTCTTTGTGGAAGTTCTTGCATTCTCCTTTCAAATTCTTACTCTTGGTTTTGTGTGGTAGACTTGCTCCTTTAACCAACCCCAAAGAAAAAAATCACAGGGTGTTAAGTCAAGACTCATGGCTGGTGAATCATACATAAAATAGCGAGTTACTATTCAATTATATATATATATATTATGTTGGTGCAAAAATAATGTCGTTTTTCTTTTGAAGTTAAACGTCAAAAACGGCATTATTTTTGCACCAACCTAATATATATATATATATATATATATATATATATATATATATATATATATATTTAATTATTAATTTAAAAATATGATTCCAACACGCTATTTACCTAACGAGTTCTTTCCTATTTTCTATATAATTGCATATATATATATATATATATATATATATATATATATATATATATATATATGAAGAAATATACTCTTAAGGTCTACTATATTTATGGGATAAAGTGTTCAATATCAGAGATAGAACGTGTGTAAATATAAAATGTGAACATTGAAGTCAACAGTTAGAGGCGATAGTCTGTTTCATGCTAGACGCATTCATCAGGCCCCGAGTGTTGTTTTTTCTCGGCTATTTATATATACGGCTCTATTGGTGCATTGTGGGTAGTCTATTTTGACGGTTATTTTTCCGGAAGTCGTTTATTTGTTTGTTTATTTATTTGGAATAAATTATTTTACTTGTTTTTATTTATTTTTATTTTTTATTTTTATTTTTATTTTTTTGTTATTTTATATATTTTACTGTAGGTGTTTATTTATTTTAATTTAATATAACGTGTATTTTCTACGAGATTTTCCGAACATTCAGGCCGGTAAATATAATTAATACTGTTTAATTAAAACAGAGCATTTACTCAACGAAATCGTATCCATAAATTTGACGTATAAATAGAATATATATATTAGAGAGAGAGAAATAAATAAATATATATTTCTCGAACGCCAAATCGTATCCGAACAATAAACTAAGCAATTTCCAGAGAATTAATGGATCTATTTTTAATCCAACGTTTTGATTATTTCAAAACTGACTAGGTAAGGTTTTCAGAAAATAGGAACGATACGATATGGATTCCTTAAAAGGGTAAATAGAAGCTAACTAGTCTCTGACGGTCTCTGTGGCTGAGCGGCTTAAGGTACGCTGGATCTGATGATGGTTTTACCTACATAGTTACCCATCATGATTATCGTTTAAATAGCAGGGCAAACTAGAAGGACAACAATGAATTCAAAACCGGTTGAGTTTGGAGCCAACAAACCCATTCTGTATAAAATTATTTGCTACGGATTGCACAGACACAACACCTAATGTGGTGAAGCTTTGACATAATACTTCACATCTAAGACAGTGTTTCCCAAACTTTTTATTAGGTTTCTTGCATAAATTCGTTCAATTTTTTCTGTTTATTTTAATACTTATTATTTATTAGGTTTCTTACATAAATTCGTTTGTTTTGTTTTTCCATTTATTTTAATACATATTATTTATTAAGTTTGTTACATAAACTTGTTCGGTTTTTATCATTTGTTTTAATAATTATAATTTATTAATAATTCTGATGAATTCTTCAAACATGTATTGATCTTTATTTTTTACACTCACCTACTTTTCTGTTCAGTGCCCCGACGATAGAAATTATTAGGTTTTGACTCTAAAAGGGATATGAATCCGGAGAGATCAATGTCAAAAACAGAGCAAATAATTAGAATAGTGAAAATGAACACTTAAAGTACCAACGTGATATTTATTTCATTAGAATCGAAAATTTGATTCCAACTCAATATAGTCAGCTATTTATACCAATATAGTTTGGTAGATAGCCTATTCTTGTCATACCAATTTACGTATCTATCTCAGTCCATTTCCATGTTTCTATCTCAGTCCATTTCCATGTTTCTATCTCAGTCCATTTCCATGTTTCTATCTCAGTCCATTTCCATGTTTCTATCTCATTTAGATCATATCTATCTATCTATCTATCTATCTATCTATCTATCTATCTATCTATCTATCTATCTATCTATTCCAGTCTGTTCATATCTATCTATCTATCTATCTATCTATCTATCTATCTATCTATCTATCTATCTATCTATTCCAGTCTGTTCATATCTATCTATCTATTCCAGTCTGTTCATATCTATCTATCTATCTATCTATCTATCTATCTATCTATCTATCTATCTATCTATCTATTCGAGTCTGTTCATATCTATCTATCTATTCCAGTCTGTTCATATCTATCTATCTATCTATCTATCTATCTATCTATCTATCTATCTATCTCTCTCTCTATATATATATATATTTAATGTTTACTATAGAGCTACATATTTTCATATCTATGTCTGTATCTATCTATCTCTCTCTCTCTCTCTATATATATATATATATATATCACTTTGTTTCTATCTATCTGTAATCAGCTCTTATGTATTTATCAGTCTATCTCCCTATCTATCTGAATTTGTTCATGTATCTCTCTCTCTTTCTCTCTCTCTCTCTGTATATATATATATATATATATATATATATATATATATATATATATATATATATATATATATAATCAATTTGTTTCGATCCATCTGTAATCGGCTCTTATCTATGTATCCTAAATTATTCCTATATCTATCTATGTATGTACCTCAGTCTGTTATATCTATCTGTGTGTTTCCGCGCGTGTGTTTGTGTGTGTGTGTGTGCAGTAAACAAATTTTGTATTTATAAAGTAATTATATACGATTTTATGACAGTATATTTGTCGTATGATATATATCAAGCTAACTGCGTGTATGCGTATGCAAATGTATATGTATTTAAATATGTGTGTGTCTGTGTGCATGTGTATGTTTGTATGTGTATCCTTATCAATTCTGGCATCTTCAAGTAACGAAATCCCGCAAAATCCTTTACAGTGTCCCTTAGCTTTTTTCATTTCGTTCCACGAGTTCAACTTGGTCCCGGCATTGTCAGGCGGATCGTATTCTCTTGACTGCCACCCCCCAGCCGCCCCACCGCACTCACGCGCCGCAATAACTTAACTACCAGCTTTTACCCGCAATGTTTCGCTCTCCAGTAAACACAGTCATCACCACCCGCATTTTTCACGTCCTTCACCACCCCAAGCAGCACCGCTCCGTCGCCACTGTCTATACGATCATTATAATCCATGACCCCATATTTCAGATAATAATTGATTCGAAGTAATTGTATCTTCTTAAAGCTGTTGGACCAATGTAATTGAATTAAAAACATCTTGTTGGAACTTTTCTTACATAAGACCTAAGGGCGCGTCCCCATTTTTTAAAAAATGGTTTGGGCGAAGAAGGGGCGGAATTTAAGGAGGTTGAGCCCGGGAAACTTAAGAATAAATATATCCGTGTGAATCTGTGCACACACGCACACACACATGTATGTATGTATGCATAGGTGCGTGGTTAGAAGTTTCGCTTTCTGATCATGAGATCCGGGTTCGAAGGAGACTTCCTGACGTTATTGGTGTGTAGGGAGACGAGCCCAGTGTGCAGCACCTTTGGAAAGTGCCTGAAAACCATACCACGGGTTGACTCAAGTCTTTTGAATGAAACACTTGGGGACGCTGATAGCTGTGCTAGCACGAAGTCATAAGTCACTGTGACCGAGGGTTTGAGTGGGCCTTGTTCAAATTGTTGATCACGGTAGATAATACGCTCTTTCCCAGAAACTGTAACTAAGGTCTGCTCAGATCAGTTATTAGATTATAAGCCACAAATGGGCTCTCTGGATGTTAAATATACACAAATGTGTCTGAGCGAGGCGTCAAATAGGGATTGGCTAGACTTTGGCTACAATTTACTTACACTACAAGAACTCGTCGACTTTGGCAAGGGAATCAGCCTGCTGTATCGCTCCCCCAGTGCTGTCGTGCAGGTGAACGGGAAGTGGTCGGGAGCTTTTGCGCAGTCACAGTCGCTGTCGATACTACTTTTCGCTTTGGCATTGGAGCCTCTCCTTCACTGACAGAGGGGCAGGGCTTGCAAACCAGCCTGATGTGGAATTGGTGTCACTGCTGATGCCAGGGTTTCCGTATACGCCGATGACGTATCCTCTCATGTCATGCCGCAGCGACATTGACGTGGTACAGAAGGCGCTTGAACGATACGAGAACGGTACGAGAACGTTACGGATGCCAAGAAGACTTCCGGCTTACGGTTGGAAGAGCGTTACTCGTTTCCGGCTTGGAAGAGCGTTACTCGTTCAGGTGCCTTCAGTGGGACTCGCGGTCCCGTCTGCATTCTTGGAGTGTGGTTACGGCCTAGTCTGCAGCTGAAGAAGAATTGTTCGGAGGTACTGGCAACGGTCGGAATGGCGATCCGGACTTGGCTCCAAAAGCGGTTGTCCTGAGTGTATGTCTGAGGTATGCTTTGTGTACGTTTTTCTGTACGGTTGTCAGTTCTCACTCCCTGCAGGAAAAGTAGGAAGTCAATCGAGCGCTTGCTGTTCTCAATTTTGTGAGATGGACGCAAAACGAAGGTCTGCAGAAAAATCAACGCCCGTGTCATGTGGGGCTGTGAATGGCGCACTTGGAGTGTCATCAACACGCCTTGATGTTGCTTTTTCTACGCCGAGCGTTGACAGAAGTGTTACGGCTGCATTCTTAACTTCCTCCCAGTTCTCCCAGAAGTGTTACGGCCTTACCTTAACTTCCTCCCAGTTCTGAGGCTGAATGCTGACATAACCCCTGGAAACAATCCGAATTCTTCCAAGCGTCTCGAAAGACCATGCGTGCTACTCTGTGGTCCAGTGACCTTTCGCGGCCTAGGAGGACATTGTATCGGTGAAAAGTGGACGGAGTCGCGTCGGACCCACTTTGTGAGCATCTCAACTTGTCGGCTGCGCTCTTTCTAGACCTGGGCGCCAGTGGCGAATTACCTCAGTTTTCGCTTACCTGCCGATTGACCCGGAACATGCTATGATGTGGGCTTCAAAGTTGGCTGGGCA
>OZ010596.1:14627753-14717753 GCA_963932145.1 Acanthosepion lycidas | reverse complement strand
CACAAATGCTATTAACTCTAGCTGAAGAAGACATTAGGTAGATTGATATCTTTCCCAAGAGTATTTGCACATAGTTAAATATAACGAACCCGATTGGAACTGGAATTTGGCTATCCAATTTACAGTTGCCAGCCGTTATAAATTAAACCAGTGCCTGGTATTCAGAAGCGGTCATTCGTTTAGGTACTAAGCAGGATCGACGCTGCTTATCCTCTGTAATCGTAAGAGAAGAAGTGTTTCAACGAGATATGGCCGCAAGCCAGTTAGAAAGAAAGAACGAAAGAGAAAAAGATATTAAGAAAGAAAGAACGAACGAAACAAGGAAAGAAAGAAAGAAAGAAAGAAAGAAAGAATGGGAAAGTATGAAAATATAAGTGTGTGTCCAGTCCTGCCTGCACAGCGACTAACAGATTAATAATAATAATGATGATGATAATAATAATAATAATAATAATAATAATAATAAGAAGAAGAAGAAGAAGAAGAAGAAGAAGACAAAAAATTCAGGAAGTGTATGCTTATCAGCATAGCAGTACCATCTGAGAGAAACATCTCCATGAAAATTATCGGGAGATTGTTCAAATACAAGGATCTGGAGATTGAAATTAAGGTGTGGAGTATGAAGACCGAGACTTTAACAATAGTAATTGGAGTTCCGGGACTTGTGAGAAAAGGAAAAATTTCCAGGTAACATCAACATACAGGTTGCCCAGAAAATCGCCCTACGATTAAATGACAATTCTCTTATAGGGCCTAAGGACTATAGTTTGGACCCGGCTCTACAGGATACAAAGCAGGAAACAATATGCACAAATAATAATAATAATAATAAATAATAATAATAATAATAAAATTAAATAATAAAATAAAAGACAAGAAATTCAGGAAGTATATGCTTAATAACATAGCATTAGCATCTGAGAGAAAAACCTCCATAAAAATTATCGAGAAATTGTTCAGATACAAGGGCCTGGAGATCAAGATGAACAGGATGTAGAGAATGAAGACTGAAACTGTACAAATAGTAATTGGAGCTCTGGACATCGCGGGAAAAGGAATGGACAATTTTACTAACAGTGCCGCTGCTAACATCAACTTACAAGTTGCCCGGAAGATCGCCCTACTAGGAACATCCCATATACTAAGAAAAGTGTTATCAATTAAATGACAATTCTCCTATAGGGCCTAAGGACCATAGTTTGGACCCGGCTCTACAGGATACAAAGCAAGAAACATAACATATACAAATAATAAAACCCGTACCCATCAGTGGCTACGTAGTGCAGGGTTGAAAGCTGAAACTGAAGGTTTTATCCTTACTCCATAGGACCAATGCTTGCTAACTAGGAATTATCAAGCACATATACTAAAATATTGTGTCAGCCCAAAATGCAGATTCTGTGATAAATATCCAGAAACGATTGATCATTTTGTATCAAGTTGGCACCCACTGAATATAAAAACCGGCATGCACTGGAAAATCTGCAACTTCTACGGGAAGGAAACTGAAAGAAAATGGTATGAACACCACCCAGACCGGGTTACGGAGATAGGACCTGTTACAATTCTATGGGACTGCACAATACACACTGACAAAACAAAGCCAACCGCCAAGATATTGTTATTAAAGACCACAAACAAAAACGGTGCCTCCTTATTGATATGGCAGTCCCTGCTGACTGCAATGTATATTTGAAGATATTCAAAAAGCTGTCAAAATACAAGGACCTTGAAATAGAAATCTCGAAAATGTGTCATATGGGAACATCAACAATCCCTGTTGTAGTTGGAGCCCTAGGACTGTTTGGAAAAGATTGCAGTAGACTAATTCCTGGAAGTCCATGCCTCAAGGAGATACAAAAAATTGTTTTGACATGTACAGCCCACACTTTACGAAGGGCTTTATCTATGTAATATATATATATATATATATATATATATTGTCAGTGGGAAGTGTCATGATGCCATTTCAAACCTTAGGTCCCTGGGCGTGACCCGGAAAGAAACGTGTACACGCCAGAAATCAAAGAAAATAATAATAATAATAATAATAATAATAATAATAATAATAATAATAATAATAATAATAAAGATCTGACCCATTAGTCGTTGTAGAGCTTCAATTTGAAAGCAGAAACAGAGAGAGTTATCCTAACTGTTCAAGATCAAATCCTGTTGATATGATTTTACCAGGCTTTAATGAATAGAGCCGATCTAAAATGCCGACTTTATTGATTTATTTGTTTTTTTAACGGTATCTCAACAGCTTATTGGTCATTTCATGTCGAATTTTAATTTTCTTGATAGCTCTGAATGAATAAAAATACATTATATGTTATTCTGCTTCCATACATAGTAAATGATACTTAGCTTTTGTGCATATATATGTGTGTGTGGGCGTAATAACTACACGCGTTAATATGTGTGTTTTATGTTGTAGCTTTGTTGAAGTTATATTTTGGAATACAGTTTGATATCTTTAAGAAATTGCAGGATTATATGAATTAATGTCATGAAACTGTTCTTTCACATTTATTGCTGGGTTGGTTGATTTTGTTTAGCGGCATATCAACCTGTATGGATTATTCAATGTCGAAATATAAATATTTTGAACACAAATTTTATTGCTTCGGTTACAGATAAAATGTATTGCTGGTTATTTTGCTTTAAAAATGCATTGTTGGTATTTTTACTAGAAATATGTATTGCTTGTAATATTTGAATCCCTCGTATCCGGAATCTCTCATATCCGGTATCCCCCATATCCGGAGTGCTTCATATCCGGAATCCCTCATATCCGGAGTGCCTCATATCCGGAATCCCGCATATCCAGACATGATTTTGGTGTGTATATTTGAACTATTTGGTTGATATGTAACTGATTTGAAATTTCTGCTTTTTCTAAAAATTTACTTAGGATAATTGCTTATGCTTGATGGCTTGTATTTGTGCAAAAAATGATGAGAATAAGAAGAAAAGGACGACAATGAGACACATCTGCAACAAGATAGCGACGAGATGCATTATTGTGATGAAACATGAACTGAAACTGTGAGACAATTTGTCACTCCATGACAGAACGTTAGAAGGTTGAAGAGGGTGAATATCATCTTGAATAAGTTGGAAAATGGCTCTGGAATATATATATATATATATATATATATATATATATATAATGGACTCCCACTGCGTCGGTTTCGACGTATGAGAATCTGACAACTTAATTGATTCAGTTATGAAGTTTTGTACGATAATCTTAAGTGGCACTTAAGACCTACTAGTGATTTACAAAGGAGGACACATATGGGGCATGAGTGAGAATTGTGAGAGATCACTGTTAGATTGGCTGACCTTTTAGATCTTGCTATCGCTTCTTGAAGATGATTCAGACAAGCAGATTGAAAACTGCTGAGTCCACTAAAACACGTTGATCTCCATTCTATCCGCTTCAAGGCTAAGCGCTCAAGAGTGATATGTGGTATACTGACAAGTTGCTTTTCAGCTTCTTTGTATCTTAGCCATGGGCGTCCTACATTCCTGTAGCCCTGATCTAACTGTCTGTACATTAGGATCTTGGGTGTCCTGTCATCAGACATTGTCAAGTCATCACCACTCCACCGTAACTGAGACTGTATGATAAAAGTCTCGATTCCTCCAATACTGCACCTGCTAAACAGGTCTACGTTAGATGTCCTATCTTGAAGGTTAACTCCACAGATTGCACGCAGAGAGGTATATGGAAAACATCTAGCTGGCGTATATGGTACCTGTATTTAGTCCACGGCCCTGAACCAGACAAAAGGATGGTAAGTTCAACACCCCTGTAAAACCGAATTTTCGTATTCAGTCATTCCACAAGTGATGGCGAAGTTTGCCGAAAGAACTGGTAGCCTTAGCAATCCGATGCATGATTTCATCATCTAAAGTTCCACTGTAGTTGACTTTGATAGCAAGATAGATGAAAGACTCTACATAGTTCAGGGCTTTGTACATATATATATATATATATATATATATATATATATATATATATATATATTCTAACGTAATTCAAATCCTTCATGGGATTCCTATCCTTAGTTATAATTAATTAATGATGACCATGTCATTCCCGTTTATGATCGATTTTATCACGATTCTTCTGTTAAGCTTGGAGAGTAATTAGACATTCTTATTGCCCAAAATAGAGTCCAAGAGTGATACAAAAACTTGGAGAATTCCAATAAGATATCTTTAATCAATTCTAAGATACAATGGTTCAAAGATTAGATTGGACAATTTTGACTAAACTTATCTGAATTGCTGAAAAAAAAGAAACTGATTTAACTTCTTTTAGATATTTGGGTCCTGTCCCTGGATCTAACTAACGCCTTTATCCACTGTGCCATGTATCCTCAAAGACACATGACAGGACCCAAAGAGTGTGAGTTCAATACCCAGTTAAGGCAGTGGAGAACATTCAGAGCGCAATTAACAGGAGATAACTGATAACTGACATCCATTATACATGGCACGTGGAACTAGAACAGTCTACCCCAGTGAGCGAAATGAAGGGTTCAGTTCGACATTCCAACCACCTGAAGAAGGCCGGAGCGTACAACGTCCGAAACGTTGTAATAAATATGGCGACAAAGATGAGGACAATAGTCCGAATAATGTAAATAATGTACATAATACCTCATCTCATAAATATAGACAGATACTGAAAGGCCGAAACGTTGTAATAAATATGGAGACAAAGATGAGGACAATAGTCCGAATAAAGTAAATAATGTACATAATACCTCATCTCAGAAATATAGACAGATACTGAAAGGCCGAAACGTTGTAATAAATATGGAGACAAAGATGAGGACAATAGTCCGAATAAAGTAAATAATGTACATAATACCTCATCTCAGAAATATAGACAGATACTGAAAGGCCGAAACGTTGTAATAAATATTGAGACAAAGATGAGGACAATAGTCCGAATAATGTAAATAGTGTACATAATACCTCATCTCAGAAATATAGACAGATACAATATCATTTCCAAAGAAAGATGAGATGGAGTGGTAATTTAACAAAAGGTTAAACAAGTTATATGCTTTAAGAGTTTTCAACATATTTTTTCTAAATAGTTGATAAATAAACAGCTTCAGTTTTCTTTTTTGTAAAATGAGCTTCTATTTTGCTTTTAAATTTAAATAAATCGTTCACTCAACAGTAGTTTACAATCGCCTGATGAGATGCATTTGATACGTATCGAAACACGACTGCAATGGTGTAGCGTTTTTGACATGTTTTTCGATGTAATATCCTACTATGTATAAACAGCTGTTGCACATTTCTTTATTTCCTTTAACATCAATACACTGAAGGTTATTCGTGAGTATGAACGGATTTTGTTAAAAATTAGCTGACACAATATCTGTAATTTATTTAATCAGAGATGCCTAAAAGAGAATACACAATTATATATATAAGACATTTTTATGTTTATACATTCTGTTAGATACAAATATTTAAGTAAATGCTCTGTTTATAATAAACAGTATTATTTAACGGCCTGAATGTCCGAGAAATTTTTATAGAAAATAATCGTCCTCCGACAGTTATCGAACCTGTATCCTATACGTGTAGAAGTCAAGTGACTTGGCAGCCATGTTGGCAGGTAAGTCACTTGACTATTCAACAATACGGAACCGTTATATAGCCAGACGTGCCTTTAACAGATTTGGCCACGGAGGAGCGTTCGGTTAGCAAGGTCGATTTTACTGTCTTTAAACTACAATCTTCCATGATTCGCTCGCGTACATTCATATCTGCTCATGACATATCCAAATGTAAACGAATGACGTCACACATTATGAAATGGACAAAGATAAAAATGTCTTAAAATAATTGTCGGACTTTGTCCATTTTATATATATATATATATATATATATATATATATATATATATATATATATATTCATGAATCATTCATACAAAAAACAAATATATATGTATGAATGATTCATGAATTTATAAATTATAATTGCACCTTTTAATTGAAATATATATATATATATATATATATATATATATATATATATATATATATATATATAGAGAGAGAGAGAGAGAGAGAGAGAGGTGGGGGGGAATCAGACAGACAGAAAAACATACATACATATTTTTTGGTGAAATATCCACCCGGAAACAACTGAAAGACGACATAAGTGTAATTGATTTGAATTCAAAACTTTCTTTCTTTAAGTGCAATTTAAATATAAAGGACATGGAGAGAGACGTGTAGTATAGATAAATTCACGTCTTTCCCAAGGGCATTATTACGAGCTGAACGCAACAGACTGGGGCGGAATATGAACTCACCTCGTCGACTCCATTTTTTCGTAGCGAAATCTTTTAAGCTCTCTCGCATCTTATGTTCTTATGAAAATAAAATGGCGATGAAATGAAAATATGCACGCATATGCAAATATTTATTTGCTTCTTCTTTATTTCCATTGATTTTTTTTAAAATATTTTTTCTTGAGAGGAAAACCAGCTCCAAATTTTGACTTTCCTCTGAAGTACGGCAAATGAAAATAGCAGCCGACATTAACCGAAATCGGGAATGGAACATTGTAGGATGTATGATAAATGACAGCGGGGCAGGATGCCAGGAACTAAAAATGGAAAATAGAAAGAGATTTTCATGGAGAGAAAAAACATGAAGATTCGTTCTAAATTTATATGACGCACAATCATTCCATTTTTAGAAACCTGTATCATTAGGTTGGTGCAAAAATAATGACGTAATAATGTCGTTTTTTGACGTATTTTTTAACGTCAAAAAACGACATTATTATGTCATTATTTTTGCACCAACCTAATACTTATATGACGCAAAATTATCGGAAATATCGCTACACCTGTTTTGTACTATCTACAGAATATATATCGGTTAGTAAGAACGAACGAACTAATGAAAGAAAGAAAGAAAGAAAGAAAGAAAGAAAGAAAGAAAGAAGAAAGATATAGGTGTAAGAAAAAAGAAATGTGTGTGAGATAGAAAAAAATCGATGTAGAAAGAAAGAAAGAAAACAAATGGGGGTTAGAAGGAATGAAATGAGTGTAAGAAAGAAAGAAAGAAAGAAAGAAAATTATGTAAGAAAGAAAGAAAACAAATGGGTGTTACAAGGAAAGAAAGAAAAACGAAAGAAAGAAAGAAAAAAGAAAGAAAGAAAGAATGAATGAAAGAAAGAAAGAAAGAAGCAAAGAGAAACAAAGAGAAACTAATGGATCTTAGAAAAAGTGAAATGAGTGTAAGGAAGAAAGAAAGATAGAAAGAAAGAAAGGAGAAAGAAAGATATGGGTGTAGGAAAAAAGAAATGTCAGTGAGAAAGAAAAAAATCGGTGTAGAAGGAAAGAAAAAAAGAAAGAAACAAAATGAAATGAGTGTAAGGAAGAAAGAAAGAAAGAAAGAAAGAAATAAAAAAAAAACAAATGGGCGACAGAAAAATTAAATAAGGGTAAGAAAGAAAGAAACGGATTTAAGAAACAAAGAAACAAAAACAAATGGGTGTCAGAAAAAAATTAAAAGAGTTTAAGGAAAAAGGAAAGAAAGAAAGAAACAAACAAAGAAGAAACAAATAAAGAAACAAAGAAAGAAAAACAAATAGGCGTCAGAAAAAATGAAAGAAAGAAACAAACAAACAAACAAAGAAAAAAAGAAACAAAGAAAAAAGAAACAAAGAAAAACAAATGGGTGTCAGAAAAAATTAAATGAGTGTAAAGAAGAAAGAAACGGACTTAAGAAAGAAAGAAAGAAAGAAACAAACAAAAAAACAAACAAACAAACAAAGAAAAAGAAATGGGTGTCAAAAAAAAATAAATTAGTGTAAGGAAGAAAGAAACGGACTTAAGAAAGAAAGAAAGAAAGAAAAAAGAAAAAAGAATGAAACAAACAAAAAAATAAATAAACGAACAAACAAACAAAGAAGAACAAATGGGTGTCAGAAAAAATTTAATGTGTGTAAGGAAGAAAGAAACGGACTTAAGAGAGAACGAAACAAACGAAGAAACAAAGGAACAAAGGAACAAAGGAAGAAAGAAAGAAAAACAAATGCTTGTCAGAAAAAAATTAAAGAAAGAAAAAATGAAAGAAAGAAAGAAAGAAAGAAACAAACAAACAAGAAACAAATAAAGAAACAAAGAAACAAAAACAAATAGGTCTCAGAAAAAAATTAAATGAGTGTAAGGAAGAAAGAAACGGACTTAAGAAAGAAAGAAAGAAACAAACAAAGTAATTGTAGAAATAAAGAAATGAACATGAAAAAAAAAGAAAGAAATGTAAGAAAGAAAGAAAGAAAGAAAGAAAGTAATGGCTGAAATAGTGAAAGATATGGGTTCAAGACAAAGAAAGAAAGCAAGAAATAAATGGTTGTTCGGAGAGAAAGAAAGTTACTGGAGACATAACTAAATAAAAATTAAAAGATGGAAAAAAATAATTCTGTAGAGATGAGAAGTAAAACAGTAAAATAAAAAAAATTAGTTGTACTTAAGAAATATATGCAAACGTCTATAGACAATAGAAACATATATATAGATACATAGCGAATGTGACAGCAAATAGTGTATTTATTTTGTAAAAATACAAAATTGTTTCACAAGGCCAAAGGTGTGACAGCAGATAGATATATACATAAATTGATATAAATAAATTTGTAAATAGATATTACGCAGGATATATTTGTGATAAAATCATTATTCTTGTCAATGCACTTTATCCACTATTAAAGATTAATATCATAATTCACATGTTGTACATGAAACAATTCGGTTAGGAAATCGACTATTTTACATACACATAAACATACAAATATATTCACACATTTTTTAATTCGACCATTTTAGGCGATACCCTGATATTATATAACAGTTGAGTCATATTTTCTTTCTTTCTCTTGCTTCAAGTCTTTTCTTCATCTGTGAGGAGATTGTCCAGGATTCACTGCCATATAGGAGGATTGATTTTATGTAACATTTCAGTCATATTTTCTTTGTTTCTTTTGCTTCAAGTCTATTCTTCATCTGTGGGGACATTGTCCAGCATTCAGTGCCATATAGGAGGATTGATTTTATGTAACAATTCAGTCATATTTTCTTTGTTCCTCTTGCTTCAACTGATATTATATAACAGTTCAGTCATATTTTCTTTGTTTCTCTTGCTTCAAGTCTCTTCTTCATCCGTGGGGACACTGTGCAGCATTCACTGCCATATAAGAGGATTGATATTATATATCAATTCAGTCGTATTTTCTTTGTTTCTCTTGCTTCAAGTTTATTCTTCGTATGTGAGGAGATTGTTCAGCATTCACTGCCATATAAGAGGACTGATTTTACGTTCAGTCATATTTTCTTTCTTTGTCTTGTTTCAAGTCTCGTTAGGATATTGTCCAGCATTCACTGCCATATAGGAGGATTGATATTATGTAACAGTTCAGTCCTATATTCTTTGTTTCTCTTGCTTCAAGTATCTCCTCCATCTGTGAGAAGATTGTCCAGCATTCACTGCCATATAGGAGGACTGATATTATGTAACAATTCAGTCATATTTTCTTTGTTTCTCTTGCTTCAAGTCTCTCCTTCATTTGTGAGGATATTGTCCAGCACTCACTGCCATATAGGAGGACTGATTTTATGTAACAGTTCAGTCATATTTTCTTTCTTTCTCTTGCTTCACGTCTCCCCATCATCTGTGAGGAGATTGTCCAGCATTCACTGCCATATACGAGAACTGATATCATGTAACAGTTCAGTCATATTTTCTTTGTTTCTCTGCCTTCTGTCTTCTTCATCTGTGAGGACATTGTCCAGCATTCATAGGAGGATTGATATTATGCAACAGTTCAGTCATATTTTCTTTGCTTTTCTTGCTTCAAGTCTTCTTCATCTGTGAGGAGATTGCCCAGCATTCACTACCATATAGGAGGACTGATATCATGTAACAGTTCAG
Organism: Acanthosepion lycidas; assembly: GCA_963932145.1. Lineage (NCBI taxonomy): Eukaryota > Metazoa > Mollusca > Cephalopoda > Sepiida > Sepiidae > Acanthosepion > Acanthosepion lycidas. Next base: position 14,707,764 of record OZ010596.1, on the reverse strand, counting down.
TCATATTTTCTTTGCTTTTCTTGCTTCAAGTCTTCTTCATCTGTGAGGAGATTGCCCAGCATTCACTACCATATAGGAGGACTGATATCATGTAACAGTTCAGTCATATTTTCTTTGCTTTTCTTGCTTCAAGTCTTCTTCATCTGTGAGGAGATTGTCCAGCTTTCACTGCCATATACGAGAACTGATATCCTGTAACAGTTCAGTCATATTTTCTTTGTTTCTCTTGCTTCAAGTCTTCTTCATCTGTGAAGACATTGTCCAGCATTCACTGCCATATAGGAGGATTGATATTATGTAACAGTTCAGTCATATTTTTTTCGTTTCTCTACTTCAAGCCTTTTCTTCATCTGTGAGAAGATTGTACAGCATTCACTGTCAAATAGAAGCACTGGTATTATATAACAGTTGAGTCATATATTCTTTGCTTCTCTTCCTTTAAGTCTCTCCTTCATCTGTGAGGACACTGTCCAGCATTAACTGCCATATAGGAGGATTGATATTATATAACAGTTCAGTCATATTTTCTTTGTTTTTCTTGCTTTCTTCATCTGTGAGGAGATTGTCCAGCATTCACTGCCATATAGGAAGACTTATATCATGTAATAGTTTAGTCATATTTTCTTTTTTTCTAACCATTTCACCACGCCGATGTACCCGAATCCATCTTCTGCAACGATTTAATAAAAGTCTTCTTTTTGTTACATTCATACATCGATGTGCTGCAATGTTTAGCTGGCTTGTTTCGCTAGACCAATTACGACATAGTAATGTGTTCGATCCTCACTAGGTGCTCCATATTTTCGGATTAATGCCTCATCTAAGCAATTGAAAATGGTTGAAACTTTTTGTTAAAGAAAAATAAAGTAACAATTATTTAAATAACTGCTTGTAAATTCTACAGGTTACTGAAAAATATTTCGCCTCTGAAATTCATACAACACTTTAAAAAAGAAGCTGAAGCGACTTTTGTCGAAAAAAATGTTGCAAGACTCTCTGTAAGTTCTTCTGTATATTAATGAAAATATTTCATCTCTGAAATTCATAGCATACTAAAAAGCCTAAAACGTTAAATCAGTTGGAAGATAATTAAGATAAGAGACTTTAAATACTGTGAAATAACTAAAATATCCCGTTCAACTACTTCAGATAAAGTACTTACCGTTTCTCAGATTTTTGTGGAATATTTCTACAATTCTTTTGCAAATTCCTTGTTTATTTCCATGGCAATTCTAAGTTTCATCTTCAATATTCCTTCTGACAATTTATTTGCATTTCTATTTTTTCTGTCTGACTGTCTCTCTCTCTCTTTTCTTCTTTCTTTCTTTCTTTCTTTCTTTCTTTCTTTCTTTCTTTCTTTCTCTCTCTGGTGTCTTCATTCCTTCGGGTTTTTTTCTTTCTTTTTTTCAGTATTTTCCGTTACCTTCATTTTTCTTTTTTTCATCTTTCATTTTTTCGTTTATTTATTTATTTTTTTTTTCGTCGGTTCATTTCTATGTTCTTCCTTTCTTTTCTTTTTTTTTTTTTCGTGTGAATATTTTTTTCTTTCGAAACTTTTTCTTTTCTTTCCTTATTTCTTTCTTTCTTTCTTTCTTTCTTTCTTTTCTTTCGCATTCTATACTTTTCTCCTTTCTTTGTTTCTTTGTTTGTTTCTTACATTTTTCTTTCGAAACTTTCTTTTTTCTATCTTTCTTTTTTCTATCTTTCTTTCACCCTTTTCGTTCGTTCTAGCTTTCTTTCTTTTTCTTTCATTCTTTCTTTCTCTCTTTCTTTCTCTCTTTCTTTCTTTCTTTCTGTCTTTCATTCACCTATTTATTTTGTTCTTTCTTTCGTTCTCTTTTTCTTAGAAACGTCTAATCGGTATTTATACTTCAGTTTTCATTTCCCTCTCTTTCGTGTTTCATTCCTTAAAATTTCTATTTATTCTTGTATTCCATTCCTCCCTTGATTTCTTCCCCTTCACACACACACACTGATACGCTCAAAATACACATACAAACACACACACGCAAACACACACATATATGTGTGTGTACATACGCATATATATATATATATATATATATATATATATATTTTAAGCATTTCACCCCAAGCAAGGCGGGAAGCCACTAGGACGCAAGGGATTACAGAAAATTTAGAGCAGGATCAGATAGGAGTGATAGAAGAAAGGATGATGGTAGTGGATAGATCAAGGCAAATGGAGATGTCGACTGACATTACACTTGAATAGCTGGAGATTATAGCTCACAGGGAAACAGGAATAGGGAAGGGAGTTCCACAGGCAAGAGGTGCGAGACATGAAGCTATTAGAGTAGAAGAGACGGCTACATTTAGGAGTTTCGACAGTGAAGGGGTGAGAGCGGGATGCCAGCCTCGTAAGGCGCTGGTACTCATGACGTCTGGGAACCAGCGAATGCAGCTCCTCGGAGCAATTTCCATGAAAGTATTTGTAGAACAGACAGAGGGAGGCGACGGCGCGTCTGTGAGAAAGTGACTGTAGACGAGACCCCAGGGCAGGGCTAACTACATTGCATATCCGCCTCTGGAGCCTATCAAGAACCCCGAGGCAAACAGAAGGGGCACCAGACCATATATGGCAGCAATACTACATGCAAGGGCGAATTGTTGATCTGTAGATCTGGAGGATCGACTCCGGGGAGCCAACTTTCCTTACAGTGGACGAGGCAATTGACTAAATGTATTTATTCCATCTCAGGCCAGCAGTCAACGTGAGACCGAGAAGCCGCAGAGAGTTGCTCTCGAGAAGTTGAGCGTCAGACATTCTAATGGAGGGAAGGGAAGGATCTCTGTGGTGATTAATAGAGAGCAGTTTTGTCTTAGAAGCGTTGAAGTTGACCAGCCAATTCCTGCCTCAGTTCACAATCGATTGGAGGTCCTTTTTGAGACGCACGGTCAGGCGAGTTTTGTCAGCGATATATATATATATATATATATATATATATATATATATATATATATATATATATATATATACTCATATTCTTTCTTACAAAATGCTGTTGTTACTATCCTAAATATATAAACTTCTTTCCGTCATTCGTTTCGCCCCCTTCAAATTATATAAAATGTATTCTTTCTTTCTTTTTTGAAATCTTTTTCTAACCCTGTCTTCCACGTGCCTATTTTTCCTTCTTTTTTGTCTTTCTTTCCTTCTTTCTTTCCTTCTTTCTTTCTTTCTTTCTTTCTCATTTTAAACCTTTTTCTGCCCCTAGCTTCCACGTTTCTTTCTTTCTTTCTTCCTTTTTCTTTCTTTCTATCTTTCTCTCTCACAACTTTTATATTTTTCTCTATTTCTTCTTTTCATTTCTTTGCACACACATATATATACACACACGCAGGGACATACGTATGAACACACAGACGCACACACGCATACACACACACACTCATATATATATATATATATATATATAAAGAAATATACTCTTAAGGTGTGCTATATTTATGGAATAAAGTGCTCAATATCAGAGATAGAGCGTGTGTAAATATAAAAGTGAACATAGAAGTCAACACTTAGAGGCGACAGTCTGTTTCATGCTATATGCAATCGTCAAGCCACAATATATATATATATATATATATATATATATATATATATGTATGAGGAACCTAAGCTCATTCATAATAATAAAAATGTCGGAGAAAAATACTAACAAAAGCTTTCTTTGTATTCTTTTTCGTTTTTCCTTTTTCTTCTCAGTTTTCAAAATGGCGGAGAGGATTTAGGAAGATGAATGACGAAATATAAAAAGTTAATCCAAAATGCTTTCTCCTTATTTTTTTATTTTTATTTTTTTCTTTGAGAGTTTTCTACTGGAAACATTTTCTACCGGTAAAATGACAGATGAAAAGCAAAGATTCCTGAAAAACCCTTTTGATATTACCCTGCATGGAAATTACCGCCTTGGCAGGCTGCTACCCTTCTCCCCAAAACCCAATAAACGAAAGTTTCATTCGCTAAAACTTTACCACTTTTCTAATCTATCTTATTCTGAAATTCAGTCAACCGTTCATATTTTTTTAGATCTATCTAAAACTATCAGAATATAGACGGTGGGATTTATTTTTCTCTATTCATTTATATTGTTGTGCGGATGCTAGAAAAAAGTTTTGTCTGAATTGGTTCTTGTTCAGGAGTTAGGCTACTTTTCCGAGTGTTAAATCTCGCTCTTTGCAATTTTTGGAGGTACTACTTAATTGAATGGTAACAAAAAACCATCAGACAAAACCCCAGTATACAAGAAAGTTATTTCTCGAATAAAACCTTTATTTAAGCCCTTACAGAATGCATGGTTATCAGTAAAATGGTGAGCTGAAAATGCAAATTAAAGGCCGGGGATTCTAAAATCAAACAGGCACAGAAATTTTAAAATCTAGAAAGGGAGGACAGAAAGTGTGACACTGAGATCCGAAAACGTATTGGAATGGTCAAAGATACATTCCAAAAGCTAAGCAAAGTATTAAGAAACAGGAAAATATCGTTAGAAACAAAGAAAAGAGTGCTGAACTCTTACGTTATATCTGCCCTCCTGTATCACAGCAAATCCTGAACAATTTCCTTAAAGATAAAGAAGAAACTTGAAGCAACATTGTTTCTACAGAAAAATGCAGAGGATACCATGGGCCGAACACGTGAGCAACAACAACGTTTTGATAAGTATGGAAACAAAAAGGAAACTTATAGTTAACACCAAGGAGAAACAGTTGAGGTTCCTTGGACACGTAGGGAGGAAAGAGGGTTCGAAAAACCTGATACTCACGGGGCAGATTGAGGGAAATTGGGACAGAAGAAAAACAGCGATTAATATGATTGATGAGCCTGAGCTAAAGGATGGCAAAACAGGGCTAGGAAAAAATAAAAAGACAAAACTTGTTGAGAGCTACAAAGGACAGGAAGATGTGGTGGGTCATGATCGCATGCACCCTGTAGGGACACAATAGATAATAGAAGCAATTATATGACACATGAAATATATCGAATATGATACTGTAGCATTGTTAGAAAACGTTTTTTAGACGTTGGGTCAATTTTCCTATGTATTTTTATTGCAAAAAGCCGACCCATAAACTCGTGCAGTACCCGACAGAAACAGATCTTTGCTGTACTTATAGGTGTATATATTTGACAGAATTATTATTGTTCCAATTTCGCAAAGTTTCTTGAATTTTCAATGTTAAATTTGTGTCTTTTTATATATAAGATAGAGATTTTGTCTAGTTTGGGGATAAGAGGCTGGGATTTGGTTCACTGGGATTTTGCTCGCTGGGTTTTCGCCATGGATTCTAATTTAACTGCTCGTGTGTCTGTGTTTCATTGACTACGCAAAGACCTTCGACAAAGTACGCCACAAAGATCCGCTGCAACTGTTCAGCAACCGTGATATATTTGGGAAAGATACCAGAATAATCAAGAATCTATACCAGAAGTGGCGTACGGCAAGGATGCGTCTTCTCACCGGACCTGTCCAACCTATAAAGCGAGAAAATTCTGAGAGAATTGAAAACCGGGATTTAGCATTGGCGGCCACAATCTTCACAACATAATATACGCAGATGACACAGTACTGACACGGAAAAGAAATTACAATATCTTTTACAGAAGGTAGGGATCGAGAGTGAGAAGAAGGGGTAAGCATAAAATACAAGACAGAAACCGTGGTCATCAATAAACGAATGAGGTCGAAATGGGATTTGCAGGTCGGGAACTCAAGAATCAAGCAGACGCGGAATTTTAAATATCTGAGAAGCGCTTTGAGAGAGGACGGTAATTGCGACACTGAGATCCGGAGACGTACTGGGATGGCCAAGGAAGCATTCTAAAAGCTGAGCAGAGTATGGCGAGAAAGGAGGATTTCTTTGGAAATAAATAAAAGATTACTGAACTGTTACGTGACATCCTTCTTTATGGCAGCGAATGTTGGACGATTTCCTCAAAGATGAAGAAGACAGAGATATGGTTCTACTGAAGAATGCTAAGGATATCATGGACCGAGCGTATGAGCAACTATGAGGTCTTAGAGAGGATGCAAACAAGGAGGGAGCTTATACTTAATATCAGGAAGAGTCAGCTAAAGATTCCGGGACGCATAACGAGGAAGGAGAGCCTGGCGAATGTGATACTCACGTGTCGAATAGAGGAAAAAAGAGACAAGAGAAAACAACGCATGACATACCTGAGCTTAAGCAAGTGGATGACAGAACGTGGTCTGGGGGAGGTGGCAGAGGGAAGGAACTTGTTGTGAGCTGCAAGGGATAGAGGGAGGAGAGGAGCCATGATCGCCTACGTCATGAAAGGACATGGTACATAACAGGAAAAAAGAACGCTCCCCATTCTAAAAAACGGAGTAAACATTGGGGTTGGAAATTTTATAGATTTGTACTTATTACTTCTTCCACGCCATGTATCAGAATCGACAAATATTGTTATCAATCTAGAAAGAGAGGGTCTGTTTCTAATATAAATATGTTGTCTAATCGATCCCGAACATCTCAAAGAGTTATCTGTACTGTATTTTTATTTACAAATTTGAAACAATTATTACGTCATTGATAATTGCGTACAATTAGGAATTAGACAGCAGTAGATCACAGTTATCAATGACGTAAGCACAGTTCTATATTTGACATTACAGATAATTTCCGCGGAATAAATTGACGTGCGTACGGAAATAATTATTTTTATTTTTTTATATGTTACGAATTGAATTGTGTATTTGTATATTTTAAGTTGGGCACTATAGATCTTCTTACTTTGGCCTATGTGACACACATTTTCAATTTTATATAACTTGTTCCTTGTTGTTCAGTACTTTTATGGTATACAATTTCTACACTTTAAGTGCTTTTAAGTATATTTCGCTGTAACATCATGCCCCCTTCTACTGAAAAATTTTGTGGTACTTACAGAGAAAAATATTGTTATTATATATATTATTCTTATTATATATATATATATATATATATATATATATATATATATATATATATATAATAGCTGGCCACTTGTATTCGAACTTTACTATGGCGCCTGTTCAGGCACGATGTGTTTGTTCAACACCCACAGAGCCAACCTTCCGTGACAAACAATCTTGACAATATATATATATATATATATATATATATATATATATATATATATATATATATATATATATATACCCAAGTATATGATTGGTGTATATGGAATGAATTCCAATAACCAACAATTACTATTCTTAAAAGAGTGCTCAATACAAAGTAGAGCAGATATAATTATTTATTTTTAAAGAAAAAAAATTTATAACATAAATATGTTATAAAATCACTACAAAAATAGCCATTTTGTTTCAACACCTTCGGTGTCTTATCGACTTGATAAGACACCGAAGGTGTTGAAACAAAATGGCTATTTTTGTAGTGATTTTATAACAAAATGAAACAAAATGGCTATTTTTGTAGTGATTTTATAACAAAATGAAACAAAATGGCTATTTTTGTAGTGATTTTATAACATATTTATGTTATAAATTTTTTTTCTTTAAAAATAAATAATTATATATATATATATATATTTATATCTCTCTATATATATATAGATAGATAGATAGATAGATAGATAGATAGATAGATAGATAGATAGATAGATAGATAGATAGATAAACCTAGTGAGCCAGACAATCCTACCCAGGATAGTCAGGAAAAACTGGCCCCTGACGATCGCTTAGGTGAAACCTGGGTAGGTTTGTCTGGCTCACTAGGTTTATCTAGGTCTGCTCTACGGTTGTATTGCGCTCTTTTTAGTTAGTTGTTTACTCGTGTCGGGGTTTTTTCTTTGGTCTTCAAACCTGTATCTGTGCGATTTGTTTCAACAGACTTTCATATTTCTAGCTCATTTTTTTTTTTTGGCAAATCAAAAATTTGGAGGTTTTTCGAGAGGAGTATAGACACCTGAATATACATATATATATATATATATATATATATATATATATATATATATATATCAAATAAATCCTAAAAGCCTGATGATCCGTTTATCCGAAACCTAGGTAGGTTTTCCTGGCTCTTTAAGATTTATTTTATTTATTCCCGCTCTACTTAGCGTATTGAACACTCTACGTTTTAGTCTTACTACTCGCTTCGGTATTATTTTCTTTGTGGACTAAAACCTTAAGGCACTGGTCGATTTATTTCGCCCTCTTCTGATGTTTTTAGGTCTTTCTTTTTTTATTTCCAATTTTTTCCTCGGGTACCGATTTGTTTTGACATATCTACAAGTTGATCTATCTGAGTTTTTTTTCAAAACGAGTATTATTATTAGAATAATATATATACATATATATATATATATATATATATATATATATATATATATATATATATATTATGTTGGTGCAAAAATAGTGACGTAATAATCTCGCTTTTTGACGTATTTTTAACGTCAAAAAACGACAATATTACGTCATTATTTTTGCACCAACCTAATATATATATATATATATATATATATATATATATATAGTTTTAAGGTGTGCTATGTTTATCTGATAAAGTGGTCAATATCATAGATAGAGCGTATGTAAATATAAATATAAAAGTGAACATTGAAGTCAACACTCAGTGGCGACAGGCTGCGTCCAGCATGAAACAGCCTGCTGCCTCTGAGTGGTGATTTCAATGTTCACTTTTATATTTATTACAATACAAAACCCGAGAACCACTCAAGTCTGTTGTATGAGCATAAGAGGAAGAGATGAGAATTGCCGTTTATAAGAATATTGTAGAAAGATAACCGATTACTCCTAAGCGTGAAGAGTTTAAGATTGCTTGGATCTGGAAATTCGGAGTTCTTTGTAAGAAGCTGCACGAGTGGAATTTCGTCTTACTAATGGAATATTAAGGAAATGCGGATGATTCTTCCAACTGTTCTTGGTCTAGCGAGGCTTAGCTATCAATATCTGGAACGGGAAAGGTTGTAGGGTGAGTGATAAATAATCACCTATAAAGCCGCGTAAACTCTTTTTAACTCTGTCAAGCCTGGTAAGTTAAGACTGGGATCTTCCAGCCCAGATATGACAGCAATAGACCATTTCTGGTCTGGTAAAGAGGAAGTAAACCAGAAATCAGATTGTTAATGCAACAGTAAAAGGAATCCGACCCAAAAGAGAGTACTGCTGCCATATTTAGGCAGGAGCTGCCCAGTTCCGATAGAGTCCAAAAGCGTCTCCGCGTCCTTGTGGGTGACAAATTATTTCCCACCTTGCAAGCCCTTTCTCGGGGACAAAATATCGCAAGCCAATCACTGCTCTACCGCTACTTCCATGTAAAGTGCTCAGACGAACTACTTTCCTTAATTCCACCAGTTCTAACCTCCACGGTTCGGACCCGCCATGCCACGCATATTGTAGCGAACTACCCTCATTCTCTTCGCATTCCATCGGTGAGATGTAAGTTCCACTGCGAACCGTTGCTCTGTGGAACTGACTCCCAAGAGGATGTTTTCCCGATCACTAAAAATCTTAACCAGTACAAGTCAAGAGTTAACCGTTATTTTCCCCATATATCCGCATAAACTGTGCCTCGTAGTCTGTAACACTAGCTGGAGTATCTCACGGGCCTTGTACAGCGTGAAAACCCTTGTAAAAAACATAAAAAAAAACACTGTGTTTGAGACGGCCTGAAAACGCTTTGTATCTAACGATGGTTTCCTTTGTCAGAGAACGGATATTGTTCTTTAAGCAAATCTCTCGAATATTCAGACCGGTATATATATATATATATATATATATATATATACATATATATATATATATATATATATATATATATATATATGTGTGTGTGTGTGTGTGTGTGTGTGTGTGTGTGTGTGTGTGTGTGTGTGTGTATTGTCATCCACAGGCAGATTTCGCTGTATCACAGCAAATGTGTCGCTAGACGTCCGATTACTTCAAGCCGGGATCGAAACCCCTAGGCTATCCTCGTACGGCAGGGAGGAAAGGAAATGACGCGAAGAACTCAATTCGTACTTGAAGAGTAATGCCTTAATAGCAGTAGCAGCCGCTGTTTTTAAAATCCCCTTTTCTCTCGAGAGCTCAACCGGATTTCACGGGAGCGTATATATTGTCATCCATATACTGTTTCGCAAGTATCACAGCTCTTCAGTGTCGCTAGACGTCCGATTGCTTCAAGTCGGAATCTCTCTCTCTCTTTATATATATATATATTACATCTTGATAGTTTAGGGAAAATATTTACTACAGTCCTGATACTAGAAATTCAAAGTTAGGCTGAAACTCGACTAAGAAACGATCCAATCCTTTAATATGAAATAACCGGATAAATCTTAATTTTTTTTTAAATTATAGAATTCTAGAGATCTATTGTTCTGTTTAAATTTTCTTACAGGAATATGCCAGCTTGTCAAGAGTTGGAAATAATTAAAAGGAATAAAATTATTTCGAATTTTCGTTGATGCATTTGTTTAAAACGAAGAACAATGAACTTCAATAACAATTTTAGAAGCTACGTCTGCTGGATTTTCAATTCACGCTGCCCCGAATAGATCTCTATTTTTTCTCTGTTAGTTCGTATACAGTACTTTGCTACGATTTCGTTTGCGATGATCATTTCGACCCGAAAACGCCTGCCATAAAGAGGCGAAATGTGTTGTCTGACCAAGTTTCTTCACTTTGTCATGTTTCCATTTTTATTCCAATAATATTCTACATCCTACTAACGCGCATTATACTATTTTATTTTAATATTCTTCGCTTAATACAAAGGTCAAGAAACATTCAAGGGAAAGATTAATAAATGAATGTCAAAAGGCGTACAGGAGGGATCAAGTTATTACGAAGATAGATAACGGTTGACCCTAAACTTGAAAAAATTAAGAATGTAGTGACCAGGGAAGCATCATCTCAGGAGTCCGTTCCATAATTCAACCGTTGTAGTGAAGAAGCTCGCTGGCTGGCGTTTCCTCTTTACCAATGAAAAATAAATGAATGAGTGGACTCAGTTTACGTCGCATGGCGGGTTCCAGCGGTGAAGGCCTGAACTTGTGTAAGTAAGGGATGTAGTTCGCCCGAATATCTGTCGTGACAATATCGGTACAACAGCGAGAGGGTCGTAATGTTTCGTCTCTAGAAAAAGGCGTTGCATGATGGAAAACAATTCATCACCCACAAGGCTGGGCAAACTCTTGAGCAGCTCCAGAACCGATACGGCAACAATACTTTATTTTTAGATTGATCTGACTCTTGCAAAGATAGAACATAGCAGGTGGAGTTAATTTTTTTCTGGGGTGATACAAGGCAGCGACTATTTTTTCCAGTCCCCTCTGTGATGGATCATATATACGAGTTCCACTTCAGGTCCGGTAACTACACTATTTACATCAGACAGACTGATGACCTCATCTTTATTGACATATTCACACCGTTTCGACCGTAGTACGCCCCGGCCTTCTTTATATATGGACTAAAAAAAGGATTCGCTTCTAAAACGGGTTGTTTTCCTCATCTTTATTGTCATATTCACGACGTTTCGATCGTTATATACTCCGGCCTTCTTCAGGATCTGTCTATATTTCTAAGATAAGGTATTGTAACTATTCACAAGGTTTACATTGTACGCACTGTTGTCCTCATCTTTATTGCCATATTCACGACGTTTCAAGCGTTATACGTCCCGGCCTTCTTCAGGATATGTCTATATTTCTAAGAGGAGGTATTTTAACTATTTTCAGTTTACATCGAACGGACTGCTGTCCTCATCATCATTTTCATATTCACGACGTTTCGACTGTTGTACGCTCCGGCCTACTTCAGTATCTGTCTATATTTCCTAAGATGAGGTATTGTAACTAGTTACACTGTTTACATCGTACGAAATGGTGTCCTCATCTTTATTACCATATTCGCAACTATGTACCGTCCGTTTAATTGTTACTCTTGTTGAAAGTTCTCGAATGATGTGGTTTCTGTTATTTGGTGCAGTTCTTTGTGATTCCGTGGCGGCAGTTTTCAAGGTTCAAGGAATTCACCAAGACTCAGAGGCTTCCCTCGCTCAAAGCCATTTTTATCCATTAATCTCAGAAAGCGGTTGTATAAAACTAACAGTTTAGATATTTCTGAGTGAGTAACTGAATGCTTGGCTTCCATATGAAAGTCTCCAGCTGAAAATTAAGATAGATTGTTAAGAAAATTAGAATAGCGGCAAAATCTGTGAGGAATGATTAAAAAAAAAGAAAAAAAACGCTTCCATTAATTCATACCATTAAACCAGTGATTACCAAACGGTGCGACGCGCCTTATAGATGCGGCGGAATAGGATAGCACGTGAGGCGGAATGTTATTGTATCAGTTATGTTAGACAGACATGCCCCCTATAGAGGGGGCATTAAAATTAATGTCACTCTATAGGGGTCATGTCTGTCTAACATAGCTGATACATTAACAGTTTTAGAATAAAATAGAATACCAGTGATGAATAGCTGTTGCCATAAGTGCCTCTTGCTGATAGACCTGCGGCTGTGAAGAGAATCTTTTTTCGAAGGTGATAGGTCACCGTTACTATAAATAAACTACATTCATAATAATGTAATTATCTCCCCTTGATTACTTCGAATTTCTTTTCTCTCCGATGGCAGGTCTTTCAATTAGTATAGGCACTATTTCCCAACTGTCAAAGACACGGTGCAATGAAACGTAATACCTACATAAGAATAATAAAATGAAATGTGTTTCTTATGTAGGTTTATTTAGAAATAGCTTTTAAAACATTCAAATGCCAAAAATAAATATCATTTAAAAAATTAAAATATTATTATGGATTATTTATAATTACACGTAGAAATCCCATATCGCATCGTTAAATGTTTGAGCTTAACAACAATAACAAAATATTGCAATAACAATCATAAATCCGAATGCTGTTCGTTATTTTAAGAAGTAAGGAGGTACAAACAAAAAGATTTGAGATTGACAATGTTTTCTAATTTCACCGAGACACACGTTAAACAATTCTATATTCCGTTCTTTCTTTCATTCTTCCACTGAAACCAAGTAGCGTCTTTGATATGTCTTTTGTCTTCCAAAGCGATCAAAATGGAATAGTCCATTATTTATGAAGTATTGGCAGGACGTAACAGTCGTACCAACTAATGAAGGGAGGAGCAGGCACATTTATATTTTTTATATCATTTTACATATTAATATAGGCTCCTTATCGTGTAACCATGAGCAGGCCATTATGTTTTCACATTTTTCTACTGCTTCGAATGTAGCAGACTTTAAACCTTTCTAGATATCATCTTTGGTTAAATAGTTTTTCATTCTTATACTTATAACTTTTAATGTTTGATGACAGTTTTTTTTTTTTTTTTTTTGTTACTTAATATACGAGGTCCGATAAAAAAATATCAGCACTGGTGCTATAAAAAGATACACGAATCAATTTGGCCTCAGTATGAATAGTTATAAATAATTATTGACCGATTTTATCATTGTGATATTTTTGTCTTCTATCAAGTATTAGGTATAGATAACTAGGGTCCGCAAATTGAAGGAGAGAGTTATCAGTTATAATCTTCCGAGTTCAAATCCGCGGTTATCTGCCATTAACCCTATCTCTGTATTTTTTTTTTATTTTAAATATACTTTTTATCATTAAAATTTGGTGAGGCGCAAGCAATTTTTCACTCCGAAAATGCAGCCCAGAGGGAAAAAAAACACTGCCTTAAGAAATCATTTTTTAATGATAAAAAATTCTATAGAAAAATCGTAAATCATGAATAATATATATACATTATTCCATACTGTAAATAATGTTCTCCTTAATTCCTGACCCCAGACAATACTTTTCTTGTTGATCTTTAGTAATGAATCTGCAGGTGGGTGTCGGTTAACTGCTAGGGTTTCCTTACATTCACTCTCGTGCAAGTACCCTCGGGAAAGGTGTGTTTGCGTCTAAGCTCTTCCAACAGTTGCTGGTTAACTATCAAGCAGATTCTGATCTCTAACCGTAGTTAGTAAATCTTTATATGAGAAAGATAACTCTAAATTCAAAGTGAAAATAGCCACGGTGTAGCACATGCTATGCAGCCTTCGTCAACATTATGGTGTCCACAATCCCTATAATCTCGACTGCGGTCCATCTACAACTGTATTCTCGATGTATTACTATTATCATTATAAATATATACACATATATGTAATTTTTTTTTTAATCAGTTCGCACCAAATAAGGTTAAAATGCTACTAAGATGTAACGGGGTACGGGGAGTGTTTTGTTGCGTACGGTGGCCATTAATAATTAAGTATAACTCAATACTTCAACGTTAAGATAAAACAGTATTTAATTTCAAACGCAATTAAATACTTAACAAGAACAAAGAAGCAATAATCAACCAAATATAATTAACCATTTCAGTGAATACCTTGTTAGTAGCATGACTCGGCTTAACGTTCGTTAAATCCTAAATCAAAACCCAAATCATCGACGCACAATAATTCACACTAATTCGACTGGATAGTTCCACTGAGTAGTCACTCAATAATCACTCCAGTCAGTAGCCTGGCAGCGCTATTTATACACCTGGCGGAAAACATATATTCATCTTTCCAGAGTGTCACGCTCGAACCTCGGTGTCGGTATTTACTCATTTTCTTCCTATATGACAGTAAAAGAGAATGACAAGACTTCAGTTGTAAACGGAAGCCTAATCCTAAACTGAAAACAAGGGATAAACCTCTAGTTACGTTCGAAAGACCGGGGAGGATTTTTCCCGTTTACCGTTCGTGGAATATGACCTCGCTTTGGGCGTAGATGAATCGGGTCCGTTTGAATCTAGATCCCTAAACCTGGCTTCTCTAGGTACAGGAGTATCTCCATATTATATGTAACCCCTTCCTTTTATTTCTCCTAGCACGTTGCTTTTCTCTGTAGATATATGTGATGTAATTTCTTTGAGTGGGACATGTGTATATATGTACTTATAGTTTTGTGTATGTCTTAGTGATAAAAAAGTTTCTCTGAGAACAATGCATGTTTGTCATTCTTTTTCCTTTGAGCCATTCCGTTCCGTCCGTGAACAAAGATGTTATTATATAACGAATATAATAATGACCATAACATGAAAAACTCAAATGGGAAAATGAATCATTCAGTCAAGTTTTCACTGGTTACACAACTAAATGAAAAGCAATGGAAATTAAGATAGAAGGAATACGAGTCAAAAATGAATAATGGTTGTTATCATCTAGGAAAAAGTTTAAATGATATCGTTAAATTTATTTTTGAAGAACATTATCCTTATATTACTATTACAAGATCCCCACTAATAAATATTCTTTAAGAAAACCAGAATGCATGGTCATCAGTAAAAGAATGGGCCGGAAATGTGATTTGCAGGTCGGGAACACAAGAATCAACCAGGTTTAAATATCTGGGAACCGCTTTGACAGAAGACGGTAAGTGTGACACTGAGATCCGTAGACGTATTGGGATGGCCAAGGACGCATTCCAAAAGCTGGGCAGAGTATTGCAAGACAGGAGGATTTCTTTGGTAACAATGAAAAGAATACTGGGAACACAAGAATCAAGCAAGTTTAAATATCTGGGAACCACTTTGACAGTAGACGGTAAGTGTGACACTGAGATCCGTAGACGTATTGGGATGGCCAAGGACGCATTCCAAAAGCTGGGCAGAGTATTGCAAGACAGGAGGATTTCTTTGGTAACAATGAAAAGAATACTGGGAACACAAGAATCAAGCAAGTTTAAATATCTGGGAACCACTTTGACAGAAGACGGTAAGTGTGACACTGAGATCCGTAGACGTATTGGGATGGCCAAGGACGCATTCCAAAAGCTGGGCAGAGTATTGCAAGACAGGAGGATTTCTTTGGTAACAATGAAAAGAATACTGAGCTGTTACGTGACATTTGTCCTTCTTTACGGCAGCGAATGTTGAACGTTTTACTCAAAGATGAAGAATAGTTTCGAGGCGACAGAGATGTGGTTCTACAGAAGGACGCTAAGGATATCATGGGCCGAGCGTATCGGCAACGAATAGTTTCTAGAAAGGAAGCAAATAAGGATGAGGCTTATACTTAACATCAGGAAGAGGCAGCTGAAGTTTAAATAATGAGCAGACAAGGGCCTGGACAATCTGATAATCACGGATCGAATAGAGGGAAAGAGAGACAAGGGAAAAAAGACATACTTAGCGGGGTTTAGAAAGTGGTTAACAGAACGTGGTCTGTGGGTGGTAGCAGATGGAAGAAACTTGTTGAGAGCTGCAAGGGATAGAGGGAGGTGGAAAGCCATGATCGCCTACGTCCTGAAAGGACACGGCACATAAAAAAAGAACACTATTTACATTATTCGGACTACTGTCTTCATCTTTGTTGCCATATTTATCACAATGTTTCGGCAATTGTAAGCTCCGGGTTTCTTCAGATACTTAGAATGTCGAAGTGAACCCTTTATTTCGCTAACTGGGGGAGACTGTTCTAGTTCCACGTGTCATTGATATCAATTATCACCTGTTAATTCACCACTCCAAGTTCTCCTTTGCTTTTAAGCAGGTATTGAACTCCCAACTCTTTGGGTCCTTTCACTGGATCTAATCAACGCCTTTATCCACTGTACCATGTCTCCTTAAGAAGGCCGGAGCTTTCTACGGCCGAAACGTTGCGATAAATATGGCAACAAAGATGAGGACAATAGTCCGAATTATGTAAATAGTTTACATAATATCTCATCTCAAAAATATAGACAGATGCTGAAAGGCCGAAATGTTGTCATAAATATGGCGACAAAGATGAGGACAATAGTCCGAATAATGTAAATAGTGTACATAATACCTCATCTTAGAAATATAGACAGATACTGAAAGGCCGAAACGTTGTAATAAATATGGCGACAAAGATGAGGACAATAGTCCGAATAATGTAAATAGTGTACATAATACCTCATCTTAGAAATATAGACAGATACTGAAAGGCCGAAATTTTGTAATAAATATGGCAACAAAGATGAGGACAATAGTCCGAATAATGTAAATAGTGTACATAATGCCTCATCTCAGAAATATCGACAGATACTGAAGGGCAGAAACGTTGTAATAAATATGGCGACAAAGATGAGGACAATAGTCCGAATAATGTAAATAGTGTACATAATATCTTATCTCAGAAATATAGATAAAAAAGAAGAAATTGGATATACGTCTCCATTAAGCTTAGAAGAGAAAACTTTTTCTTTCTGTTCATTGAAAATGAGTACAAAGGATTTTCTCTGCGAAAAAAAAAACAAAAACATTTTGCTACCGGCAAATCTTACATATGCATAAGCAGAAAAGGGACATACGAAATTCTAGTTCTGCTACTGAACATAAACGGAGCAGCCGTTTGAAGGGAATGAAATTCCCTTTATGTCCTAATTACATGAACCTAAAATTTGTACGAACAAAAGTACATAGATAGATAGATAGATAGATAGATAGATAGATAGATAATGTTCTGGTGAAGAGTACCCCCAGCTGAATGATAACTTCGCTGAGCGAGTATGTCAATCCTAATAGGTACATTTCACGGTCGACTTGCAGTTACGACATTAAGCAATCTCATGTCTGTCGCCAAATATCGCTTCCATCGGCTGGGTCTGAAGTGGTGGGGTTACTATCATTGGGGCGGTTGACACACTGCAGAAACTTATAGACCAGCTTATTTGTGAGTCTATCATTAACTGATCGAGTTTCCATCCTGTCTTTATCTGCAAAATGACTTGGTTAGCGAGTATCGCCTGGCAAAGGGCATCTCTTTTTTTTTTTTATTTATTCTCGGACGGAAGAAATCATGCTTGGTTTCACATCAACTTTTTTTTTATTTTTTTTTTTTTACTTCCTAGCTTTTATCTTTCGCTGATGACACTCTCCCACTCTTTCTTTTGGTCTATCTTTTTCCTTCTCTATCTTTGTTTCTTTGTCTGCCTCTCCTTTAGCACGTCGTCTTTACTACCACTCCCTTTACAGTTTTTGGCTCTTTTTGTCTCTATCATGTTTTGACAATCTGTCGCTCCATCTTTCTGTCTTTTCTACTTTGTCTCACTAACTTTTTCTTTTTCCTAATTTCATTTTCTTTTGCGTCCTTTCTTTCTTTTTTATCGTTCGTCATTATCTTAATTTCTTTCTTTTCTTTTTAGTTTCATTTTTCTTTTGTTTTTAGTCTACTTCTTTTCTTAATTTCTTTCTTTTTATTCATTTTTTTTTCATCTTTTATTAATTTCATTCTTTCGGTTCTTTTTTTTTCTTCCTTTCTTTGAGTATTCACTTTCTTTTTCCTCGACAACCTATATTTTCTTACCTACCTTCCTTCCTTTGTTTCCTACTTTCTTTCTTTTTTGTTTCTTTGAGTATTCCCTTTCTTTTTCCTTTTCAACCTTTATTTTCCATTCTTTCTTTCTTTCTTTCTTTCTTTCTTTCTTTCTTTCTTTCTTTCTTTCTTTGAGTATTCCCTACTATTCCTCTTCAACCTTTATTTTCCTTCCTTCCTTCCTTCCTAATTCTTTCTTTCTTTGTGCATTCCCTTTCTTTCCCCTCTTCAACATTTACTTTCCTTTCCTTCTTTCTTTCTTTCTTTCTTTCTTTCTTTCTTTGAGTAATCACTTTGTTTTTCTTCTTCAACCATTATTTTCCTTTCTTTCTCCCTTTCTTTATTTACGTATTGCCTTTCTTTTTCTTCTTCAACCTTTATTGCTTACTTTCTTCCTTTCTTTTTTCTCTTCAACCTTTATTTGCCTTCCTTCTTTTCTCTTTTCTTCCTTCCTTCCTTTCTTCCTTCCTTCCTTCCTTTCTTCCTTCCTTCCAGTTTTATCATAAAAGTACATGCAATACATCTTCATAATAAAAAAAATTACCAGCAATACATTTTTAATTTAAGCGTGATACTAGATTGGCTTTTGTTTGGTTTGTTTTACGGCATATCAACGTCAGTGGGGTATTTAATGCCGACAAGATTTTTATGATTGGTAATTTTTTTCAAAAATGTATTGCTGGTAATATTTTTTTTTTTAAATGTATTGCTGGTAAAAAAATTCAAAAAAGTATTGCTGGTATTAAAATCTATTTTTATACTTTCATAGTATTTTGACCCCTTTTGGTAGGGGGTTAAATATTTGCCCATAGGTGAGACCCTGACAAGTGCTACCACCCCAGATCAGGGTGAGGCTGGGAACACCAGAATTCAAGAGGTGGTTCCACGTTCCTCAAAACCTCCTGATCAAAGGCCTTGCGGTCGGATGTAGTTTGTCGTCATACCCAAGACGACCTAGATGCCAAACTAGGTCCCTCCCTGTTAAAATAACTAAATACAACCACCACTTGTACTCCAAGAGTTTCTTTTCTCGTCAGAATCCAACTTACATATTTATAAATCAACCATTCGCCCGAATTCGAATACTGTTGCCATATCTGGTCTGGTTCTCCTGCTGCACATCTCGAGGTCCTTGATAAAATCCAAAGGGTCTATAATGTAAACAATTCTGATCAGGATATCGGACTTCACTCACTTTCTCACCGACATTGCATGGCTTCCCTCTGTCTTTTCTACCAATATTTTCATGGCAACTGCTCTGACTAGCTTTTTTGCCTGTGGTCCCGACCCCATGAATTTAATCATGATACCATATTTGCATCTAGGTATCACTCTTTTGCTGTTGAAATATGTAAATGCAACTTCCCCTTCTACTCCAAAAGTTTCTTTTCTTGCCTTGATTTTGGTGAAATGATTTAAAAAATGATTTAAGTAATTAATAGATATTTTAATACAAGATGTAGCTTTTATAATGTCAGATGAAAAACAAAGAAGCAAAATCCGTTAATTGCCTATATAAATCTCTTCCAGTTTCTTGCTTTCCTATCAACTACAATCTAAAAAAATCAGACACAACGTCAATCTTTATTTTCTGTCTCCCTGAACTTTGTTTTTCATTGTCCTTTCTCGTTAATAGTGTTTTCTCAAGTTCTTTCATTCGCAGCAACGCCTTGTGTCCTAGTGGCTTTATTGCCTTTCTTTGGGTGAAATGATAAAGAAAAAGAAACTTTACTCTCCCTACATTAAAATAGAAGCTCGATGCCTAACTGCTGAGTAGAAAAAAACTCTTAAACGTATTATTCAATCTCATCCAAATATATGACATGGAAACATGTGATGTAAATCTATGCAAACCTTTGTTAGATGAAACCGTAAGTTCTATTCTAATAGTTTCTTCTTTTGCACTTATCATCTGTAGAATTCTCTTCTGGCTTCTTGCTTTACTGTCAACTATGATTTTCAAAAATCCAAATGCAACGTCAATCGTCATTTTCTGTCTCCTTCAATCCTGTTCTTTTTCGTGTTCTTTCAGTAATATTTTCTCAGTTTCCTCCATGTAACCACTTGCGTCTTACTGGCTTTATTACCTTACTTTAGGTGAAATGATAAAAAAAAATGAAGATTTAATCCTCCTGCATTAAAACAGAAGTTCGATGCCCAAATCCTGAAAAAAACAACTCTTAAACGCATTCAAATTCGCCAAAATAGATGACATTGAAACATTTGATATTAATCTGTACAAGCCTATGCTAGATACAACCGCAAGTTATCATCTGTAGAACTCTCTTATGGCTTCCTGATTTCCAACTACAATTTTCAAAAACTTAAATGCAATGTTAATGGTCATCATCTGTATCATTGAATACTGTGACCTTTTGTCCTTTCCCCTCAGCAAACTTTTAAAAGTTTTCTTCAGTCACTATAACGCCTTCCGAAGGAGTTGCAAAATGAAAACAGTCTTGTTTGTGTAGATTTCCTCGTTCGAATATATTTTTGTCTTAAAATGCGTCAAAAGAAACACTAAATATTTTTTTTTTATTATTATTTTCTTGTTTCTTCTTCCTTTTGCTTTTTCTTATTTTTCTTGTTTTTTTTTTTTCATATTTTTCCTTTTGTTCTATTTCTTCTTTTTTCTATCCTTTTTTTATTTTTTTAATTTTTTTCTCCTTCATTTTTCTTCTTTTTCTTTTCATCTTTTTATTTTCTTTCCCATTTTCTATTTTCTTCTTCTTTTCTTGTTTTTCTTCTTTCTTTTTCTTATTTTTTCTTCGTTTTTCTTTTTCATCTTTTCTCTTTTGTTCTTTCTTTTGTTCTTCCTTTTTCTTTTTCTTCCTTTTCTTTTCTTCTTTTTTCTTTGTTCTTCCTTTTTCTTTCTCTTGTTTTTTCTTTTTCATCTTTTTTGTTCTATGTTTTCTTTTTCATCTTTTTTTCTTTTCTCCCACTTTTTCTTTTTTCTTCTTTTTTCCTTTTCTTTTCTTCTTCCCTTTTCTTTTCCTTGTTTTTTTTTGTTGTTTTTTTCTTTTTTAATCTTTTTTCTTAATTTACTTCTTCTTTCTCTTTTCTAATCTCTTTTCTTTTGTTATTTTTCTTATTTTTTTCATCTCTTTCCTTTTCTTCTTCATTTTTATCGTCTTGCTTTGGGTGAAATGATTAAAAAATGAACCACCTGTATGGTTTGCGGGTTAGAAAAATCATCGAAATGGGTGCGATGCTGAGATCCGAAGACGTATTAGGATGGCCAAAGACGCATTCCAAGAGCTAGACACGAAGAATTTCGTTAGTAACGAAGAAAAGAGGTATTGAAATACAACGAGTTATCTGTACTCCTTTACGGCAACGAATGTTGGACGGTCTCCTCAAAGACGAGGAAGAGATTCGAGACAACAGAGGTATGATTCTACAGAAGGATGCTGAGGATATCATGGACCAAGTGTATGAGCAACGATGAGGCCAAGGAGAGGTTGCAAACAAAGCTTATACTTAACATCAGGAAGAGGTAGCTGGGAAACGTAAGGAGAAAGGAGGACTTGGAGAATCTGATACTCACGGGTCGAATACAGCGAAAGAGAGATAAAAGAAAGCAACGCATAGCATACCTGGTGGGCTGAAGCAAATGGATGGCAGAAAATGGTCTGGGGGAGTGGCAGAAGGACGAAACTTATTGAGAGCTACAAGGGATAGTGGGGAAGTGGAGAGCTATAATCGCCTACGTCCTGAATGGACACGGCACATAAAAAGAAAAAGAAGGAATCCGACTTTTCCCTTTCAGTTAAATAGCAGGGTTGGCTGGTCTCTCTTGCCTTGATTTAGCAACTATTCAAGAAAGAAAATTATGAAGAAAGGCTGAAGGGCGATGGTTGCCGTCACTCTACCTTGACATAGAGACACCCCAGCTGCAATTCCTGTGAATACCCTAATGGGTTACCGGACCTTTGGTGTGACGCGATGACATACTCTTGTAAATGACGACGGAAAATATGGCACAGAAATCTGTAGGAGCGTAGAAATAGCGAAACATGTCTTTCATAACCTAAGCACAGTATAAAGAAACAGGAAAATCTCTTTAGAAAATAAAGAGATGAGTGATGGCTTGCTGCGTAATAACTCCTTTTCTACATGAAAACTAATACAGAAGAATCTTCTCACATATGGAGAAAAGACTTGAAGAGACAGAGATTATTCATTTCTAAATTGAACATACGTTTCCATTAAGCTTAGAAGAGAAAACGTTTTCTTTCTTTTCATAGAAAATGAGTACAGAGAAAAAAACATTTTGCTACTGGCAAATCTCACATATACAGAAGAAAAGGCGCATACGAAATTGTAGTTCTGTTACTGAGCATAAACGGGGCAGCCGTTTAAATGGGACGAAATTCCCTTTATGTCTTAATTACATGAATCTACTATTTGCACGAACATAGATAGATAGATAGATAGATAGATAGATAGATAGATAGATAATGTTCTGGTGAAGAGTACCCCCAACTGAATGATAATGTCGCTGGGCGAGTATGTCTCTGCTAATAGGTACATTTCATGATCAACTTGCAGTACGACATTAAGTTATCTCATGTCTGTTGCCAAAGATCACTTCCATCGGGCTATAAATGAATAACGATGAGACTATCAGGAACAAAACATGGACGCATCAAGACTTAAGTTTTAAGAACAATGGGGACTATACGGAAATGTATATTTACAATAGGAAAGAGAATTTCGGGAACATATTAAGCACAGAGGACTCAGAGATTTTAATATTTGGACATAGTGAAGGCAAGGGAAGAGGGAGTGAACAACAAGGAAGTTGCTTAACGAATTCGAGTGTGCAGACGACAGAACAAAGAAAAAGAGGGATGGTAAACAGTAAAAAAGAGAGGGAGCTATGTATGGGTCAAGAAGAAAATGATGAAGAAGAAGGAGAAAAGGAAAAAGATGAAAAAAGAAGAACAAGAAAAAAGAAGAAAAGGAAGAAAAAGAAGAAAAAAGAAGAAAATAGAAGAAGAGGAAAAGTAGAGGAAAAAGAAAGAAGAAGAAAAAAGAAAAGGAAGAAGAAAGGAGAAAGAAGAAAAAAGATGAAAAAAGAAAAAGGAAGACAACGGAAGAAGAAGAAAAGAAGAAGAAAAAAGAAAAAGAAAAGGAAGAAGAAAAAGAAAGGGAAGAAGAAAAAGAAAGAAGAAAATGGACGAAAAAAGAAAAGGAAGAAAACGGAAAAGAAGAAAAGAAAAAGAAAAAAGAAAAAGAAGAAGAAGAAGAAGAAGAAGAAGAAGAAGAAGAAGAAGAAGAAAGACGAAATAGAAAGGCTACATTTTGTGATTCGTTTGATGTATTGAAATACGAAAAAGTCTACGGAGTAATTTACGACACAAAAAAGACCGTTTTTATTTTGCAACTCTTACGAAATTGGTATGGGAAGTTCTTCTGCGAGTGTTGTATTCCCCCTTTACATTCAAATTATCATTTGTTTTGCTCGATTATCAAGGTCATTTTACGGTCAGCAGATCCAAAGTTTTGACGATGCAAAAAAAATACATCGAATCAAAGCTGGAATCGTTCTTTTGTAACAGAATGCACATTTCCACGAAAACCTTTAAAAACTCTTTGATGACTAAAATAAGAATATGATAGTATAT
The DNA here is from genome assembly GCA_963932145.1 of Acanthosepion lycidas. NCBI lineage: Eukaryota > Metazoa > Mollusca > Cephalopoda > Sepiida > Sepiidae > Acanthosepion > Acanthosepion lycidas. The sequence goes on along the minus strand of OZ010596.1, from coordinate 14,683,751 downwards.
TCATAAAGTACTTCGTCCAGGATTGTAAGAAACTTTCATATTTACCCATTATTATGATTAGTACTCATTGAAGAAAAATGTCGATAAAATAACAAGTCTTCTCACCTTGGGACGTGAGAAGAAATATTTCTTATAGTCTTTTTCAGTCTATAGTCATTCTATCCGTGTTCCCAAATGCTGCAGAAAAATCCGTTTCCTCTCATTATGTTTACGCTTGAGAAATATGGCTATACATGACCACACGGTCTGTTGCCACTTCCAATTAGGGATTGAGTTGTGATAAAGTCCAACACGTTCGTAATGTTTTTACTGTACACACGTGAGTATACAATATACCATTAACTCATTACGTCAATGCAAATATTTATTCAGTCTAGCCAGATCATAACGATGTTGATGTTTATTGCGTTTAGTCCAAGAAAATAGATAGATAGATACGAACACATATGAAGACTGAAAATAGATAGACAGATAGATAGAAAGATATGAAAGACTGAGAATAGATAGATAGATAGATAGATAGATAGATAGATTTTTCTAACGTTAAATTGGCGCATATTATAAATTCCCATGCCAAATGCCACTTGCACAGTATTGCAACTATTTTCACTAACAAAGCCAAGTTATCCAAAGAGAAGCTAAATCAAAGTACTTGGCTTAACCATGCTAAAAGTTGTTACATTAAAATTGCTTGCTTCTAATCCTTTTCCAATTAAGGAAAACCTACAAGACGGCAGGGTTTTGAAATCAAAATGTTCCTTTATTTTCCAAACACGGTCAAATTACCTATAATTCTAGATACATACATACATAATCTATACATTCAGTTAAAAGTAAAAATAAAACCATTCTTGATAATGGCTAAAAGCATAACCCAAAGCGTTTGGACATAATTTATCTCCAGAAAAGAGGAACATTATAAGAACATAAGAAAAATTAAATTAAGACTTAACCGTAGTACCATGTCTGTCGTTATTAAGGGTGTTTCATTAAGACGGATTAAAGTTAGCAGTAAATAAATCAGTGTTATTGGTGAAAATGTGTTTATTTCTCAATTAGATCATGTTGTTTAAGTCATGGAAATTATATGTGAGAAATAATATCACCCAAATGACCGCCAAGGCTTTGACGGCACACCTCCACTCGATGGTCAAAATTTTTGATGACGTCTCACCAATATGCCTTATTATCTCATGCTTTAGCTGTTGAATTATTGTTAGCTTGTTGGCATAGACCTTACTTTTGTGATGACCCCAAAGGAAGAAATCTAAAGGCGTCAAATCGAAAGATCATGGTGGCCAATTGACTTCGCTGTTTCGAAAGATGAGGCGACCTGGGAAATTCTTATTCAAATTCTGTTTGAACGTCTATTTTCAAAATAACCTTCGATAATTTTAACACGTTATTTGATTGTTAATCTTTCCATGGTTGAAATCGCCAGCGATTTAAATTGTTAAATCTGATAAAAAATGAAAAAAATCATTAGACCCTTAAGCTTAATTCATATTTAAATTCGGTCCAAGTTATTGGAACGCCCTGATATATATATATATATATATATATATATATATATATATATATATATATATATATATATATATATATATAAAGAAATATAATCTTAAGGTGTGCTATATTTATGGGATAAAGTGCTCAATATCAGAGATAGAGCGTGTGTAAATATAAAAGTGAACATAGAAGTCAACACTTAGAGGCGACAGTCTGTTTCATGCAAAGTGTTGACTTCTATGTTCACTTTTATATATATATATATATATATATATATATATATACAATTTAAAAAATACATGATTAAAAACGGGTCCATGTGTGCTTCTTATAATCTGTAAAATAGATAGATTAGTTATTAAAACAAAGATAAACGAAAGGGTAGCAATATAATCTGTACGATAAACATTAATTAAGCATTATTTATCTAATACATGACAGAAATAAAGCATGAAAAGAAAGGTTTTAAGTTCGGAATTTTCAGACACGCCTGTGTCCTTCATCAACGGACAGAAGAATAAACAGAGAAATGAGAATTACTCACCAACAGATGTTTTTGTAGATCGGATATTTTCCAGTGGAAATTGTATTGTTTAGCAAAAAAACGAACTGTGTCTGATTCGTCGATGTGCTAAACATTTATGAAAATAAACTTAAATTTAAAATTTTGATCGGTGTGAAAGCTTTTCTTTTAGCCTTAATTTCAAACTTATAGATTAAATTCAATATTTCCAATAACCAAATACTTTGCTGTAGTTCAAAACGAAATCAATTTGATTGGAATGAGTCCGTTTTTAGAAATCAATAAAAATGGTTGATCTTACAGTTATCTGGGCACAGTGTAATATAGTGTAAATAATACTTGCTCTTAGTTGAAAATATTGCAGAAAATCATTTTTAACACGGAGGTGGATGTTTTTATCCGGTGTTGAAAACTATCTGAAAAACATATATTTGTGAAATTTTTCTACATGGAAACATAAACGTTTATAAAGTGTTAGCCTTTTTTATATAATTTTTTTGACTACACATTAATCCTAAACATTTATAAAAATATTCCCCGTAATCTAATAATGAATTTTAGCTACTTTGACTTTAAATTTTATATCGATACTGCTCTTATTTTCTGAAAATATTGTACATGGACCTCCGTATTTACAAAAATCTGCACGTTTAAACACACACACACTCGCATGTAAAATTCATTTTTTTAATTTACTAATTAATTAAAATCTTTTCTAATTAATTAACATTTTTCTAATTAAAAATGTCTTAATTTTATTACATTTTTATTTTACGATTCAGTGCTGAAGATTCTGTTTTACAAAAAATATTAATGATTTAAATTCTTCAATTAGATGATTATTATAAACATGAAACGGTACAAAAATTTAATTTCTCCAAATTTCATAAAATTAAATAAGTGAGGCAAGTAACGGATGTAAAAAATATTTTTACCAAATTTAAAAAAAAAAAGTTTCTAAAATAATTTCATTTACTTTTTTAATATCTTGATAGTTTCATTAAAATCCGAAAATTATTTGATTTTTTGCACGAATTTCCAGATTTGTTTTTCGCTGTAAAAAGGTGTTAAAATTCCCCCCAAAAATTTTGAAGTTTCAAAAAGGGAATAAAAATTATAATTTTATAATCAAAAAACCCTTTGGTTTTCCTCTAAATAATAACATAAAGATTTTGACGATAAAACTTTATTCTTATTAATTCGGGGTCATTTTTTCATCATGTATGTTCATTTTTTAGAGAATCTTGGGAGGTGTATATTTTTTCTTTCTTTCTTTCTTTCTTTCTTTGAGTATTCCCACTCTTTTTCCTCATCTTCCTTTATTTTCCTTCCTTCCTTCCTTCCTTTCATTCTTTCTTTCATTCTTAACTTTGTGTATTCCCTTTCTTTTCCCTATTCAACCTTTATTTTCCTTCATTCCGCCCTTCCGTCCTTTCTTTCTTATCATTTTTTAGATAAACTTTGACGGCAAATACATACATATATATATATATATATATATATATATATATATATATATATATATATATATATATATATATGTGTATGTATTATAAATTAATTGATTTAAAATATGTTTTTTTCGCCACACAGTTCTAACCATGTTTCGAAAATGGAAGGACCGAATTTAATTTTGTAATTAAATTAAAGACATTAGTTCTATTTCATCCTCAAGCGAATTTTGGAATAACTTTTAAAATTACTGGGTTTTAAAGACACAGCTAAAATCATAATTCACGTTTCCAAGGTTACAGATTAACATTTAGCACTATTTTGTAAAAATATCTATAAGAACACCGGATTATATATCTTACTGTTCTTTCTTTCTTTATATATATATATATATATATATATATATATATATATATATATATATATATACATATATATATATATATATATATATATATATATATATATATATATATATATATATATATATATATAACACAGCAAAAACTCCCAAATTAAGTCATGTGGGTATAGCCAATTTCAGCTGGCGCAACTTAGCGGCTATCTTCTTCAACCCTGACCTGGACTCGTCAGGGATATAGAATTTAATTTAGATAGCAAACGAGGAAAAGATACCGAGCCTACCCAAAATGTCGATTCAGTCAGATAAAAAGCCCGTGTTGGTGGTAAGTGGAGAGCGTTAGGTATCTCTCTAATATATATGCTCTGTTATTATAAATACATTGAGATCCCTATCAGTTTTAATATTTTATATCATTAGGATCCACATGAACTATATACTACTGGCTCTATTACGTGTATTATATATATATATATATATATATATATATATATATATATATATATATATATATATATATATTATTATCATTATTATTATTATTATTATTATTAATTAATTAATTAAAGAATATCAAATACTTAAAATCCTATAAGTAATAATTTTTATTTCGTAAGAGCTGTAAAAAAACAGCTTCAGGACGTACAAACATATCACAAATGAAATGGAATAATATATTCCAGATTAAAGTCAAGAGATATTGCTATTTTATTTAGAGAGTGGGAAAAGACAGAAAGTGTTGACCTATTTTGATATACTAACTTCAGTATGTCATTTGAAGTCAATATATCATAATATATGATATTCTTTAATTAATAATAATTTTGCCTTTTGACAAAGAGCTCTCCCTGGATTTATATCCTCCTAGAATTTACATACGGATTACCATATTGTATCATTACTATATATATATATATATATATATATATATATATATATATATATATATATATATATATATGTATGTATGTAGCTTCATACTTTTCCAAGTTTGTTTGTGCGAAAGCAAATCCACGGTTTGCATTTGAATTCGACTTGCTAGTCTCACTTTCCACGCCGATAATCGCTACGCTACACGTATTCCAGATAGATAGATAGATAGGTAGATAGATAGATAAACAGTGTAAGATAGTGTGAGATAGATAGATAATAAACCGTGCGAGATAGATAGATAGATAGATAGATAGATAGATAGATAGATAAAAACTGACTACAAAAGATAGATAGATAGATAGATAGATAGATAGATAGATAGATAGATAGATAGATAGTGTTTTATTCATTTATGTGCGTTTATATGCGTACATCTAGAACTATAGTGATCTATCATATAAAGTAAAAGATATATTTGCTTTGATTGATCGGCTGACAGATCGATAAAAACATTAGGTCATGAAAGCCTCTATGGAGATTTCTCTTTTTTACCGGCTTGAAGTTGTACATAATCACGCGCAGTTAGACATTTAAAAAAAAAAATGAATGCACTGAGTGTGTTTTTCTATCAAGGTGCACGTATTGACTGAAAAGAAACAGGTTGAAGAGAGGAAGGACGTCTTCCATTTTCTTTATCAATTCTTCAAATCATTAGCGGCCATTATCACGTGACATGCGAAGCGGAAAGGCGATTTTTTTTTTATCTTATCGCTCTTTCATTTCCTTTTAGCAGAGTTGTTTTTTTTTTTGTTTTTTTTTTTTAAGAACTATATAAGTGCAAGGCTATCAACCGTGTGTCAGCGGACATTAGAATAAATGCTTTGAAAAAAATATCGTCGCTTTTAGTTTTTTTCGATAGCTTTTTTTAACAAAATTATATTTGAAGAATCTGTTTACGTAATTCGTGATATCACAGCCGGAATGAAAGAAATGCGTCAAAATTTTAAATTAAGTGATAACTATGTTTATTTTTGCGGCGACTGCATTTAAATCTGGCATATCATTTTTTTTTTCCGGCCTTTCCCGTCGTCACATACTGATTCTACGCAGACACTTTCTCCATGGAACATCAGACCGCAGCATGACCAAAGTGACGCCTCTACGGTTTCAATATCAAATGGAGTTTTGTAGGACCGGATCCTATTCCAGCAGACTCCTTGCTGAACAAAGAACCTCAGCTATAAAAATTATTTCTGCTTTGGTTTCGGTAGCAATGTAATTTGAACACAACAAGCTTGATGCACCGATACCAAAGATTGACTCCCTTAAATAAAAAAAATGACAACTGTGTGTGTGTCTGTGTGTCTGTGTGTCGGTGTGTGTGATGATGCTGTGGAATCTCCCGTCTATTTCTACGTATGAGAATCCGACAACCTCATTCAATTTTTATGTTTGTATCATATGTAACTCTTCAGTCCCGATATTGATCGGCATACAAGTCCACATATTGCCGAACACCTATCATCTCGGGACATAGCAAAAGGTATATTTGCTGACGATTTTCGCCGTTGTCTTACGTCTCTGAGCCGGTCAATACGACTGATTGCAAAATTTTTAATTCCATTCTGGCACAAATATCTCCAGTTATTTCTATCCAGGTCAACTTGCTCGAAGCTATTATTAGGAACATTGATAGCTGAGAGGTTACTCTTTAGCTTCTCTTCATACCTAAGTCACGGCCATCCAACATTTCTTTGTCTACTGTCAAACTGGCTATACATGAGGACCATAGGTATTCTGTTGTCATGCAACCTTGGAACGTGACCAGCCCAACGAAGTTGTGACTGCATCAGGAAGGTCTCAGTTTCACCAAATGTTGTATTATCGTTAGAAACAAAGAAAAGAGTGTTGAACACTTATGTAATATTTAATATGTTACATGACAATGAATGTTGGACAATCTCCGCTGGCCTTTCATAAACTAAGCAAAGTATTAAGAGTGCGAAAAACGTCATTAGAAACAAAGAAAAGAGTGATGAACTGCTATGTAATATCTAATCTCTTATACGGCAGTGAATGCTAGACAATCTCCTCATGCCTTTCATAAACTAAGCAAAGTATTAAGGGATAGGAAAATTTTAGAAACAAATCAAAGAGTGCTGCACTGCTATGTAATATCTAATCTCCTATACGGCAGTGAATAATGGACAATCTCCTCATGCCTTCCATAAACTAAGCAAAGTATTAAGTGAGAGGGAAATGTCGATAGAAACAAAGAAAAGAGTGCCAAACTGCTATGTAATATCTAATCTCCTATATGGCAATGAATGCTGGACAATCTAATCAGGGCTTTCATAAACTAAGCAAAGTATTAAGAGATAGGGAAATGTGGATAGAAACGAAGAAAAGAGCTGCTGCATAGCGTCGAGGAAATCTAAAGGCAAATGATCACAATAAAAGCTATATTTACATTCAGGAATCGAGAGGTTACATTTTAGGGATATACAAGGAGAAAAGAGGGCCTGTAAAACGCAAGCACTCACAAGGCATATTGAAGACAAAACCGGTCGAATTTTGGGCAAATTTATTAAGGAAAGAAGGATTGGAAAATGTAAAACAGGACATACTGAATGTAATGTAGTTATAGATCTGATATTTCTGAGGAAAGAAGGCGTGCAGAATTCAACACTTGCAGGGCATACTGAAGACATTAGAAAGAGGGTGAAACAACGTATAAGCTACATAATGAGCTTGTATGCCGATTTTCCAAACGTAGCTTAAATGTTGCACAAGGCCGAAAATATGGGGCACCCAGTGAGGATCGAACTCAATATTGAGTCGTAATTGATCTAGCGAGACAAGCTTAACGAGTTTGTATGAATGGTTAGTAAAACAATGCCAAAGGGGGATGACAAATAACTTTTGAAGAAATAGTGGCGAGCCGTGATTCTCTATTACATCGGTTATTCAAGTATCTTAAAATGATCTAGCGCGTGTGTATGTGCGTGTAAGTGTGTGTGCGTATGCGTGAGTGTGTGCACGCGCGTATGTGTACAAAAGTAGGCAGCGAACTATTAGTTTTTAATATTAGGTTGTTGCAAAAATAATGTCGTTTTCTCACATAGTAACATATGTGAGAAAACGACATTATTTTTGCAACAACCTAATACTTTGCTAACTTTCTGGTTTTCACGCATACACACCAAAAAGCGTTGGGGACATTTGCACACACCTGATATTTGCTTTCACACGCTTGCAGTAATACCATCTGAAAATGCCAGAGTAATCATTTCAAGAGTTCTTAATTCTTGAAATATTTTGGCAAAAAACAGAATCGCGGGAAACATTTAGCGAATTTTGGCACTGTACGATTGAAAAAGCTTTCACTGAATCGAGAATCTGCATATCTGAAACGATATTTGTATCCAGATTAAAATTTCTATTTTCTTTATAACTTATTTTTATCTTTTTGTATATGTAAAGATTTTTTTTTTACGTCAACAGAAAAATCTACGAAACAGAGATGGGCGATTTGCCTATTTATCTGTAGTATATGTCTTCTGATGACGTATTTTGTCTTATTTTAAACTTGACAAAAGAAAAAAAACGGTTTATGTTTTCAATTATTTTTAAGCCACATATTATTTTAGATCTGAGATAAATTGATGGTAATTTTGTAATTACATTTTATCAAAATCTTAAACGATGGCGTCGTTTAAGACGACATGGATAAACTAGCATATATGTATATATATATATATATATATATATATATATATATATATATATATATATATATATATATATATATGTGTATATATATATATATATATTTATATATATATATATATATATATATATATATATATATATGCCAGTGTGTGTGTGTATATATATATATAAGTAATGGGTATGGATAAACTAGCATATATATATATATATATATATATATATATATATATATATATATATATATATATATATATATAAACACACACACACACATATATATTTATTTATATATATATATATATATATATATATATATATATATATATATATATATATATAGTTGAATACACACATAATGAAAGACGGCTAGGTTTTTAATAAACTGTTCTTGCTTGCGAATCAAAGGGCGAAAATTAAACGGAAATTCTTGAATGAAAAGTCCATATTCATATAAAGGGAGTGTGCTAGTATTTACGACCATTTCCATCACTCATCATGAGGGCTTAAAAAGATGAAAGTTTTTTTGTTTTGTTTTTGTTTTTTTGTTTTTTTGCTTCTGAATTTTCTTTTTGTGGTGGGGAGGTGATTCTGACGAAAAAGCATTTGATAAATTAATCAGTTAACATTTGTAATTACAGTCTGTAGTCATTATAATATAGGGTGACGTAGCTCGCATATTTCTAAGCGACCTCTCTGATGGTGATTGATGGAACGGTCGAAACCGCGATCTTTTTTTTTCACACCCAATTCAACGATGTGCTCTTCATTCAGTGATTTCCATCTAACGTCAAGCATTTGGTTCGAAACCAAGAAAAGTTGATTAAAAAAACGAAACCTTCATTCATTCATACACACCCATACCGCATATATATATATATATATATATATATATATATATATATATATATATATATATATATATATATATATATATATATATATATAAAGAAAGAAACAACAGTAAGATATATAATCCGGTGTTCTTATTAATAGTTTTTATTTTTACATACAGTGCTCAATGTAAATTTACATAGCATAAATATTATAAATTAACTGATTTTAAATATATTTTCTTCGCTACACTGTAGTAACCATGTTTAAAAGCTGAAGCTAAAAACTTCAAATTTATTTATATAATTAAATTAAAGCATTAGATCTGTTTCGTCTTAAAGGGAATTTTGGAATAACTTATTTTTAAATTTACTGGGTTTTAAACGCACATACATTTCATAATTTTTAGCTTGCAAGGATACAGAGAAATCCAATCATTCAGACAAGGGCGGTAACGTGTTCATTTTTATTAACTATTATTGTATCAATTATGAGTTACGTTCGAAAAAGAGGTTAAATTTAGGGAGGGTAGGGGTGTATTTTTCAACGAATTCTGACATCCGTTAAGCGCATGTCATCTGGGTTTTTTGTATTATTAACAACAAAAAGTTTTTCGGCATTTTGTACTTGTATACTTAAAGATTCTTTCTAAAGGGGGTGTTTTGGTTAGAATACGTTATATGCACCTACAATTTTAGAATATTTTACTCTTAATTACTAATAGACTATATTTCTTTTTAAATCAAGTAAATGTAATAGAATTACTTAAATTATTTAAAATTATTTTTTCAGATCAAATATAAGTATGTATATTATCATCTCCCATTTCTTTTTTAAATGTTATTTAAGGAAAATCTTTGACAATCACGGCAAAGAATAGCTATTTCATTTCTTTGATTCAGTAATTTTTTAATTTTTATAAACTTAGTAATAGTTTCTCATGTATGCACAAAGGATATGGGTCATTTAATGACCTACATATTCTGGCTTTGCTTATTAATTTCCAATTGATTTTAGGTGTTTTATTGGTTTCTTTTAAGTGCCAGAAATATGTGTGTGTGTGTGTGTATTTATTTATATACATCGAAATGTAGAAGAACGAAGAGTGAGACTTCAGCGTTCAAAATATTAATTTAAAACAGGGCTCAATACAAAAGTAGAGCAATAAATATTTATTTATTATGCAGTGTTACATTAGAACATGCACATACCCACTACAAAACTGTACATCTTGTTTCAACGTTAAAAAATTATTAACCTTTCATCAGATGGGAAATTACAATGCTGCTAAAATATTTTATTCCGAGATACAGTTAACGAAGCACATTTTCCACTTCCGTCATTTGAAAGTTTCCCATAAAACGTAAAAGGATTTATATATACGGAGAAAGAAAGAAAGAAAGAAAGAAAGAAAGAAAGCTAAGTGATTAGTAACAGCGAGAGAGTGAGAGAGAGAGGGAGAAAGAGAAAGAGAAGGGATATATATATTATATAATATAAATTATATAATATAAAGGATATAGCGCGTCACATAAACACAGACAATGATATCCATAGATAATCGTAAGAGTCATTCTATTTAAATATCAAGACCGATGTTAGTGATCCAAGATGGAACTGTTATAGGTAACAACACGTTATAAAAACGTGATTATGTTTTAAAACATAAACACGCTTTTATAACGTGTCACCACAAATGTATACTCACGATTCCGGTGTCTTTTTTTTTTTTTGTCTTCTTTTTTTAATTTAGGTCAGAGAATCGTAAATGCATGTGAAAATAATTCATATTTATCTGTATCTCACTCATTTAAACCTCATTTAACTCCTCCTTTAAAACTTCTCTCTTTTAAATTTTGGATTTTGGCGAAAGTTGGATTTTTTCCTCCACTATATATATATGAATCAGTGGTGCATTGTGGGTATTCTATTCTGGCAGTTATTTTTGCGGGAGTGTCTTGTTTGTTTTTTTTATTTGGGTTAATTTATTTGTTTATCATTTTCAGTATTATTTATTCTTTTCGGTTTTTTTATTTATGTTGATATATATATTTGGTGTCTACGTCAAGGAACATCTCCCTCTGGACAGAGAGTTCTCTCTCGAATCGCCAGACCAGTCATACATGTGTCTCTGACTCTCTCACCTCAATGCGGTAAGGTATCTCTTCTTCCTTTACCGCTCTCCATCCTCTCAAGACTGTGAGATACTCGATAGCATTTCTGACAGCATAAACAAGGCTCTCTCCCTCCACCTGTTTGCTCACATTTTTGTGTTTGGTGACTAACGCCCATCACACCTTGTGGCTTAAGAATGCTACTACTGACCACGCAGGCATTAAAAAGCTCAATTTTTCAATCTCCCATTCCCTCACACAGATAGTTAACTTCCCCACTCGTTTTGCCTTCTACCGGGAAAATAAAGCCTCTCTTCTCGACCTGTGCTTTACCTCCATCCCCGAATCCTACAGCGCCTCGCAACTCTGCCCTCTTGGTAACTCTGATCATGCAGTAGTATCTGTTAACATCTCCTTCAACTCCACCCCCTATAAAGAACCTCCTACCACTAGAACTTCGTTCTACTATAAACGAGCTAACTGGGACGCGTTCCGTGATTTCCTCCGCGATGTCCCCTGGGATGGAGTCTTAAAGCTCCCCGTCCAAGAACGTGCATCTGAGGTCTCTTCCAGGGTTAAAGCTGGAATCGACGCTTTCATCCCATCAAGAAAATATAGGGTCAAGTCACGCTCCTCCCCCTGGTTCTCTGCTGCTTGCTCAGCCGCCATCGCCCATAGGAACCACTACTTCCACCTATTCCGTAGCGACATGTCTGACTGCAATAGACGTCTCTTTGCCTCCGCTCGTAACGAGTGTAAGCGTGTCCTCAAAGATGCTAAGTCACTATTTGCGGCTCGGATGAAGGAACGTATTGCATCTCGCAAATTTGGCTCCAAAGATTATTGGCGTCTCTGCAACAGCGTATTGAACAATTGCAAACCCTCTATACCTCCTTTATTCAACTATTTCGAAGTCCTGACCTCCTCTACCGACAAGGCTGAATGCTTTGCTCGGAAATTTTCATTCAACTCGACGCTCGACTCTTCCGGTGTACCCATACCCGACTTCCCTCTTAGAACTGAGGCCATATTGAGTGGGTTAAACATAACCCCATCTTTGGTACTGGGCGTTATCTCCAATTTAGACCCCAACAAGGCTATTGGTGGAGACGGGATACCAGCTATTGTCTTGAAGAAATGCGCGCCTGAACTGGCGGCCGCCCTTTTTAAACTATACAACTACTGCCTCAAGGAATCTTGTTTTCCTGATTGCTGGAAGTCCTCTTCGATCGTTCCTGTCTTCAAGAACTCCGGCGACCCCTCTGACCCTTCCAACAACCGTCCTATCAGTCTCCTTCCCCTCTTCAGCAAAGTCTTTGAGGCCCTAATCAATACCGAGGTGGTTAACCACCTCACATCCCATGATCTGCTCTCAGACAAGCAATATGGCTTCTGCTTTGCCCGATCTACAGCTGATGTGCTTACGGCCATCACTGAAACTGTCTACCGAGCTCTTCAAAATAACGGGGAAGCCCGTGCCGTGGCACTAGACATCTCCAAAGCATTTGATAGGGTTTGGCATGCCGGCCTTCTTCGCAAGCTCCAGGGTTATGGCATTACGGATCGAGTATATAACCTAATACAATCATTCCTGTCAAACCGTGAATTGAAAGTCGTTCTCAACGGATTTTCATCCAGTTTCTATCCCACGAACGCAGGTGTTTCTCAAGGCTCCATCCTAGGCCCCACTCAATTCTTTATCTACATATATGACCTTCCTGACGCCATAACTTCCCAAGTTAGCATCTACGCGGATGATACCACAATTTATGGCTCAAAAACAAATCTAGTCTTACTGAGAAAACTTACCTGGCCGTGCGTCTCGAAAAGGACCTCCAATCGATTCTGAACTGGGACAAGAATTGGCTGGTCAACTTCAACGCTTCTAAGACAAAACTACTCTCTATTAATCACCACAGAGATCCTTCCCTTTCCTCCATTAGAATGTCTGACGCTCAACTTCTCGAGAGCAACTCTCTGCGGCTTCTCGGTCTCACGTTGACTGCTGACCTGAGATGGAATAAATACATTGAGTCAATTGCTTCGTCCACTGCAAGGAAAGTTGGCCCCCTGAGCCGCGCCAGGAAGTTTTTCTCCCCGGAATCGATCCTCCAGATCTACAAATCAACAATTCGCCCTTGCATGGAGTATTGCTGCCATATATGGTCTGGTGCCCCTTCTGTTTGCCTCGGGGTTCTTGATAGGCTCCAGAGGCGGATATGCAATGTAGTTGGCCCTGCTCTGGCGTCTCGTCTACAGTCACTTTCTCACAGACGCGCCGTCGCCTCCTTCTGTCTGTTCTACAAATACTTTCATGGAAATTGCTCCGAGGAGCTGCATTCGCTGGTTCCCAGACGACATGAGTTCAAGCGCCATACGAGGCTGGCATCCCGCTCTCACCCTTACACTGTCGAAACTCTTAAATATAGCCGTCTCTTCTATTCCAACAGCTTCATGTCTCGCACCTCTCGCCTGTGGAACTCCCTTCCCTATTCCTGTTTCCCTGTGAGCTATAATCTCCAGCTATTCAAGTGTAATGTCAATCGAAATCTCCAGTTGCCTTGATCTATCCACTACCCTCATCCTTTCTTCTATCACTCCTATCTCTTCTTGCTCTAAATTTTCTGTAATCCCTTGCGTCCTAGTGGCTTCCCGCCTTGCTTGGGGTGAAATGCTTTAAAAAAAAAAACAATATATATATATATATATATATATATATATATATATATATATATATAATTGTTTATTCGAAAATTATAATATAAATATAAAATCAAAACAAAAATAGCCATTTTGTTTCAACACTTCTGGTGTTTTATCAAGTGATGGTGTTGGATAGGAAACACTTAAAATCCCATAGGTACTAATTTTTATTATCTGAGAGTTTTAAATAAAAGCAGCTCTCAATCTTCAACTTCTACAAACCTTGTTTGCAAGGTTTGTAGACTGAGAGCTTCTTTTTTTTTTAAAGCGAAACAGTCTTTCTATATGTCAGTTGGGGATTCTACCACTAAGCCGTTGGCGATAGTGTGAGTGTGTGTGTTTCAGAAATACTTTTACAAATTTTGGGAGCGGTTCCTCTCACCAAAACAAGGACAAAAGTTTAGATAAACACATGTCTGCAAATACTACATCTCTGTGTTTAAAGTTCAAAGATTACGGTAGTCGCTGTGAAATGCACAACCCAAGATACAATCGAAAAATAAGTGTGAAAACTTTGGTAGCGGGTTCTTGACGCCAAAACAAAGTAAAATGTCCCTTGGTCGGGAGACGCAATCTGATACAGCCGTGTAGCCTCGTGTCCATTGCAATTGTTGAACTTCTCCCTAACCTCACTACTACATATGTTAAACGTTGAAAACAGACAAGCCACAAATGTACATGAATGACAAAATTGCGCCATTCCCCATAAACTTCTTTTAAAATTAATAACTAAAACACTAAGGTTTTTCGGAGATATGTGTATGGACTTTTGTCATTGTTCTGGTATGAGGAACCCATCCACAAATTTTATATATATATATATATATATATATATATATATATATATATATATATAAAAGTAAACATTGAAATCAACACTCAGAGGCGACAGGCCGTTTCAAGCTAGGCGCAAACGACGGCGTGATGATTGCGCCTAGCATGAAACAGCCTGTCGCCTCTGAGTGTTGACTTCAGTGTTCACTTTTATATTTATATTTACATACGTTCTATCTCTGATATTGAGCACTTTATCCCATGAATATAGCACACCTGAAAACTATATATATATATGTATATATATATATATATATATATATATATATATATATATAGGGGACATTTAAGTCAATACCCATCGGTAATTAACTGATTCATGCTTATACGCAAACGATTCCGTATAAGCAGAGGAAAGCTGAGTGTTGACTGCAATGCAAACTTTTATAATTCCATACGCTCTATTCCTGATATTGAGAAATTTAACCCATAAATATAGCATACTAATAACAATACTTTATCATATATATACATATAACTATATCTATATCTATCTATCTATCTATCTATCTATCTATCTATATATATATATATATATATATATATATATATATATATATATATATATATATATATTAAAATTTTTATGTCTATACATACTTTTTATAGATACAAATATTTAAGTAAATGCTATGTTTATAATAAACAGTATTAAACAACATTTACTGGTCTGAATAAAATAATTATCGGACTTTCATAATGTGTGACGTCATTTGTTTACATTTGGATACCCGTTGAGCAGATATGAATGTACGTGAGAGAATCATGGAGGATTGTAGTTTAAAGATAGCAAGTTCGACCTTGCTCATCTGTGGGCCAATCGGTTAAAGGCACGTTAGGCTATGTGACCGTTCCGTTTAGGATGCAGGTTCGATTCCTGTCGGACGACGAATATTTTCTATGAAGATTTCTCGGATATTCAGGCTTGAAAATGCGAAAGGTTGGCGCAAAAATAATGTCGTTTTCTCACATATGTTAATACGTCAAAAAACGACATTATTTTTGCATCAACCTAATAATACTATTTATTATAAACAGAACATTTACTTAAATATTTGTATTTATAAAAATAATGTATAAACATTAAAATGTAAAATAATTGTCATTCATAATATACATATATGTATATATTGTGTACGATGGGTAAATTGTCGCCATTTTATATTTTTAGTTTCGCGCAGGCGCGTCGTTTGTTTTTGAATTTTTCGCCTGCGCATTGTAGAGTAAGTTGGGGACCATCTGTGAGAAAAAGATGATGCAATTTACTCTGTAAGAAGTTTGGAAACGGCACACTGTACTGTTTGGCATTCGTGTTGGAAGCTCCAATGCGAACATTTCGTATTGTTTGTGTGTCAATCTGAGGACAGCGAAAATGATATGGAAAGAGTTGAATGAATCTAATGCTGGTTATTTTGATCGGTCTGATATAAAAAGAAAACACCCGAATTTGTTGGTGAGTGCCTCAGACTCAACACGGAGGACTAAATCAAGTGCTGCCCTGGGTGAAGCGGATGGCTGCTGGAACATCCTCTGTCTACCAACAGGACTCTGCACCATGCCACACAAGCAGGAGAACCCAGTCATGTCTGTCAGACAATTTCTGCGACCTCATCACCGCTTACCTCTGGCCACCTAACTCCCCAGACTGCAACCCCCTTGATTATTATATGTGTGGCGCAGTTGACCGAGAGACCAACAAAACTAATTGTAACGCCAAAGATGAACTGAAAGCAAGGATTATGGCAGCATTCTAAAAACATGTAACCCGACCAGAAGAGTTGCAGGAGATTCCGAAGTCATCTGGAGACTGTGGTTGAAGCCAATGGCGATTTTATCGAATAAACTTATTGTTTAGTATTCTCAAGATATTTTTGTCTAATTTTGGTAAAAATATATGTTAAAATGAGAAGTCAGTGTTATTTTCATTTTTGCGTAATTTAGACAACAATTTACGCATGGAAAACTTTTTGGGAAAAAGTATATTTTAATTTGAGAATAAAAAAGAATTGTATGAAACTAATATAAACTGGAGTCCATTTTTTTATCAATAGGCACAGAAAACAGATCAGCTGCTAAAATTACGATTGGTCACTACATATATACATGAATAGATATGAACAACATCTGATAGATAGATAGATAGATAGATAGATAGATAGATAGATAGATAGATAGATAGATAGATAGATAGATATGAAGACACTCAAATAGGTAGATAAATAGATACGAACAGACTCAGATAGATAGATAGATAGATAGATAGATAGATAGATAGATAGATAGATAGATAGATAGATATGAACAGATTCAGATAGATAGATAGATAGATAGATAGATAGATAGATAGATAGATATGAACAAACTCAAATAGGTAGATAAATAGATATGAACAGACTCACACAGATAGATAGATAGATAGATAGATAGATAGATATGGACAGACTCAGATAGATAGATATGAACAGACTCAGACATAGATAGATAGATAGATAGATAGATAGATAGATAGATAGATAGATAGATAGATATGAACAGACTCAGATAGATATGAACACACTCAGACATAGATAGATAGGTAGATAGATAGATATGAACAGACTCAGATAGATAGATATGAACAGACTCAGACATAGATAGATAGATAGATAGATAGATAGATATGAACAGACTCAGACATAGATAGATAGATAGATAGATAGATAGATAGATAGATATGAACAGACTCAGACATAGATAGATAGATAGATAGATAGATAGATAGATATGAACACACTCAGACATAGATAGATAGATAGATAGATAGATAGATAGATATGAACACACTCAGACATAGATAGATAGATAGATAGATAGATAGATAGATATGAACACACTCAGACATAGATAGATAGATAGATAGATATGAACAGACTCAGACATAGATAGATAGATAGATAGATAGATAGATAGATATGAACACACTCAGACATAGATAGATAGATAGATAGATATGGACAGACTCAGATAGATAGATATGAACAGACTCAGACATAGATAGATAGATAGATAGATAGATAGATAGATAGATAGATAGATATGAACAGACTCAGATAGATATGAACACACTCAGACATAGATAGATAGATAGATAGATAGATAGATAGTCAGAAACCCCAGTTTAGCTTCGGCTTTCAAGATGAAGATACATGTCAACAAGAGTAAAAACTGTTTTTAGAGATTTATCAACGAATCTGTTTTCTTGCCACCGCACTCCCTAGACCCTCTTTGCAAACACACACACACACACACGCACACACACACGCACGCACACACACACACACGTGTTTGTGTGTGCGTTCAAAAGGGAGAAACTCGCAGAAAATGTGCCTGATAATGAAAGCACTTCAATTCACAAGTCTTAAAGACCCTAAGGAATTACTGTTTCTTTGTTTTTCTATATTTTTGTTTTCTTCTTACATGAAGCGTTTTTTTTGCAATTATTTGGCCTTAATTCGAAGCCCTTAATGTAAAACTCTTAAATAACCCTAATTCCTCCAGTATAATCACAAAGATTCGTAAGACATGGAGCATGGTAACAAGTTCAGGCGAACGCAATTAGCAAACTCTCTGTTGACTGGGCGAATGTTTGCGCTAACGGAAATGCACACCACACATTTTCCTGTTCCCAAACTGACCACTCATTCCTAGCGTTTCTATAATTTTATGGTAACATTGTGATCTGCCGTAGCTGAAATAATCCGCAATGGTCAACTATCTAATCTGAGAATATTTTTAATTAAGAATCACTAAATTAGGTGAATAATACACGTTCTAAAATCTTCCAGGAATTTATAATCCATTCTCTGTTTATGTAACGTTAAAATGAAACGCATTTACAATGTTACAAGATTACGCTGTGGATGCGTAACAAGTAGTCTACAAAAAAAAAATAAATAAACATTTTATGTAAAGTTGCAGTAAAGTTGTAGCAATGTGATTTTTTAAAATCATTCCACTCCATGCAAGGCTATAAAGCCACTAAGACGCAAGACTATAAGGGGTGGGAGATGCTATGGAAGAAAGGTATTTTCCTCTTTTCTTTACAATCTTCTGTAGAATTTCTTGCACTTGAAAGAGAAAAGATTTAAGAGATTAAGGCGAACGCGACGAATTAATGATGAATTTTGAGTCAGGCTCAAATAAGCTTGGGCGGTCACCTAATTGACCTGACTGATATTGGCGTGGATTTTTTGTTGTGTCATTACACTATAATGTTAGTTCTCTATTTAATTTAGAGTTTTATAAAGACATATAACTTATATAACTCATATACTGTAACCACAGTACTTACCTTTTACAACTATTTGCAAGACTATAAACCTTCCTGGAGCCGAGCCGTAAGCTTAAAGGGTAACTTTGAAGGGGAACTTTGAATCTGTCAGTTAAGTGACATACGTGATACTCTTTTGGGTGATCATGTCTCTTTCGATCCATGACTGACTAGGCAGAAGATATTCCCACAGTAAGCTGCCATTTATTTCTTGCAGCAGACTGGTTGCCAACAACGGCTATAACACTATGTCTGTCCTGCTGTTTAACCCATAGATATCGGAAGACGATATTGATTCATAACTTTCCAAGGTTATTTGTGCGTTAGTGAATGTAATGAACTCGACTGGAATTCGAACTCTGCTCTCCGATTTCTCATTGAATACTCTCTTGTTAATTGAAAAAGAAATTATGATAAGTGAATTCGATTAAAAAAAAAATACTTTGAATTTGACTAAGGCGCCAATTCCCTTATTAGACTTTCTTTCTTTCTTTCTCTTTTTTATTTATTTATTTATTTATTTTTTCTAAAAGGCCTCGCACGTTCGGTAGGTGATATTGATCCGTGAGTTTGTAAATTTATACCCAGCATTATAAATACGCAAGATGCAATTAAATGGCGCCATCTTTATTACAAAAAGTAACGGAGAGTCGCCCTGAAAGATATCTCTTCTTGCGATGACCTTGATTCAGGGTTGTCATCTTACAGCTGGTTCTTCATGACTAATTCTTCCCGAATGACGTTTTCAGACGGTATTTCACATTCGAGGCAGGCTCTAGTGTGATTGGTTTATCAGTAGAGGAATAACACGATTTGAGATGAGACGGAAGAGCAGGCTCCGAGGAGCTGCTGTTACGAGATTGCTGATGGGAGTGTTGACAAACTCAAGTAGGCTTGACAACACACTTCGAACATAAAGACAGAAAAGCATGGCATTTAGTCGTAAAGAACCGGGAAAAAAAGTCGAGATAGAACTTGGTTGCCTTTAATGGGCATTCGCATTAAATGCGGTAAAAAGAACTAATTAAAAAAAAATATATATATATATATATATATTTTAAGCATTTCACCCCAAGCAAGGCGGGAAGCCACTAGGACGCAAGGGGTTACAGAAGATTTGGAGCAAGATCAGATAGGAGTGATAGAGGAAAGGATGAGGAGAAGGATAGTGGATAGATCAAGGCAACTGGAGATGTCGATTGACATTACACTTGAATAGGTGGAGATTATAGTTCTCAGGGAAACTGGAATAGGGAAGGGAGTTCCACAGGCTAGAGGTGCGATACATGAAGCTATTGGAGTAGAAGAGACGGCTACATTTAGGAGTTTCGACAGTGTAAGGGTGAGAGCGGGATGCCAGACTCGTAGGGCGCTTGAACTCATGAAGTCTGAGAACCAGTGAATGCAGCTCCTCGGAACAATTACCATGAAAGTATTTGTAAAAAAGACAGAGAGAGGCGACGGCGCGTCTGTGAGCGAGTGACTGTAGACGAGATGCCATAACTGGGCAAATTATATTGCATATCCGCCTCTGGAGCCTATCAAGAACCCCGAGGCAAACAGAAAGGGCACCAGACCATATATGGCAGCAATACTCCATGCAAGGGCGAATTGTTGATTTGTAGATCTGGAGGATCGATTTCGGGGAGAAAAACTTCCTGGCGCGGCATAGGGAGCCAACTTTCCTTGCGGTGAACGAAGCAATTGACTCAATGTATTTGTTCCATCTCAGGTCAGCCGTCAACGTGAGATCTAGCAGCCGCAGAGAGGTGTTCTCGAGAAGTTGAGCGTCAGACATTCTAATGGAGGGCAGGGAAGGATCTCTGTGGTGATTCATAGAGAGCAGTTTTGTTTTTGAGGCAATAAAGTTGACCAGCCAATTCTTGCCCCAGTTCACAACCGATTGGAGGTCCTTTTCGAGACGCACGGCCAGGTTAGTTTTGACAGCGACACTAGATTGTTTTTGAGGCAGAAGTAAATTGTGGTGTCATCCGCGTAGATGCCAACTTGGGAATTTATGGCGCCAGGAAGGTCATTTATATAGATAAGGAATAGAGTGGGGCATAAGATGGAAGTGTCAAGGAAAACAGAACGAAAGAGATATCATGCATTTAGAATCAGAAAGTGACAAATATGAAATAGCACCCAACGCGAAAATGTCCTTTAAAAACATCTGATTTTACTCCATGCTATATTGTTTGTTTACACGCAGTAATATTTGATGTCATAGTCTTTACTTAGGTACTTCCACAAGATCGCTAAAAAAAGAGCATAGCATGATGAAAAAGACGCCAAACTTGACAAAAACAAAATTTTATTGCCTAAATGTTTATGTTATTATTAAGATGAAAGACCAAAGTTTATTTTAATTATTTTAAAAAAGATGTCCTTCTTTTTAGAACAATCTGAATTTCCATTTAAAAATCCTTGTTTCTCTTTGTATCACCGTAACTAATAAAATAACATACAATTTTTAACACTATTTTTTTTTTTTTTTTTGTATGACACACATTAATTTGGAAAATCTAGCTAAAATAAAAATAATTGTCGGATGTTAATGAAACTTTCAGAAACTATTCACAGATAATCAAAATTATTGGAAATATGTTTTCTTTTATTAAAGTCATGGTAGAAATATTTTTTTATATTTATTACCCCACCCCATTACTAATTTTATGAAAACTCTAGAAATTCGATCGAATCCACTTTATTAATTACAACAGTTAAAAACACAAGGCTTTGAGGAATGCAAATCTTTTTTTTTGTTTGTTTTTAATTGGAACCCCTACCTGAAAACCAGCTCTGAATTGTAAAATACAAAACTCAATAAAACAAAGATATTATTTAATTTCAAATGCATTTATTTTTTTTAGTTGTTTTTATGAATATGGACAACCCTTTCTGAAAGAATAACATTTTTTCGATAAAAAATGATTTTTAATACAATTATTTGTTATTTTTTAATTATAATAGATTTTTACATTTAAGTTGTCAAAATATTATAAATTTAGTTAAAAGCCGCATCCGCTTTCGTAAGTGTCCTTATGAGATAGATCTTTTTTTAGCGCGTTGTAAATTGTATCGTTTTGACTAATCAGAAGATCCGCAGTAATTAAGAAATGTAATTTTGTGTTTATAATCGGGCTCTAATTATAAAGTACAGAAGACCAACAAGAATACAATTGAGTTGCGTTGTTTCAGTTAAGCATTGTTCTCCATTATTAAGGTCTTTAATTTTGCGAAACACGTGTGAAGTTTCTTGGATTTTTCAATTTCAACTCAGAAGAGTACCTAAAAGTATCAGTATCATCTTATGAAATCTATATGATCTTATTTTTATATTAATCTCAGTTATGGCATTTTTCCATAAATGAAATATCAAAATTAATAATAAAATGTATGGAAATACAAATAACACAGCAAAATGTAGTAAATGTACATAAAATTATAATATTTCATGTACACTTCGGATAAAATTTTTGACGAAAATTTCGCACGTGCTAGGAACGATTAAAAAATGTAAAAAAAATACCCCCAAAATACTTTGATCTTTCCTCTTATAAATAACATAAACATTTAGAGGCTAAAATTTTGTTTCCGTCAAGTTTGTCGTGTTTTTCATCATGATATGCTCTTTTTTTTAGCGATCTTGTCGAGGTACCTATCTTTACTTAACCATTTTCTATTCGTAAGTTCGTCCGTGTGTTTGTGTGTATATAGTAGATATGTTTAATGTTTAACGCATGGTGATTTGGAAACGTTTTTCTGTAAACCCCGTTTGTTTTAGACAAGCAGATGCTAGATTCTTCAAGAGTTGAATCAATAAAGGTTGATATTGTAATATAGCGATTTTGACGTGTCTTTATAGCTAGTTATTAATAATCTATCGAAGTACTTTTGACGTAAAGAATTATGTTCTTTTTTAAATTAGAGTTGCATTTGTAAAATCAATGTTTTGTCCGGTTTTTTCTTGTCTAATAGCGAGTGCAACGGGTTGTCCAAATGTAAATCGTTTTATGCTGGTAGTTTTTAGATTTCGCGATGTCTCGCCGATAAGTGTTTTTACATTCCAAGGTTTTATTAAATGGCATTTCAAATGGTGGCGGATTTATTTTTCTTCCTAATTATACAGGGTGTCCCAAAATAATATATACACTCTTTAAATATTAATAGTTAATAATACAGTACGTGATGTGAGAACTTATATGGATGAAAATATACAAAACAGATGGATTGGAAGAAGAGGGACAATTGAATACCCACCTAGATCACCAGATTTAACACCCTTGGATTTTTTTTTTTGGGGGGGGGGTTTCTAAAAGACAAAGTTTACAGCAGGAAATCTGAAACAATTGCTGAAATGAGAGTAGCAATTGAAGAAGAATGTGCTCAAATGCCAGAGGAAATGATACTGGATGTTTGTAGGTCTATTTCTTCAAGATATGAAAAGTGTATTGAACAGGACGGCAACCAGTTTGAGCACTTGATGTGAACTCATCATTATATGAACATTCTGCCATTGCCCCAAGTAGCTTTTTATCTTATTAAAGTTAATTTTCTATGATTTTTGCATATTTTACTCTCGAATTCTTTAAATGTGTATTCTTTCTTGCATTAATCTTATTTACAAATCAAAATATATAAATAGAATAAGTTATAACGATTCAAAGAGTGTATACATTATTTTGGGACACCCTATACATATATATATATATATATATATATATATATGCTCGACTCTCAACATCGATTTGACGTAGAAGGGTCATGTATATCAGTTCCTAGGAAACTGACAGCCCGACAACATCAAATGAGATTTGATTATTGTGGTGAAGGTTTTGTGGAGAACCATCCACACTTTTTGAAGGGACGAATACAGTGACTTGCTGCACAATATATATATATATATATATATATATATATATATATATGTATGTATGTATGTATGTATGTATATTGTTTTACAATATTGGATGGCCCTGTAGGCAATCTTAACAATTTAGGTTACGTAAAAGACACTGTTTTGATGACAGACTCAGAAAAGAAACCGAAAAAACTAATTGACAAAATAGTAATGAAAAGGAAGAAGAAATTACTGTTCTTAAGCATCAGTGTTAGAAGTTGAAAGGTCATGTGCGTTATCTACACTATCGAAAATGTACCTGCCAAGATACAATAAGATGGGACGACGTGATAATGTCCCTAGAACATAGGTTTTCTCTTGGAGTTTCCGTCGTCAAGGCAGATAACCAGAGTGTGTAGATGTCTGTCTTGTTTTAATGATTCCTTAGTATGACTTCAGTGGATAGACTAGATTCATCGGCCGAGCATCGATATATAGAATTTATTGTTTCTTTATCTATATATATTTTTTACTAATAAGTGTAAATCATTTGTCTAAGGCTTTTATGTTCAAGTCTTTTCATTATTTAAAAGCATTTAATAACTTTTGCTAACATTATGCGTAGAAAACGTGATTACGTAATAGGCAACATGAATTATTAATATTAATACATTTTCTAGAAGAGAGAAATAATAAACAGCTTATAAACATCGTAATTTATTTTATACATCTCTATTTAAGGATATACACACATAAACACACTCACACAGAAACACAGATATATATATATATATATATATATATATATATATATATATATATATATATATATGTATAGGATGCGATGGGTAAATTATCGCCATATTATATTTTTAATTTCGCGCCTGCTGTGCGTTGTTCGTTTTTGATTGTTGCCGACTCTACACTATAGTAGTGTCAGTTCGGAACCGACTGTGAGAAAAAGACCACCATGACGCAATTCACTCCGCCAGAGATTGGGAAACGGCATGGTGTACTGCTTGGCATTCGCACCGTGGACGTGGTGGTAAATATATAGAATTGTCATTATTAATCAATGAGCAGAAAATGTGATCACCGAGGAAGTTTTAAGGAACATGGGCACAAAAGGTAGATTTTTATTTATAATCAGAAAGGATCGAAATTTACGGGAAAATAAGAAAGGGGGCTTGGAGAAACTGACACTCAGAGGACATGGTGAAGGCAAGAGAGAGAGAGGGGGGAAGCAGTTAACCTACCTAATGAGCCTGTGTAGATGAATAACAGAAAAAAAGATGGAAAGCGATATTAAGAAGACAGACATTTATTAGAGTTAATAATAGGAGGCTGTGGAGAGATAGGAGAGTCATCGTCTTGATCGGATATGAAAAATAGAAGTTTGACAGGTTGAGGTGCTCTTGAAGAATATATATATATATATATATATATATATATGTATATATGTGTGTGTGTGTGTGTGTGTGTGTATTGATGCATGTTTCATTAAATAATATAGACAAGTTTTGTCTATTTTAAGTAAGTTCCTTTCATATTGTCTGATAAGCTTAATAACATTATCATTGAAAGACGAAAGGAAAACACCATATTGATACATGTTTAAATCCAATGTAAGCTTTCGGCTTACATAAGCCATCATCAAAGATGACAATTGTTTTTCAATATATCAACCGATACACGGACGAAACAATAATGATTGTCTGTTTTTGTTGCATGAAAACTTTCAAGGCAACGACTAACTCGTGTATACGAGACGCGGAAGCGAAAATCGCATCGTAGTCTGTTTTTGTTGTCGTTGTTTTGAAATTTTTCATGCAACAAAAACAAAAAAAATACTTGACTGATAGGGACCTGGAATTGTTTGTAGAGTCATTATACTTTTATGTTAACTACCTAATTCAGACTTTTATATGATGTAACCTCAGTACTTAGATGTTACAAGTAGATACAAGACTATAAACCTTCCTGGAGCCAAGCCACAACCTTAAATATGCTCTGTTTACTATCAGCGGTGGGAGCATTTCTGCTCTTGACTAGTATGTCATTGTCATACAAGCAAAATCGGACGAGTGATTAATGTAAACAATACAAGGCTCCCGTGAGTGAGGGACGCATTCTGAATGTGTTGTTGTACGGGAATGGCTTTTTTCTTTCTTAGAAATGTATATGCAATATTAGGGCGCGTCTTCCAAGCCGCAGCATCTTGTAAGCCGGAAAATAAGATAATTATTTTTTACCCAACATCAACAAATCGCTACCCGAAAACCTATCGCTATTCCCATGGGAAATATTCTGAGCAGTTCCATTCTCTAGTTTCACGAGTCCTGACTTTACAGCCAGACACTGCCATGTTATGACCATTCTCATTCACTAGTGCGTTCCAGTGGTAAGAAAGAATTTTCATTCGAATTACTTTTTCCCAAGAGCCGCTGCGTTGTGTTACTGTCTTCCGAGAATATGCTTCACCTGAATACGTAATTAATACTGTTTAATTAAAATCAGATCATTTACTTAAATAAATTAGTATCTATAAAAATAACGTATAAACAGAATGTTCATTAATATTTATATATATATATATATATATATATATATATAAGCTTTATGCTTAAAATTATTCCAGCCTGTACTGTGCAAGCAGAAGGAGAATTTATTCGGAGATATGTGAGCTTTATTTTTCCTTTTTTTGCTCCACTGTATCAGATTTTTTTAAATTTATTTACGTATTTTAATCGTAAATTTATTTGTTTTTTTTTCTTAATGATATATATATATATATATATATATATATATATATATATATATATATCAACATTAGCTGGGCATTATGTCTGTGTTAGATGCCGAGCCCTTCATAGAAATATGATTCAATAGACAACATATGTACTTTTTTATGCTTTTTCTCATTAATTACGTTTTTATGCTTTTTTCTCATTAAGTACGTTTACCGCTTGATAAGATTAACCATAGTAGCCAGAGAAAAAAAAAACAACCAAAAAAAACAAAAAGAAACAACCCAACTACAAAAACTTGATATATAACAAACACCCCTACTTCAATCAAAGCAGTGACCCCTTGATAATGAAAAACAAACCCTAGATCACACCTCTATTTCAAAACTATAAATAGTTATTCCAAACATCGCCAGAGTATGCCACCCAGGAGGTAACGCTTAATATTGAAATTAAAATTGAATACTGCTGACCAGTTTCGAAACACTAATTTCTGTGTTGTGATGGAATCACATTTTTAAAAAGTAATTCTAATATATATATATATATATATATATATATATATATATATATATATATATATATATATATATATATATATATATATACTAAAAAAAATTAGTAAATACTAATATATCTACAACAGATCCTAGCAATTTACATACAACCAATATAGTTTACAAATTCACATACCCCTTGGGAGATTGTATCTTCAATGGATTAAATAATATTAATGTTGGTCACACCACAAACTCGCTTTCACAGCGCTTGACACTATATTTAAATGATAACTCTGACATTTTTAGGCATTTAAAACGTGCCTGGCCGCGTACTCAATTCCGGAAAATCCTCGTTGACAACACAACTAAACTTAAACATGAAAACAATAAACAAAAATTAAAAGTACTTGAAACTTTATACATAAAACAGTTGAAACCTAACCTGAACAAAATAAACTATGAAATCTCCACAAATATTCTTAAATGCCTGTCATTTATAACAGAAGCCATTGATCTATACCAACGACATCCCATACTTAATACTTCTCGTTTTCACCCTAGCGTGGTCATGTGTGACATCACGTGCTACGATGCGATTTTCGCTTCCGCGTCTCGTATACACGAGTTAGTCGTTGCCTTGAAAGTTTTCATGCAACAAAAACAGACAATCATTATTGTTTCGTCCTTGTATTGGTTGATATATTGAAATGTAATTGTCGTCTTTGATAATGCCTTATGTAAGATGAAAGCTTAGATTGGTTTTAAACATGTATCAGTATGGTGATTTTCAATGATAATGTGATTAAGCTTATCAGACAATATGAAAGAAACTTACTTAAAATAAATAGACAAAACTTGTTTTTATTATTTAATGAAACATGCATTAAAAACGTTATAGAGATTCCATATCTTCATAATCTACAATACTTACGTCCAGAAAACAATACGATTCATTAACCCTCTGCCTTGAGTGGCTCTTGGACTTTTCATTGCATGAGAAAAAAAATTAAAAAAACTTCTTATGTTGTTTATTGAATCATATTTACATGATGGACCCGACATATAGAACAGACATATTTGTCCACCTAATGTTGATATATATTGATATATATATATATATATATATATATATATATATATATATATATATATATATATATATATATATATATATATATATATTAATTAATTTTCTATTTATACATTATTTTTATACATACAATTTATTTAAGTAAATGCTCTGTTTTTAATTAAACAGTATTAATTACGTTTACCGGCCTGAATGTTCGAGAAATGTCGGTGAATGTAATTAGTACTGTTTAATTAAAAACAGAGTATTTACTTTTAATAAATTATATTTATAAAAATAACGTATAAAGAGAAAATATATTAAATAATTGTCGGACTTAATACATTTGATTATATATATATATATATATATATATATATATATATATATATATATATTGAGAATGGAAACCGAATGTCGATAGTCTGTTTTAGTGTTTAAATTCCGTCTTCAGATCATGTGTTGGTAAATACACCGCAATTACTGAAATTTAAGGTGATTTTAAACTTTTTGTCTGAAGTATATATATATATATATATATATGTGTGTGTGTGTGTGTGTGTGTATGTGTGTGTGTATTATGAAACAATTATTTTAATACATTTTCTGTTTATACGTTATTTTTATAGATATAATTTATTTAAGCAAATGCTCTTTTCTTAAATAAAACAGCATTAATTACATTTACCGGCCTGAAAGTTCGAGAAATTTTGTAGAAAATAATGTGGAAATGTAATTAATACAGTTTAGTAATTATCGGACTTAATCCATTTCATATGTTGTCATTGTTTACGTTAAGATACGTTTCGTGAGCAGATATAATCAATCGAGAAGAATCGTCTAAGATTGTGTGTTTAAAAACAGTAATTTGTATTTTGCTAACCAGACGCTTCTCTGTAGCTAAATGGTGTAGCACGTTAGATCAAATGACGGACTCAGTGTAGGAATGCATATTTTCTACGAAATTTCTCGCCAATATTCTTAATACATATTTTTCTTGTACTTACATTTGCACGACAAAATATTTTATTGTTCTCCTGGGCTTTTTTTTATTTTCATACGTTCGCCAATGTTTTCAACACAATCTCTCCATCTTGTTTCCTTTTTGAGATTATATCTTTTTTTTCGACATCGGTCAATTAGTATAAAACTAAAATTCCAATATATATATATATATATATATATATACATATATATATATATGTGTGTGTGTGTGTGTGTGTGTGTTTATATAATAGGAAAGAATTGTTAGATTGATGATCCGAAGTACTTTAGTATTTTTATTTTTTTTATTTTTAAAAAACAGTGCTCGATACAGAAGTCGAGCCTAGATTATAATTATTTTTTTTTTTAAATATGATTTCATCCCGACAGAAATTATTATGTTTCAAAATGTTTAGAGGCTAGATTTCACAGCGCGAGGCATCACTCCTTCATAGTCAGCCTATTAACCTTTCAGCCACCTTCATACAGGGACGATTTATAATCTTTTTGGGCCGCCACTTCAGGTGGGGTCACTCTCTAACTGGCCCGCACCCGTGTGCAATATTTTTTACTCGTGATATATTTCAATGACATTTATAAAGCTTGAAGTAAACTTATAGCAAATTCTTTAAATAAACTAGAATCGATATCTAAGAAATACCGCTATCTTATTCTAACAAACTAAATTAAAATATATTTCAATAAAACCGTAGTAAAAAAGATACAGTTTTTTTTTTAAAATAACAATCAAGAAATCAAAATAAAAAAAAGTTTGCCATATTGATAACATTTCAGTTTATGAAACTATTTAGAAGTTTTAACATCTAGAAAATTAAAATCACTTCGGACTGAGGAATCGGAGAACTAAGTTCGAATTCCAGTCAAATTCATTACATTCACTTACATGCTAATCCTCTTGGGAAAGGTGTGAATTCTCTTCTTCTCCCTCCAGCTATGGGTAAATAGCAGGACAAACCGGGTTCTATAGCCTTGGATGGCAACTGGTCTACTGCAGAAAGAAATGGCAACCTCCTGCAGGAAAAAAATCTGCCTCGTCAGTCATGTATCGAAAGATACATGATCACTTAATCGCGTATCACGCTTGGCACATAACTGACTGACTGACTGACTGACTGAGATAGATAGATAGATAGATAGATAGATAGATAGATAGATAGATAGATAGATAGATAGATAGATAGACTGAGGAATTGGAGAGCCGAGTTCGAATTCCAGTGGAATACATTACATTCACTTAGGTGCTAATACCCTTGGGAAAGGTATGAAATCACTTCGCCCCTCAGCTATGGCTAAATTATAAAACAGACCGAGTTCTATAGGCTAGAATGCCAACTTGGTCTACTACAGAAAGAAATGGCAACTTATTGCGGAAAAAATTATCTGCTTCGTCAGTCATGTGTCGAAAGATACATGATCGCCTAAGTGTGTATCTCTCATCGCACATAACTGACTGACTTTAAAAATATTTCTAAGATTTAAACAATCTGAACTCAAATAAAATATGTTATCGACTTGAAGCACAATGATGTAAGCTAAAACATTCGTTTCTTTGTTTCACTTCCTGGAAAGTCAAATATTAGGTTGGTGCAAAAATAATGACGTAATAATGTCGTTTTTTGACGTATTTTTAAGGTTAAAAAACGTCATTATTACGTCATTATTTTTACACCAACCTAATATATATATATATATATATATATATATATATATATATATATATATATATATATTTAAGCGTTTCCCCACCCCCAACCAAGCAAGGCGGGAAGCCACTAGCATGCCAGGGATTACAGAGAGTTAGAACGAGAGCAAAGAGGAATGATAGAGGAAAGAATGAAGAGAAGGATAGGGGATAGATCAAGGCATCTGGAGACATCGATTGAATAGTTGAAGATTATAGCTATCAGGGAAAAAGGAAAAGGGGAAGGAGTTCCAGACACGGTCATGCATCTATGTTTGCGTTAGCACGATGACATCACGACAACGATCCCCCCACTTCCATAATAACACCAATACACGCAATTTACATAAACCCAAAATTTTAAAAATATTAATCAGTTTGTCTGACGATCGCAAAAGCGTGAAACCCAGGCTCACAAACTCACATCAATCCAACCAAATATATATATATATATATATATATATATATATATATATATATAGATAGATAGATAGATAGATAGATAGATAGATAGATACACCTAGTGAGCCAGACAAACCTACCTAGGTTTCACCTAAACGGCTCGTCAGGGAAAGTAGTGAGCCAGACAAACCTACCTAGATCGGATCGGATCGTCAGGGAAAGTATACTTTCCCTGACGATCCGTTTAGGTGAAACCTAGGTAGGTTTGTCTGGCTCACTAGGTGTATCTAGGTCTGCTCTACGATTGTATTGAGCTATTTTGTTAGTTAGTTGTCTACTCGTATCGGGGTTTTTTCTTTGGGCTTCAGACCTGCATCTGTGCGATTTTTTTCGGCAGTAGTTCATGTTTGTAGCTCTTTCTTTTTTTAAAACCTTTTTTTCCCTCGAGATTGATTTGATTATTTGCAAATCAAAAATTCGAGAGTTTTTCGAAACGAGTCTAGTTATCTCTCTCTCTCTCTCTCTCTCTCTCTATATATATATATATATATATATATATATATATAAAAGAAAGAGGTTGTAGTGGTTCCAATGAGAGAAAAGTATGTATATTAAAAAGAATAGAAGAGAGGTGCTGTAAACGTTTTTGGTTGTAATGTGGATTTATTTAGAAAAAATATTATGCTTTGTTTTACTACACGTGTTTCTGGTCTCGTGACCGTCTTCAGGTAAAAGCGGAGATTTCCACATATTATTAAAAATAATTAATTATTTCTTTTGTTTTTCAATTTAAAATATTCTCGATATGAAACATTTTCTGTGTTATTAATCCGAATTCGGCACCTCTCTTCTCTTCTTTTTAATATATATATATATATATATATATATATATATATATATATATATATATATATATATATATATTCATAACGTTTATGTGAATGTTTGTTCAGGCTTATAATTTTTGGTGTGTGCACGCCCGTGTTAAATGTTGTAGAAAATAAAAAAAACATTGATATCGAAAAAGAAAAGTACAGAATGGTGGATCAAAGTTAGCTCAGGAACTAACAGTCATCCTTGCCCAGCCGTCACCCCGACATCACAAGATGGTATTTTCCTTCCTGAGCTTTTTTCCCAGTTAATCCGACAAATATTTAGGGGCCCGCAACATTTTTTTTATTTTCCTTACTCTTCTCTCCTTCACTTTTTTTTTATTGTGGCGTTGAATTTGCTATTCAAAAAACATTCTTCCGTTTACCTTCCGCGGCCTCATTTTTCATCCGTGTCGTCTTCCTTTTCTTTCCTGAGAGATGTTTTCATTTTAGTGTTTTTTTTTCTTCTTTCTCTTTTTTTATTTCTTTTTGTTTGTTTTTTTCATTATTTTCTTCTTTTCTTTGTTGTTTTCTTTTCCGTTATTTCTTTAGTTTTTACTCTGCACTTTTATCTTTGTTTATACCCAGATTTCAATCGCCCTTAGAAAAAAGAGAAACAGTGTTAGGTCTCCTTGCCTGTGTGTCGTGGATTCAAAATTATTTCTCCCTTATGTAGAAAAGGATAGAACGTAATCTTTTAATATTCATTCCTTGGTTGCTGAATCGGAGCAACCAAATGAGATCAAATATGAAAAATAATATATATATATATATATATATATATATATATATATATATATATATATATATATATATATATATATTAAATAAAAACAGACCACTTTAAGGTTCCATGTAATAAATTATTTCACCACAGCCCTTTTAAAGGACTGCGGATCATCAGACTTTACTTCCAAAGGTTGAAACGAAAAATGAAAAGAAATTTACACATTTCTGATGGGCCGTATTAAGCATATGTAAATTAACGAAATTTTATCCTCCTTTGGTCTACGCATACGGATTACCTAGTTTTCCATAAACTACACACACACACACACACACACACACACACACATATATATATATATTATGAAATGGACAAAGTCCGACAATTATTTTAAGACATTTTTATGTTTATACATTCTTTTTTATAGATACAAATATTCAATCAAGTGCACTATTTGTAATAAACAGTATTATCAACATTTACCGGCCTGAATGTCCGAGAAATTGTCATAGAAAATATACGTCCTCCGAGAGGAATCGAACCTGTATCCACCACGGACCCGTCATATAGCCTGACGTGGTTTTATTATAATGTAAAAAAGAATGTATAATCATAAAAATGTCATAAAAATAATTGTTGAACTTTTTCCATTTCATAATGTGTGACGTCATTTGTTTACATTTGGATACGCATCGAGCAGATATGAATGTCCGTGAGAAAATCATGGAAAATTGTAGTTTAAAAACAGTAAAATCGACCTTGCTAGCCGAAACGATCTTCTGTGGCGAAATCCGTAAATGCCCGTCAGGCTATATGACGGTTCCGTATAGGATACAGGTTCGAATCCTGTCGGAGGACGCATATTTCTATGACAATTTCTCGGACATCCAGGTCGGTGAATATCGTTGATAATGTTTATTATAAACAGAGCATTTACTTAAATATTTGTATGTATAAAAAAGAATGTATAAACTTAAAAATTCTTTTATATATATATATATTTCCGAGAGTATAAAATCCAAGTGAGCGATGTGTACAAGACTGTGCAAAAATATTATATAAAAGGCTCAAACACTAATATTCCATGGTTATAATTTATTACATTGGAATCATAATCACGACTAATTAAAAAATTTCAAAAAGAAAACAATTTGTCGACATGATAAGAAAAAACCTTTTAACATTAATTAGAAAGTGGCTTATGCTGAAGCGTCTCTTGCTTTTTTTAATTTTGGATTTTGTAATGTAACTATAAGAACAAAAACATTTCATTTTTGTCATGAAATGTTCGCAAGACGAAACGCGATGTCAAAAACCTAAGAGTTTTTTTTCCAATTGTCATCTTATACTAGGGACCTCCACTTTTTCGGCATAAATTTTCGATACCTAATTTTAAAATGAATATTTTAAAACGAAAAAAACATTCTTGAAGATTTCATTTTAGCTTTAATTGAAAGTTCAATCATTAAATTTATTATTTCCATTAAGTAAAGAATTCTGGTGTATTTCAGATAGAAACTATTTACATTGGAATGTCAAATTTAATTTCGATTTCTTAAATTTTTTTAAAAGCGGTCACTTTCTTAATTTTTAAGAAATTTGTAAACAAACAAAAATTTATCGATTTTAAAAATATTTAAAAAAAATTTCTGACACGTTATTTTAGTAAAATTAGAAAATTTAAAGTTAAATTAATCTGATTTGAAAGGAATATTACTTATAGCATAAAAAAGTAATATACAACCAATTATAAAGATTGATCCTGTTCATCTGATCAAACGTTTGATGGACTGTTGATTGACAGCTACTACGGATGACTATAAATGACAATTTTTAGAATTGTGAGTGAACACTTTTTTTTTTAGTTTTACTATTATGTTTATTTATTAGAATAAGGGAAACAAACTCTTAGATTACGTGACCATTTCATAATAATGGCAATTTCAGTCTACCATACATGGAAATAAGGAACGTATTAAGTAAAAAAAATACAAAATAAAAAATTATTTTAAAAATAAAATAGCACAACTACGTTCATTAATCTTTGCAATTTTGGATTCATAAATTTCGTTTCCACTTAATCACTATATCACATCCAGGAAATAGACCAATACAGAATTTTACAGGATTTTAAACTATTATAAATTATTATAATTAAATTTTTTAAAAAAATGAAAAAATTCTTATAAAAATTCATTATTCATCAGAAAAATTTTATTTCTTCAGACAATAATGTCCTTAATATTAGTTATTTAGAAAAGCAATTAAAAGTTTTCTAATTAACTAATGTCATAGTTTTATTGGATTCATTATTTTTCCATTCAGAGGAGATTTTTAGTTAGCTCAAATTTGAAAAAAAAAACGTAGGTGATTTACAATCTCCAAAGACTCCTACTTTTAACCCCAAAAAAAAAAAAAAATAAAAGATTCAGGAAATAGAAAGGTTTTGGGCGAAATATCATGAAATTAAGTAAGTGGGGGGAACATATTTAAAAAAAAAATATATATATATATTTTACCAAAATCTTTAAAACAAAAAGAATTCAAAAATAATTTCATTTATTTGTGAATAAGTCCTGAAAATTTCATTAAAATCGGACAATTACTTTATTTTTCCAAGAATTTCAAAATCAATGTGCTTTCAATGGAAAAAAGCACAAAGAAAAACAATGTTATTTTCATGCCCCCCCCCCGCGATGACGTAAACAAAAGAAGACTATAACCAAGATTTCGAACGTGTTAGAAAGGATTAAAAAAATTCAAAAAATAATTAAAAATACTCTGGCCTTTCATCTTAATAACATAAACATTTTGACGATAAAACTTTATTTTCGTTAAGTTTGTGGCCTTTTTCATTACGCTATGCTGTTTTCCCGCGAAAAAACGGAGGTGCCCATCTTATACCATATATATATATATATATATATATATATATATTCAGACATTTTTTATGTTTATACATTCTTTTTATAGATACAAATATTTAAGTAAAAAAAATGCCTTAAAATAATTGTCGGACTTTGTCCATTTCATAACGTGTAACGTCATTTGTTTACATATATATATATATATATATATATATATATATATATATATATATATATATATATATATATATATTGAGGAATCTGAGAGCCGAGTTCGAATCTATCTCTTCTCCCCAACCCCAGCTATGGTAAAATAGCAGAACAAGGTGGGTTCTATAGCATTGGGTGGCGAACGGACTGTTATGCTTAGATTATACATTCTTATTGCTCGAAGTAGAGTCTAATAGTGTTATAGAAAATTCGGAGAATTCCAGTAAGATATCTTTAATCATTTTTAAGATACAACGGTTCAGAGTTTATTTTACCAATTGGACAATTTTGCCGTTACACGATTTGACCGATTTTGATGTTCCATCCGTGATATCTGTTAAAATGAGTGTTGTTTTCATTTTTACATAATTTAGACGATAATTTATCCATCGAAGCCTGTATATATACGAGTATATGGCGAGTTTCTATTCTTAATTTATTTACACAAAAATCGCGGATCGCAGCGCACTATACACAAGTTATCTTTACGAAAAGGTTAAAAAACATGCATAAACTAAAATAAAAACAAAAGTATGCTACCTAAATATTCCTATCAAAATATTTTACAGTAAGTGGGTTCACTTGCTATTTTGGGTCGCTTTGTACAAAAAAGAATAAAGACCATATATTTACTATAAAATATGTTCAAAGTAATGCCCAGTACTGCAATGTTATAAAGAATAAACATACATATAAATGTATAAACATACGTATAAATGTGTATATTTATACTTTCATAGTGTTTTATTTTTGTTTGGCGTTGACTCTTTTCCCATAGCTGGAACTACGAAGAACAGCAATTAAGATGTGGTTCCATTCTGCTCAAAACCTCCAATCTCCCGATCAGAGGTTTTGCTGCCGGATGTAGTTTATCGTCATACACATTTATGTTTAAAAATAAATTATAACGATTTTGGAGTAGCCAAAAAAGAATGAATATAAAATATGCATGAACTAAAACGAAAACAAAAATATGCTATCTAAATATTCTTATCAGATATTTTGCAGTAATTGGGTTTTCTTACTATTTTGGGGTCGCTTTGGGCAAAAATAGAATTTATTTACTATAAAATATGTCCCCGATGATGACCAGTACTGCAATATTTGACTACGGTAGGCCCACTAGTATGGCATTATACGCGAGCTATATGAAAAAAAAAATCAGGTATTTCACAAAGAATTACAGTCGACTATAAACGAAATAGACTTATACACGAGTATACACGGTAATCATTTCCCCTCAGCAAGGCCACAATACGACAAAGACGCCAGGGGTTACTGGGAGTGTAAGTTGATGACTTCGTCGTCGTCGATGTTGCCGTCGTCCACAGTGTCATTTTATCTTTCTTCCTCAAAAAGGATGTCATCTTCATTGTCGTCTAGTGCATCTCTAGTGCAGCATTTTTTAAAATTAATTTCTAGATTCTGATATCTTGATCACTTCGATTTCAGCATGAATTTAAGAGTGAAACTGCCATTACTCCAAGCTCGAAGATTACCCTCGGAACATCGAAAGAGACGACAACCTGGCTCCCATTTTCCTCTGCTTACAAGACTGCCCTCAATACTCATACGTTAAAGATGATTGTTTATTATGTTATGTTCCAAAGAATGGATAGATTCACGCACGTGTAGGGATTTGGTTTGTGATAAACAGCACCTGACCGAGTTTAGCAGAGGAACCTATGAGCGGTATCATGTCTGACTGCTGAGGACCGATAAATGATAAGATGTATTCCGTTCTTTTCCCTACTGCGCACGGATATAAGAGTATTGTACACTTCCGTTTTATTCCACTATATACCGCTAACCACAAGAATGTGTATTTGTTTATCATTTTGTTTCTCCGAGAACGAGCTTATTTCTACCCAAAGTTTATTGCATATCTGTTCCTGTGTTCTACACGTCATGTAAATCTTCGTTTCAGACCATAATACAAACGATATAAATTCGAAATCAACTAAACAAAATGTCAAACTAATGTTAAATTTAGCTGCTAGAATTTTGAAAATGTCAGTGCGTATTATACACAAGATAATTTATTTTGCCTTTACTTTCCTAGCCCAAATGTAAGACTGCGTATTATATACGAGCGCGTAATATACAAGCATAATTATGGTATATTGCCAGCGTAGTTGATTTCTTCGTCGTCTTCCATGGTGTCGTCGATCATAGAGTCATTTTATCCTTCTTCCTCAAAAAGGGTGTCATTTTCATTGGCGTCCGGCGTGTTTTGGGTTGTAGGTTTTTTCTTTAATGTCTTTGTCACGCCGGATTCAAGGGTGCTCTACCATGATCCCAATATCCGTGTACAGGTAACCGAAAGACTTCGTGGGAAATACTCCTTTTGGTGTGAGTAATTAGGCCTTTGGTCCCAGTTATTTTGAACAAGTGAACCAAATCCGGCAGCAAGGCCTCTGATCGGAAGATCGGAGGTTTTGAGGTTCATGGAACAATCTGTTGATTGATGTTTTTTCCAGGTCCAACCTGATCCAGGGTGGTAGTACCTGTTAGGATTCGAGCTATAGGCAAATTATGACACTCCAAACAAAATACTATTAAAGTCTAAAAAAATTTTTTTGTAGTAAGAAAATACCAGCAATTTATTTTTCATATAAAAAAGAACAAGCTACATTTTATCTGTAGATTTTCAGGCATATTGTGTTTAAAATATTTGCGCCACAAAGTTATTTATGGCTTTACGGAAGAATCTAACGGTTTGGGCACAAAGAAATAGTTCAATGTAGTTTCTGCATCTTTGCAACGGAATTTCTTTTGCCTTAACAAGATGCTTGAAGATGCTTTAAAAACGTGGTAGCTAGTAGGCTATATATTAGGTTGGTGCAAAAAATATTGTCGTTTTTTGACATCCAACTTTATGTGAGAAAACGACATTATTTTTGCACCAAACTAATATAACGGACGAATATGGTGGATGTGCCAGAGTCTTATATGCCAAGTCGATTAACTTCTGCAGGTGTCTTCCTGTCAACATATGACCTAAAATTGTCATGAAACAGAATTGAACTTGGTTGATGAACCAGTGCTGGTCGTATTTTTCTTAACTGAATGTGCATTTCATCCAGTTACTAGCAGTAAACCTCGGCAGTGATACTTTGGTTAGATTCCAGAAACTTACAACGAATAATATAACAAGTTAACTTGTTATTGGCAGATGTTGTAGTTTTTAAATTTCAAGGCGACGATTTAGAATGGATTTGTATGTTTTTATTAATTTTCCCAGGCAGGAATATTTATCGAGAGGCCAGGTGTTACCTCGAATTGGACAGGTATATATATATATTTTATTTCGTTTTTGGCGGATATGTCAGTCGAATATGTTTTGGGTTTTGGAGCAATGGCTCTTAAGGAAATGGTGTAAAAATCAAAACATAGGATTTGGTATTTTAACCCCAACAATGGCAAATTCATTTATTTTGGTGTGTGAACAGTTTTATATGTAAGCAGAGAATTATGTATAAATTCAATTCGATTTTGAGGATACAGCGGAGACGGGTCGTGACGACAGACAGACAAGTCGTCAAACACACACGCAGTCGCACACCTGCACGAGGATTGGGTCTAAAATTCAGTTGAATTTCTGACAGGGCCTTGCTGAACACATAGATTGAGATCCCTAGTCGTCGCCTTCTAATCTTTTTGTGTTAATAGATGCCAAATATATTCAGTTGTAAATTATGTTATTCCCCTTCATTAAATGGTCTATAATTAACCATACCGGCATATTATTCATTCGGTGAGAGCTTGAATTTATTTCCGTTCAGCCCAGTCGTCTACAAGAAGTTTAACATGGCTTATTGACTAAAACAAGAAAGACAACTTTATTCGTCAGTAAGAATCACAACACTTAAAGAAACAAGACTGGACGATTGATGACTTATACTGGTACCAATCTCTAATCGAGTTTGGAAGCTGTATAATTCTTCTTTTCCAATATCCGTTGGAAGACTGTGATATTGGAACAAGCTCAGTCCGAATTGACCGGCTACACGTCAGCAGAAAGCGAGACGAGAACAACGGGGCCTAGGAGACGTATACGGGAAAAGAGGGAAAATTGTCGACATATTATATTTTTAATTTCGCGCACGCCCATTTCTTTTTGATTTTGTCGACAGCACGCTATAGTAGGGTCAATTGCGCACCTCCCAATGGAAATTTCTTAGAGAAACATTTTGGGCTTCTATCCGTATGGCTGATGCTAACCTATAGAAGAGCAACTCATTGATTCTTTTGGGGTTCACGTTTTCACCTGAGATGAAATAGCTTTTCTCACTTTTGTAACTCTCTTCTGACTTTCTACTTCTCAGTCAACTGAAATGCAATGTCAATTTTTATCTTCTTTATTTTTAATTCTTTTTCTTTCAATGTCCTCACTCCTTAATAGTAGATTTTACCTTATTCTCTAACACTTAGTAATCCATTTTGACCTATAGCTTTATTACTTTGCTTGAGGTGAAATGAAATAAGATAATCCGTTATTAACTGGGGCAAGGAATGACCTGTAAATTTAACCAAAACCGGTATTATTATTTCTTCGGAGAGAGTTTGACTTTATTTCTAGTCAGCCCAGTTGTCAACAAGAATTTTACTATGGCTTATTGACTACTTTCTTCGTCAATAAGAATCACAACACTTGAAGAAACAGAACTAGACAATCGACGGCTTATACTGGCACCAATCCATAAACCAGTTTGAAAGCTGTATAACTCTTCTTATCCAATAGCCGTGCGAATTGAGCAGCTACACGTCAACAAAAAGCGAGACTAGACCAACGGGGCCTAGGAGACGTGTACGGGAAAAGATGATGCAATAATAACACCAATGGTAGACCACCTAACAGACATTCAATTTCGGTTTCAGAAAGTGTTTGAGTCTTTCGCCATGGATCTGATCATTTACGATTGTCATAAAAGATCTACTTCTCATCGCAAGTCAGTATACGACCAAGAAAATGTTTATCCGAATTTCACATATGCAACATCGAACACACTATCAAACATTGTGTGGAAGCCATTTATTGAGCTTCTTCACCTTGCCAATTCTCTTGAGATGGCCCGATATTGTTGAAAGGCTCACACTCATTATCTGACATTTCTCTGACATTTTGACGTGTGTTTTTTCGACTAGTGTTTGCAGATATTGACTGTCAATTGCAGATTGACATCCTCTACGACCTTGATTTGCAAAAATCTTAACAACCCACAGCAGAACTTCAAAAACCAGAGCCAAAGTTCGATCACAAGTGAATCCTTCACCCAATACTCTGTTAATTTTGGCAAAAGTTTGATTTGTGCAGAAATTTGAACTCATGAAAAAAAAAGTAAACGCATCTCTTCTTTTTTCATGTCAAGATGAGGGGCATTTACAGTTTTACGTAAAATTCTGAAAGTAATTGATTATTAAGTTAAGTAAGAGGACACTTTAATCATTAAATATATTTTTGTGTAACTATTACAATAATATATTAAAACATAATTAAAATTTTGATTCTGAAATCGCAAATCATTTTCCGAGCAAACGGATACGATTTTCCAGTGTATACACAAGGTGCATCACATATTTGTGAACAACATTCTGAAAGAGTTGATATAAAATTAACAAAAATTTAAATTTAATAAAAATGGAGGAATATAGTTTTGCGCAAATATTATAATAACATATTAAAACATAATTAAAATTTTTATTCAGAAATCGCAAATCATTTTCCGAACAACCGGATACTTATTTTCCAGCATATACACAAGGTGCATCACATATTTGAGAACAACATTTTCAAAGAGTTGATAGAAAATTAACAAAGAGGACACTTTAATCATTAGGTGCTAATAGATGCCAAATATATTCGATTGTAAATTATTTTATTCACCTTCATTAAATCGTCCAGATTTAACCAAAACCGGCCTTAGTAATATATACATCTGTTATAATAATATATTAGAACATAATTAAAAGGTTTATTCTAAAATCGGACATCATTTTCCGAACAACCTAATACATGAATGCGCATTATACACAAATAAGTATCGTTTGTACACTAAATGTATATTTACTTTCAACTGCGCTGGTGCCTTGCATTTTCTCGGTCGAAGGAATCATTTTCAAGGTGCTACTACAGCCAACCTTCACAAACCTCGAGGAAAACTTTCTCTGAAAACTTCTAATGGGAACACCTGTCTGGCCTATTCTGACATGTTTGTTGGCAATAATTTTACCTGTACTCCTGACATGGATCGAAGGATCTGATTTTATCTCACTTTTGGTACGCCCAAGATTATTCTTTGCTTGGTGGTCTTTTATTTTTGGTTTAGGACCAACCTTTTCAGCTGTTAATTCTTGTTTTTGTCGTTTTCCGTTTTATTTTATTTTTTTTTACTTGTTATTTTTGTATCTCTCTACTCGACATGTTTCGTGGTCATCGCCGGAACCAAGTAAAACTTATCTGTTCTTTTTTTTCTTTAATGTTTTAATAGAGGATATGAAATCACTTCCTATATGTGGAATTACTATTATAATTAATTTTATTATAACATTATTATAACATTATTAAAACGTATTATAATTTTACTCCTATTTTTTTGTAATAATTTCACCTCAAGAGAGGCGATAATGCCATTTAAATGAAAAAAAATATCTGGTTGGGTTTGGTTTGTTTTATTTTGTTTTACGGCATATCGACTTCAATGGATTA
The DNA here is from genome assembly GCA_963932145.1 of Acanthosepion lycidas. Classification (NCBI taxonomy): domain Eukaryota; kingdom Metazoa; phylum Mollusca; class Cephalopoda; order Sepiida; family Sepiidae; genus Acanthosepion; species Acanthosepion lycidas. The sequence goes on along the minus strand of OZ010596.1, from coordinate 14,640,878 downwards.
TTTAATGCCAACAAAATTTTTAGGATAGGTTCGTATGAATAGAATATGTATTCTTTGTAAGAAATGAGTTTGGTTTGGTTTGGTTTGGTTTGGTTTGGTTTACGCCACATCAACCACAATGGGTTATTTAATGCTGAGAAAATTTTCCTTTTTTTCAAAAATGTATAGCTGGTAATAATTCTTTCAAAAATGTATAGTTTGGTTTGTTTTGTTTTGTGGCATATCAACCTCAATAGGTTATTTAATGCTGACAAGATTTTTATTGCTGGTAATATTTTCTTTTTCAAAAATTTATTGCTGATACTAATTTTTTTACAAAGTATTTCTGGTATTAAAATCTATTTTTACACTTTCATAGTCAGGTTGTGGGGTCAACTATTTGCCCATAGCTGGGACCCTATAAGGTGCCACCACCCTGGGTCAGGGTGAACCTGGGAGCACCAGCAATTAAGAGGTGGTTCCACGCTCCTCAAAACCTCCTGAGCAGAGGCCTTGCTGTTGGACGTCGTTTATCGTCTTACTCAGGACGTGGATGTAGTTTATCGTCATACCCAGGACGGGGAAATTCACTTAAAGTCTGTCATACGTACATACTTTGATTATTGCTACCCCATATGGTTCACTCTCCCTGCTATTTACATTGAACTCCTTGATAAAATCCAAAGAAGAATCAGCAATATTATTGGGATTGATATAGCGGCTCGGCTTCAGTCTCTTTCCCACTACCGAAATTTTGCCTTTCTATATCTTTTCTATAAATACTTTCATGGTAATTGTTCAGATGAGCTCTTCGCTATGGTATCGAGACCATGAATTTAAGCACACTACCAGACTAGCGTCAAGATCTCATCAATTTGCATTTGAGCTGGCTAGATTTACCCGTAATTTCGATATTAACAGGTTCTTTTCACGTACTTCTCGTTTGTGGAACTCCTTTCCGGCTCCATACTTTTCAGCCATCTTTAATCTTTAAAATTTTAAATGGTAAATCACTATCTACTGTCCTCCTGATTACTCTGTTCTCTTCCCACTCATTAGTAATGTTTCTGTTCATAATTCCTACACACGCTGTAAACTGTTTTATCTTCTTTACTGCCTTGCGTGGAGTGATGCCGATTAAAAAAAAAATAATTCAAGGAAAAACTTCTTTGTAAAATGGCCCAAATCCAAATCATTTATGAGTCTCTCTAATATGGTATAGAGAATATGAAATCACTTCCTATATGTGGAATTACTATTATAATTAATTTTATTATAACATTATTATAACATTATTAAAACGTATTATAATTTTACTCCTATTTTTTTTTTTGTAATAATTTCACCTCAAGAGAGGCGATAATGCCATTTAAATGAAAAAAAAATATCTGGTTTGGTTTGGTTTGGTTTATTTTGTTTTACGGCATATCGACCTCAATGGAATATCTAATGCCAACAAGATTTTTAGGATAGGTTCGTATGAATAGAATATGTATTCTTTGTAAGAAATCAGTTTGGTTTGGTTTGGTTTGATTTGGTTTCGTTTACGCCACATCAACCACAATGGGTTATTTAATGCTGAGAAAATTTCCTTTTTTTCAAAAATGTATAGCTGGTAATAATTTTTTCAAAAATGTATAGTTTGGTTTGTTTTGTTTGTGGCATATCAACCTCAATGGGTTATTTAATGCTGACAAGATTTTTATTGCTGGTAATATCTTCTTTTTCAAAAATTTATTGCTGATACTATTTTTTTTGCAAAGTATTTCTGGTATTAAAATCTATTTTTACACTTTCATAGTCAGGTTGTGGGGTCAACTATTTGCCCATAGCTGGGACCCTAAAAGGTCCATCCATCCTAAGTCCATCCATCTCACTAAATATATAACTGTGTATTGAATAAACATATAAACATAGATATTTTACGGTAACCATTCGTTTTCCGTCGCATCCCACAGTATCAGTGAGGAACAGAACAATACATTCATCATGAGAACGATGGTCTTAAAGTTCTATGAAAAGGTGGTGGCTGCACAATCTCCAATTGTGGAAGCTCTGGAAGTGTTTTCTCAGTTTTCAAGTGCTTCGTAACAGGTAGGTACATGAAGGCCGTTGTTAACAGCCACTTATTACAAGCCGATGAGACCAATACCGGCCTTCCCTAAGGCTCTCTTATAGGTCCCAACTCTCTTTCTGCTCTATATTAATGATCTGCCTTAGAGCAGACTCAGATCTTTTGGGATTACCTATACAGGTGATCCAACGCTGTATAGATTCACCTTGAAAAATCGAGAGAACCAGATCCTGGCAGCTGATCTCTTCTCTAATCTAAGGCTAGTACTTCAATGGAGGAACGACTGGATTTTAACATCCAATACCTCTAAAATCAAACTACCGACAAATTAGCAACAATATCCACTATCATCGAGCAGACCCTTAACTTTTACTTATCTCCAGGAATGATTCGTCCCTAAAGGAGGCTCCGTTCCCTAATCGCCTACTGGGACTTAAACTAAGCTGAGAGACCGTGGATCTCATATATACGATGTATTGCTATTTGGTAGAAAAACAGGGCGTTTTTTTACGGCTCCAATAAGTATATGACTCGTCATTTTATGCTATATTTTCACAAGATCCAGATCAGAACAACATTGGTCTAATTCTGCCATATTTGAGTTGTATCTGCCAGTTCTAACTATCCAGCCTTGATATACCTCAAAAGCGTCTACCTGTTGTTGTAGGTGATGAATTATTTTCCACACTGCTATCCCTGTTTTACAAACTCTCGTTACTCTATCGCCATTTCCGAGGGAAATGTTCTGAGGTGCTACATTCCTTAGTTCAGACCTTTTACATCTAAGCCTTTTGCTACTCTATCGCTATTTCCATGGCAAATATTCAGATGAGTTACATTCCTTAGTTCCACAAGTTCAGAACTTTACAGCTAAGCCTCTTGCGACTCTATCGCTATTTCCATGGCAAATGTTCAGACGAGCTACATTCCTCAGTTACACCAGTTCAGGCCTTTATAGCTAAGCCTCTTGTTACGCGCACGCTATTTCCGTGGCAAATGTTCAGACGAGCTACATTCCATAGTTCCACTAGTTCAGACCTTTACAGCTAAGCCTCTTGCTACTATATCGCTATTTCCATGGCAAATGTTCAGACGAGCAAGATTCCTTAGTTCCACCAGTTCAGACCTTTACAGCTAAGCCTCTTGCTACTCTATCGCTATTTCCATAGCAAATGTTCAGGAGAGCTACATTCCTTAGTTCCACCAGTTCAGACCTTTACAGCTAAGCCTCTTGCTACTCTATCGCTACTTCCATGGCAAATGTTCAGACGAGCTACATTCCTTAGTTCCACCAGTTCAGACCTTTACAGCTAAGCCTCTTGCTACTCTATTGCTATTTCCATGGCAAATGTTCAGGAGAGCTACATTCCTTAGTTCCACTAGTTCAGACCTTTACAGCTAAGCCTCTTGCTACTCTATCGCTATTTCCATGGCAAATGTTCAGACGAGCTACATTCCTTAGTTCCACCAGTTCAGACCTTTACAGCTAAGCCTTTTGCTACTTTATCGCTATTTCCATGGCAAATGTTCAGATGAACTACATTCCTTAGTTCCACCAGTTCAGACCTTTACAGCTAAGCCTCTTGCTACACTATCGCTATTTCCATGGCAAATGTTCAGACGAGCTACATTCCTTAGTTCCACCAGTTCTGACCTTTACAGCTAAGCCTCTTGCTACTCTATCGCTATTTCCATGGCAAATGTTCAGACGAGCTACATTCCTTAGTTCCACCAGTTCTGACCTTTACAGCTAAGCCTCTTGCTACTCTATTGCTATTTCCATGGCAAATGTTCAGGAGAGCTACATTCCTTAGTTCCACTAGTTCAGACCTTTACAGCTAAGCCTCTTGCTACTCTATCGCTATTTCCATGGCAAATGTTCAGACGAGCTACATTCCTTAGTTCCACCAGTTCAGACCTTTACAGCTAAGCCTTTTGCTACTTTATCGCTATTTCCATAGCAAATGTTCAGATGAACTACATTCCTTAGTTCCACCAGTTCAGACCTTTACAGCTAAGCCTCTTGCTACACTATCGCTATTTCCATGGCAAATGTTCAGACGAGCTACATTCCTTAGTTCCACCAGTTCTGACCTTTATAGCTAAGCCTCTTGCTACTCTATCGCTATTTCCATGGCAAATGTTCAGACGAGCTACATTCCTTAGTTCCAATAGTTCAGACCTTTACAGCTAAGCCTTTTGCTACTTTATCGCTATTTCCATGGCAAATGTTCAGATGAACTACATTCCTTAGTTCCACTAGTTCAGACCTTTACAGCTAAGCCTCTTGCTACTCTATTGCTATTTCCATGGCAAATGTTCAGACGAGCTACATTCCTTAGTTCCACCAGTTCAGACATTTACAGATAAGCCTCTTGCTACTCTATCGCTATTTCCATGGCAAATGTTCAGACGAGCTACATTCCTTAGTTCCACCAGTTCAGACATTTACAGCTAAGCCTCTTGCTACTCTATCGCTATTTCCATAGCAAATGTTCAGGAGAGCTACATTCTTAATTCAAATTTTTCAGACCTTTACAACTAAGCCTCTTGCTACTCTATCGCTATTTCAATGGCAAATGTTCAGACGAGCTACATTCCTTAGTTCCAATTGTTCAGACCTTTACAGCTAAGCCTCTTGCTACTCTATCGCTATTTCCATGGCAAATGTTCAGACGAGCTACATTCCTTAGTTCCACCAGTTCAGACCTTTACAGCTAAGCCTCTTGCTACTTTATCGCTATTTCCAGTTTATTTGGACCAATCTGTTTTTTTAATTCAGAGGTTTTTCTTCTACTAGACCGGTTGTCATTCAATGTTACACAACCCAGTCTATCCTGCTATTTACCAATATCTGGGGATGGGGAGAGGAGTGAGTTCACAACTTTCCGAAGGCACTTAAGTTAATGTAATGAACTCGACTGGAATTCGAACTCCGATTCTTTAATCCGATCCACAATCCACTACTCTACTGTGCCTCCAATACCCGAGAGGATAAAATTTGATAGCACCAGACACAGTCGTTTAACAAATACACATGGCAAAAGAATATCGCCAGCGTAGCAAATGTTTGTCAGAATATCAATCATGTCAGTGAGATATAATTCCCAACATTATTTTTTTTAGTACAGGTGAGGCTTCTAATGGCCTTCGTTATATAATAAATGGCACCAGGTCTCCTCAATTTTCAAGCACTCGAAACATTATCATCGACTTGAAATCAGAGATTGAAAATCAACCTCCGCACAACAGTCCTTTCCAAAAGGTCGGAGTGTTCCCCTAGGGATATAATATCTACCACGTAAGAGTCACACTCTTAAACATGATCAATCATCTGGATGTCTTCCACAAAAGTTGTTTCCGTGCGTTCTGTGGCTACACTTTTGACGACAGGGTGTCCACTACTGATCTTCACGCAAAATGCAACATTGGTGAAATGGATACATACTTTGTGTAGTCACACCTTCGCTGGGTTGGTCATGTTGCAAGTATGAGTGATAACAGAATAGATAAGGTGCATGTATAGACAGTGGACAAAGGACAGTTGGAGAACCGTAGCTCAGGTATAAAAACAAGTTAAAGAGTAACCCCTCAGCTGTCAATGTGCCTCACAGTAATTTCGGGCGAATTTTCCCTGGATAGAAATAACTAAGGAAATTTTACCAGAGTGGTATCAAAAATTTTGAAATCAGAGGTATTGACCGGCTCAGAGACGAAAGACAACGGCGAAAGTCGTCAACAAATATTCCTGTGGGTAATGTCATGAGATCATCGCTGTTGCACAATATGTGTACTTGTATGTAGGTCAGTAGTGAGACTGAAACGTCATATATGACACAAACATAAAAACTGAAAGAAGTTGTCGAATCCTCAGACGTAGAAGTCCATTATATATATATATATATATATATATATATATATAATGAAAAGGACCAAGTCCGACAATTATTTTAAGACATTTTTATGTTTATACATTCTTTTTATAGATACAAATATTTAAGTAAATGCTATGTTTTATAATAAACAGTATTAATAACAATTACCAGACTGAATGTCCGAGAAATTTTGATGGAAAATATTCGTACTCCGGAACCGTCAAATAGCCTGACGTTGCATTAACCGATCGAGCCACGGAGGATCATTCGATTAGCAAGGTCAATTTTACTGTTTATAAGCTGCAATCTTCCATGAATCGCTCACGTACATTCATATATGCTCAAAGCGTATCCAAATGTAAACAAATGACGTCATATACATAATGAAAAGGACAAAGTCCGACAATTATTTTAAGACATTTTTATGTTTATACGTTCTTTTTATAGATACAAATATTTAAGTAAATGCTCTGTTTATAATGAACAGTATTAATAACAGACCGGTAAGAGTTATTAATACTGTTCATTATAAAATAGAGCATTTACTTAAATATTTGTATCTATAAAAAGAATGTATAAACATAAAAATATCTTATATATATATATATATATATATATATATATATATATATATATATATATATATATATAAGACATTTTTATGTTTATACATTCTTTTCTTATGCTATTGTTGTCTAAATTACGTAAAAATGAAAATAACGCTGTCATCTCATTCTAACATATATTTACCAAAATGACACAAAAATATCTTCAAATGCTAAAGCGAAAATTTATCCAATAAAATCGTCATTGGCTTCAACCATGACCTCTAGAGGACTTCGAAATCTCCTGCAACTCCTCTGAACGGTTTCTCTTTTTAAGTTGTTGAATGTTGTTATAATCCTTGCCTTCAGTCCATCTTTGATGTTACAAGAAGTTCTGTTATTCCTTCAATCAACTGCGCCTCGCACATAATCATGACTGGGTTCTCCTGAATATGTGGCATGATGCATAGTCCTGTTGCCAGACATAGAATTTTCCAACAGCCACCCTTTTCACCCAGGGTAGCAGTAACTCCTCAAGGCAATTGATGTAAGATTCCGTATTGAGTCTGAGACCCTGTGGCAAGATGAATGGAGGTATAATGTCCATTATAAGTGATCACTCCAAATACGTGCGTAATCACCATTAGACTCATCCAACTCTTTCCGAATCTCCTGCACTGTTCTCAGATTTACACCCTAACACTCTGAATTGTTCGTATTGGATCTTCCGGTGCGAATGCCAAGCAGTAGAGTATAATGTTTCCAAATTTATGACGGATTGAAGTGCGTCCTGGTGCTCTTCTTCTCACAGACTGTGTCCAACTGCTCCTACTATACTGTGCCGTCTACAAAAATAAAAACAAAGAAAGCGCACGCGCAAAATTAAAAATATAAAATGGCAGCAATTTACCCATCGCACCTTGAATATATACGAGGAGGTCTTGAAAAGAAAGAAAGCCGAGTGTATTAAATTTTAATGTTTCTTTATTTAATCAGATTGCTGAAAGTGAGTGGAGTTGAGAAATTTTCAGCACACACACACACACACACACACACATATATATATATATATATATATATATATATATATATATATATATATATATATATATTGCAGAGCATGTAATAAATAGCAGGAACTGTGTTTTTGATTTTAATGCGGAACGTTTCTCGATTTTATCTAGGTCCCACTCCTCATATCACACTAAGGTTCTAGAGTCCTTGTATATCAGATCCCGTGGACCTTCCCTTTGTAAACAGAGGGAATGCTTACTGGGTCTGAATATTATTGGACTCTGGCTTTCTTGAAACTCATTTTTCCTCTCCATTCGTTATCATTAATATTAATTAAATTTATGCGCTTATATTTTATATCCCGAAAATAAACTCGTTAAGGGTGGGACGAAACCCGTTGTTCCATATTCTTTTTTAGCTTTTTAAAATGCCATATAAGTTTTGCTTCTTCCTATAAGCAAAACTTGCATGGCATTTTAAAAAAGCTATATATATATGATCTTTAGAAAATCAACTTTCCTGCTACTTCCGTGCTTTCTACCAAAATAGTATCGTCCGTCAATGAATTGTATTTTCCATCCTAAGAGACTCTTATATACATTAAGAGTTCACAGTTAAAGGGGAATAAAAATGAGGAGGGATATAATATTTTTAATATAGATGTTCCTATTTGTGTTCATAGATTGCTAGGAGGAACTTTCCAGCATCCTCGCACGCCGTTATTACCTCCGATCTTTCATTTAACACATTACGTTGGACAGTGTATCAAGCCCCCCATATATATATATATATATATATATATATATATATATATATATATATAATTTCTATGTCTGAATATGACTGTACAGTTGAAAGTACTTGTGTATTAAGGAAAGACCTTACACATCTTATAATTTTAAAAAAAGGATCATAACATTCATCGAGTGGTTTGTAGATTAATGCATCTTTAAAATTTTGTTTGCGAAGAGATTTCGCCATTTTATATCATTAACTTTACTAATCTACTTTTTGTATGAATGATTCATTGTAATATAGATGCATAATAACTAAATGTGCAAAGAAAACAGATAAAAATTTGATTTAATAGAAATAACTCCCATTTATCCATTTTAATGGGTCAAAAAAGTATTCGTACAATGCGAATTTCTGATTTTAAAATGTTTAAATTGCTTTGATACTATAGATTATCCAAGTGAAATATTGTAGAATATTCCAATAATGTTATCAGTAATTATTTTTAGACTAAAGAATACAAACAGAACATGATGTAATTGGTATTCGTGCAAGAAGGTTTTCTTCGTGGCAAAAGACAAAGAATTGACAAATTCGCAAAAATTGATTGTTAAGCTCTGGAAGGAAACTAAAAGTTACAGGAAAATCTCAGACAACTCGAATATTCCATTTACTACCATTCGTTCATTGATTGTAACGTATAAAATCACAAAACTGTTGAAAGCCAAAAAACTGGTGCTCCACGGAAGATTTCTTCAAGATCTTCGAGGAAATTAATGCGTCAGATTAAACAAAATTAAATGCTTACTCGCCAAGAGTTGCAGGATGATTTTCTTTCATCCGGAATCTGTGTCACTAAACGGGCAATAAGCAAGGAAATTCATAGGGACAATCTAAAGTCATTCTCCTCGGAAAACTTCATTGCTATTGAAAAGACACAGAGACGTCAGGTTGAAATTTGTTTGTGAAGATAAGGATGAGGAAAAATCGTCTTGGGAAAGAGTTTTTGAACAGAGGAAACCAAAATTGAGTTGTTTGGACGTCAATCTAGAAATCATGTATAGAGAAAGATGGCAATACTTTGTATAGAGAAAGATGGCAATACTTTCAAGCAAAAGAACACAGTTCAAACAGTGAAATTTAGTGGTGGGACATCATGGTTTGGGTGGTTTTCTGTAAAAGGTACTGACAACATATCAGTAATGGATGGTAGAATGAATGTCGCAGCATATCAAAATATTTTGGAAGTAAATTTAATGATTTCGGTTGAAAATCTTGAACTTCCTGTTCATTGGATCTTCCAACAAGATAATGATCCTAAGTACACTGCAAAATCTACGAAGAAACGGCTTGCTGAAAATAATGTAAATATCCTGAAATGGTCATGTTAATCAACAGATTTAAACCCAATTGAGCATCTCTGGCGTTATTTGAAAATTCGAATCCATTTAAGAGCTCCAACAAACATTCCAGATCTGAAGACCATATCCGAAGAAGAATGGAACAAAAATACCAACTAAAATTTTCAAATCATTAATTGAGAACTACAAGAAGAGGTTGGTTGCTGCAGAAGTGAATAATGGCTATTCTACAAAGTATTCAATGAAGATTATGTATTCTTTTTGTATTGTACGAATACTTTTTTCACCTATTAAAATTGATAAATGGGATTAAACCATTTTTTTTTGTTTTCTGTATGTATTTAGTTATTATGCATCTGTCTACAGTTAATTATATGAAAAATAGGTTTATTTATTAGTTGTAAATACAATAAATTGAAAAGTTGTATGTGCACGAATATTTGTTTCTGACCACCGTGTATATATATATATATATATATATATATATATATATATATATATAGATAGATAGATAGATAGATAGATAGATAGATAGATATTGTAATACTAAATTTACTCAGACATCGCAGGACTAATACAAGTTACGTTTGAATACTACAATCAAAAGAGATGCTCAAAATGGTGGCTTTTAGCTCGCAGTATTTATTAGTACAGTGAACTACTGATTCGGCAACGTTGGCTAAAGTGTCTAGTGGGATTGTTGCATTTGTATTTTCAATTTCTTGTCCAAGCGCCGCCAATGTAGTCGATTTTTTGCGATACGCAAAATCCTTTACGATGTGTTGATCCATGAGGATAATGTCATCTATCGAGAAAATATCGTACTACAGTAAACAGTGTTATCGCATTTTGATAAAACTACAAAAGTCGAGTTTTTCCCCTTTCCGGATTCTGCATATATATATATATATATATATATATATATATATATATATATATATATATTGTGGTTCAGATAAATAAATAGAAAGATATATATAGATAGCGAAGAGACTCAGATAGATAGATAGATAGATAGAAACTTTTAAAATTTTCTGACATTTTCTGACATTTTTTGATTGCCACTCACCAAAACAGTTTCTTTAACTGATAAGACTCTGCATAAATATCAACGTCATCCATGCACGATCGATTTCCTAAACAGCCGAAGCGGAAACATTTACGCTAACTTCCGCTTGATTGCGCATGAGCAGAGCTCGCTTTACTCCTCTGTGCCTGATAGTCCATACTGACATTTAAGCAATTAATATCTTTAAACTTGCAAAAATAATCAATATGAAGATGCAAGATGCGTGTGCCTCTTGAACAATAGAAAATGTTAAAAAATTAAAATTCCAGATACACCGGGTTGTATATTAATATTTTTGTTTTAATTTTTAATTAGGTTCACCGACTAGTTCCGACCAGCATGCTGAGCATCATAAAAAAAAAAACCCCTGCTTATTAGTAGCAGTGAACTACAGGGGTGAATGGCTGTCTCTTAAGAAGGAGAACATAGCCTGTATTTTTTTTTTTTTGTATCCTTAACTTTGGGTAAGTACTTGTATTGGCCGAAGACATATATATATATATATATATATATATATATATATATATATATATATATATATATATATATATATTTGAATAAAAACAGACCACGTTAAGGTTCCATGTAATAAATTATTTCACCATAACCCCTTTAACAGGGCTCTGGATCATCAGACTTTACTTCCAAAAATTGAATCTGAAACTGATGATCCAGAGCCCTGTTAAACGGGTTATGGTCTGTTTTTATTCAAACATATCTGCTCTGAATTTTACATTGAGCTCTCCGGATATCATCCTCCTCGGATTACCTAAGTTTGCATAAACTATATATATATATATATATATATATATATATATATATATATATATATATATATATATATATGTTAAAAAAGTCCGACAATTGATTTATTAAAGACATTTTTTATGTTTAACGTTCTTTTTTATAGATACAAGTATTTAAGTAAATGCTCTGTTTATAAGAAACAATATTAAATACTGTTTATTATAAATTATTGCATTATAAATATATATATATATATATGTATATATATATATATATATATATATATATATATATATATATATATATATTAGGTTGGTGCAAAAATAATAACGTAATAATGTCGTTTTTGACGTTAAAAAATACGTCAGAAAACGACATTATTACGTAATTATTTTTGCACCAACCTAATATATATATATATATATATATATATATATATATATATATATATACATGAAAAATTTAATTTAAGTTAACCTGTAGAAAATGACAATATTTATACATGTAAAGGACAATAGGAAAACTGTAATGTTAGCCGACGCGTTTCGTCCAATATGGCTTTTTTCAAGGCAAAAATGAAAAGAATTTATTAAACAAAGTAACTAATAATAACAAAACAAATATCCTTAGCAACTTGAAGAATTAACATGCAATTAAATACAGTTAACAGTATGAAAATAGCGTCCTCTAAATTCTTCTAGTTGCTAAGGACAAAATGTTATTATTAGTTACAGTTTTCCTATTGTCTTTTATATATATATATAATTATTTATTGAAAATTATGACCTAAATATATTATAAAATCACTACAAAAATAGCCATTTTGTTTCAAAACTTCTGGTGTCTTATCAAGTGATGGTGTTGAATGTAGAATAAAGGGTTTTAAAAGGTTCAAATCAAACAAGATTTATATTTGCTCCACTCTGTATTCAGCACTCTTTTAAGAATAGTATTTGTTGGTTATTGGAATTTATTCCGTATGCACCAATCCTATACTTGGATACACACACACACACACACACACACTCACACACACAGACACACACACACACACACATATATATATATATATATATGTATATATATATATATATGAAGAAATATAGTCTTAAGCTGTGCTATATTTATGGGATAAAGTGCTCAATATCAGAGATAGAGCGTGTGTAAATATAAAAGTGAACATAGAAGTCAACACTTAGAGGCGATAGGTTGGGTTAAATTATTTTGCATGTTTTTATTTTTTGTTTCTTATTTTATTTATTTTTTTATTTTTTAGTCGATGTTTTTATTAACGTAGTAAAAAATTGTTTATGTCACTTATTTAATAGTTTTGTTTTGGTTTGAGAATTTAATTAAAGCTATTTATTCGATTTTGGGGTTGATTGTTGTAGTTTGTTCTAACTATTATTTTGGCAGGAACAGTTTTTAATTTGTGTTTATTTTGGTTGATTATTTTTATTTATTTTTTCTAACGGTAACTTTATCGGGATTGGTTTGTTTATTTATTTACTTGGATGAATTTGGGTTAATTTATTTTACTTGTATATTTTCTCTTTTTCGGTTTTTCGATTTTTAAATAACGTAGTATCTATTTATTTATTATTATTATTATTATTATTATTATTATTATTATCGTTATATAACAGTTATAGGTATTTTTTTCGTCCGATTTTTTAGTCTAACTAATATTTTGGTCATAATGGCTTGCTAATTTGTTTATTATTTA
>OZ010596.1:14592753-14622753 GCA_963932145.1 Acanthosepion lycidas | reverse complement strand
TTTATACATGTTTCATTAAAGATTAACTGACAAGGTACCGCGATTAAGCTTTTTGTTTACGCACAATGTGTCTGTGTTTGTGGCGCGCCAATAATAATGTTTGGAAAATAGAAAACTTCTATAACTCTAGATATATACATAAAACCCATATATTCAGTTAAAAATTTTTAAAAAAATCACCATTGATAATGGCTAAAAGAATAGCCGAAAGCGTTTGGACATGGAGAACCTTTTTTACAATTTTTATAGATTTTATATCCAGAAAAGAAAACACTACTACGAACACGAGAAAAATTAAATAAAAAGCTTAAACCCAGTAACTTGACAGTTGTGTTTAATGATATATAGTCATCCACAGACAGACAGTTTCCCTGTATCACAGCTCACCAATGTAGCTAGAGGTCCGGTTATCTCTAGTGAAGAATGAAACCCGACTGAATTGGCGTTAGTCGGGGATTCTGTCACTAAACCGTTGGCGCACGGCAGGGATGAAGGTGAATTAAGCATATTTATTTTCAGATAAACACACAGTAACTGAGAGAACTCGATTCGATTTACCGAAGAGTCTTGCATTATTAGCCGTAATAGTCACTGTTTACAAATCCACACTTCCTCCCCAGAGAGCTCAACCGAAATAATTTTTTCCGGAGCATATAAACACAAGTCCATACCTGTATTTGAGTAGAACGTTCAGTTTTTTAAACAATGTTTATTTACTTTAACTGCATAGCCATTCGAAAAAACGTAATACAGAAAAAGATTCCCTCCAGCTGGATTTGAAACTGTGTTCACCTTCGGAGAAAGATCGGATGTTCAAACTGGGATACTTCTACACGTTCGGCTACTGAGAGCCTCATAGCCAAGCAGGGTTCTGTTTGTCTTGATGCACATCTCCGCATCCAGATTTAATTTCTCAAAAGTTATATCTGCTCAGCTTCGTATGCGAAACGTAAACAAAGTCCATTCTAGAGAGTTAATGTTTTTCTTAGTTTCAATCCGACATATTTCTATTACATATAAACGGTCTTTTAGTGGATACCCTTATTTAAGTAGAACCGGCTTTTTTTTAATGGTGTTTATTTTAATCTCGAGGCCTGCTATAAATAAGGAATAAAACCGAGGCATCACTCTAAAAACGAGGGATCGTCGGAGTAGGTTAAATCTTTATTAAAAGATAAAGATTAAACCTGGCTTAATGATCCTTTATTTCTAGCGTAAGACTTGATTTGCTCGGTGGTGTTGTTCATTTAACTTACATTTTATAGTTTCTATCTTGTATCGAGAAGTTTTCATAGACAACTTTATCATAGTTTTAGTTTTAGTTTACCAACTACAACTGTGCTCTATTACACCAGACAACGATTATTTATATATATATATATATATATATATATACTAAACTTACTGGGAGGAAGTAGAGGATTCATACATTTTAAATGTTGAAGAGGATTCAACCGCTTTTCTTTTTTTTTGGTCTTGATCTGGCGTATTAACACGTAATGGATTCGACTGGAATTCGAACTCGGATCTCTGATCCCTCAATCCGAGACGCTATCCATTACTCCACCGTGCCTCCCTGATTTAAGATCTTCTGTCGTTGGATGTTCTAGCCTTCTTCAGGTGTCCTTGAGAACACATGGTGCTGTTTCTAAAATTTCGTGTTAAATTAACGGTTTAGTCTTTCAGTAGTTTGTGGTGGTCGAACGAAACTAAACGTATCACAGCCTATTCAATGTTCAGTTTCCTTCCATACTAAATATGTTATAATTGATTTATGCACCAAACTATTTGAAGTGTTCAATACTTATTCATTCCACAAACTGAATTTTTACGATGGCTTTAAGATCAGTCAGTTATGTGCCATGCGTGATACACGCTTAGGCGATCATGTATCTTTCGCTATGAAACTGATGAGGCAGATTTTTTTTTCCTGCAATAGGTTGTTTATTTTCTTTTTCTTTTTTTTGGTATTGATCTTGTGTATTAACACGTGGAACTAGGACAATCAACACTTGGGACGAAATAAAGAGTACGAAATTCCAAACACAACGGCCGAAATGTCGTGAATATGATAACAAAGATGAGAACAATTAAAATATTGTATATAGTATAAATAATCGCTTCAGATAGATAGATAGATAGATAGATAGATAGATAGATAGATAGATAGAAACTGACTGAGATAGATAGATAGATAGATAGATAGATAGAAAGAAAGAAAGAAACTGAGATAGATAGATAGATAGATAGATAGATAGATAGATAGATAGATAGATAGATAGATAGATACGAACAATAGATAGATAGATAGATAGATACGAACAATAGATAGATAGATAGATAGATAGATAGAAACTGACTGAGATAGATAGATAGATAGATAGATAGAAAGAAAGAAACTGAGATAGATAGATAGATAGATAGATACGAACAATAGATAGATAGATAGATAGATAGATAGATAGATAGCAAAGCCTATGTTATATTCAATTTCCTTATCTTCTACACTAAATTTGTTATAACTGATCCATGCACTAAGACAAGGTCTCATCATTTTGCAATTCAAACTACCTCTAGTGCAAACTGCCCTATGTTCAATTTCTCCATCTCTTATACTGAATTTGTTAAAATTGATCCATACACCAAAGCTTTTAAATAGTTTAGTATTGATTACTTCCATGATCTGAATGTTTCTAATGGATCCATTGTATATCCCATAATATATTGGTAAGTACTTTGCCTGTAACTTAACGTCAGATGACAAAGGCCATCATCTTATCGATTTCCTTTGTCTCACTGAGCGCAATCTTCGTAATATTTTCATTGCAACCTGGGAAATCTGAAGATTTATCAAAATTCTTGACCCTAAGAAGGCTACTGATCCAGATAAAATCCCAGCGAAATTATTTATCCGTTACTTGAAAGAGAAATCCTTTCCAAGTCTGTGTAAGCTGTCAAGTCTATGCCTTGTTATCAAAAATGCGGATGAGCGCTCATCTCCGTCAGAGTATCGATTCATTAACCTCCTCAAAGGAGTCCGTCATGGTGTAATGGTTAGAAAGTCCCGTTACATTAAATACGATTGAATAATAAGTTCGATACTCACTGGGAGACATGTAACTACAAAAAACTTTTAAAAAATTCCGTACTTAAGTTCATATTAACAATGACAATAAAATCCCATTTTTTATGTATTAATAGACACTAATAATAATACATTGACTACTTCCCCATATGTAAAACTAACTAGTATAAACACGTGCACTCTTAACTATAAAAGTGAATGTCCTATTACAAAATAGCTATTATATGAAATTTAACAAACCGGGCAAAGGAAACTCTTCAACGATGAAGAGTTTTTTTACTGAATTAAAAAATATAAAAAAAAACGTCACTAATAATGACTTTCCTAAATACATCGTTGATTAAAAAATTAGAAGAGATATTGAGAATATTAACATGAATAAAATGAACATAGTACATCCTCAAATAAATATAATCATATCAAACTACTATACTATAATCAAATGCATCTCCAAATTATGTCCTCCACTGATCTAAGTAAAAAATATAAAATTTACCACAGTCAACCTAGTCGTCGTCAACTAGCATCATACATTGTATATCAATGTAAATGTCCTTTGGGAGACTGCATCTCTGATCAACATGTTAATGCATATGTTGCTTTTACAACGACGACGTTGACGCGACAGATTACATTTCACTTGAAAGGCCATAGTTCAATTTCAGAACATTTAAAGAACACTCATGTCAGCATTCATAGTTTAGTCAGATATTAGTCGAAAATACATCAGTAGTTGATCAAAATAATAATAAGCAAAAACTTAAAATTTTGGAAGCCCTTTGTAAAAGAAAATTGAGGTAAAAAATAAGAGTATAGAAACAAAGTACTTAAAAGGTTATAGCAGCTAAGTTTTATATAAAATGGTAAATTAAAATATTATAACTAAAACTAAAAAGTCCTTTTTTCATTTTATAAAATATTAAAATAAAAACGACAAGGTTTATCCGCATTGCATATTCGAATTTTTGAACGGTGTAAACAAACAGTGAAAAAATATTTTGAATTTACGATGATAACACATCCATAGATATGCAACCTCTGAAGATCGTCATATATGAGATTGAAAGTACTTAGGAAAATAAGAATTATTTGAAAGAAAATTTTTTTTTTCTAGATCAAATTTCTACATCCGCCAAGAAATTAATTTGTGAACTTGAATGGATTAAAGCTAAAATAAATAGACATTCTGCGTATATATATATATATATATATATATATATATATATATATATATATATATGATGGACTCTCCCGGCAGTTTCGACGTATGAGCTTCCGACAACTTTGTTTCTTTAAGCTTGTGTGTGAGTCGCAAGTGACATTTCAGTCCTGCTAGTAATTTGCAAAGAAGTCCACAGATTGTGCAAGAGTGTGGATTCTTGGAGTATATGGCTGGAACAGCAGCAGATATTTTATTCCTTTCCCTAGTCTGACGAAGCTTGACAATATTTGATGCTGCCTTGTTCTTGATGCCATTGTAACATGTAGTCTTCCATTCATTACGATCTTCTCAAAGGTAGTGTGATTTATATTCGCAGCTAAGAGGTTACTCTTCAGCTTGCCCCTGTACCTAAATAAAGGTCGACCCACGTTTCGATGACCATTGTCAAGTTGACCATACATGAGCATTTTGGGAATTCTGTTGTCTTGCATACGTAACACATGACCTGTCCAGCGTAATTGTGATTTCATGAGAAAGGACTCAATACTATCAATATTACACATGGTGAAAAGGTCTGCATTTGCCATTCTGTCGCTTAGGATTACACCACAGATTTCCCGAAGACAGCCTTTGTGAAAAATTGCTGAATTTGCTTTCTGTATAGTGTCCAGAACTCTGAGCCATGCAAAAGGGTTGTAAGAACTGCAGCCTTGTACACCTGTAGTTTGGTTCCAAGCCTAATACCACGATCTTTCCAAAGTCGATGATGAAGTTTTCCGAAGGCACTAGAGACTTTTGCTATTCTATTGATTATCTCATCATCCAGTGTTTCATTTGAATTTACTTTGCTGCCAAGATAATTAAAATTCTTTACATACTTCAGATTATGTTCGATTATATATATATATATATATATATATATATATATATATATATATATATATATATATATATATGGGGTCAGGTGGCTGAATTGTTGAGATTTTATATTTTTACTTCGCGCTCTTTGTTTTTTTTTATTTTGTCGACTGCACAGTAAAGTAGTAGTTGGCCAATGTCTATGAGAAAAAGAGGACCATGACGCAATTCACTCTGCCAGAAATTTGGAAACGCCATGCTTGACATTCGCGCCGAAAGCTCTAATACGAACATTTCTGACTGCTTTGGTGTCAATCTGAGAATAGTACAGTAGATTCGGGAAGAGTTGGATGAGTCTAATGGTCATTAAGAAGCCCCGGAAACTTGGAAAATTCCCCCTGGTGGTTCTGGTAAGTAAATAACACCCACATTTTTTTTATCTGGGCCTCAGAATAAACATAGAGTTCTACATCCAGTGCCTTGCCTAGGTCAAGGGTGTGGCTGCTGAAAGACACTATATCTGGCAACAGGACTCTGCATCATACCACAAAAGTAGAATAACCCAGTCATGGCTGTCAGACAATTTCTGCGACCACATCACAACTTACATCTGCCCACCTAACTCCCCATACCGCAACCCCCTTGATTATTATATATGTGGAGCAGTTGAGCGAGAGACCAATTAAACTTCTTATAACACTAAATGTGAATTGAAGGCAAGGATTATGGCCGCATTCATTAACTTAAACAAAGAGACCGCCCAGAGGAGTTGCAGGAGATTCCGAAGTCGTTTAGACGTCGTGGCTGAAGTTAATGTCGATTTTATTGAAAAAATTTACACGGTAGTATATAAAGGTATTTTTACGTAACTTTGGTAAATATATATGTTAAAATGAGATGTCAATGTTATTTTCATCTTTTGCGTCATTTAGACGACAATTTATCCATCGCACGCTATGTGTATGTGTGTGTGTGCGTGTACATATATATATATATATATATATATATATATATATATGCATCTTTGCATACTTAATAACAAAGTAATTACACGTACGTGTGTGCGCGTGTGTGTGTATGTATGTGCGTGACATCAGTTTGTTTACTGGTCTCATAAAGAGTGTGTCTTATTTTGAGTAGACAATCGTGAGACAAACAAATTTAGTGTACTAAATCTGTGTGTGTGTCAGTTTCTCAATATGTCATTTTTCTCTGTATGTCTATCGCTCTCACTCTATCTCGCTCTGTCTCTCTCTCTCTCTATATATATATATATATCCATATATATATATATTGCTTAATATTTGATATATTTATAAGGGTTGAGTTAATATCGGTGATAGATATGGACATTGTGAACATAGGAATCAATACTGCATGGTGTCTGTCAATTTCGCGCTCCAATAGTATCTTTAGACCGTGTGTGCTGTAGGTGTCCGGTTGATGTAATGGATAACGGCGCAGAAATTTATATCGGGGTGTTCGAATCCTAGTTGTGTCCATTGCATTCACTTACACGCAAATAGTTTTGTGAGGTCATAGATCCAGTTCTTTTCATATTGGAAATTCAGGATAGTCTTCTAAAAAGAGAAGCATCTATAAGGTACTTTTTTTCTTGTTCTCATTCCTATCAAAAGTATACCTTTTGTAAACCTTTGTTTTTACACATTTCATCTCTGCACGTGTCAGCTTCTCAGTAAGACTTGTATCAGTAATTCATTATTTTCTCTAAAAAGGTTCTTACAATCTAAAAATATTTCTGGCTTTAAATAGCCTGCCAAAGGTTGATAAGCCGTAAAAAAAAATCAAATAAAAAAAAATGACTAAAAGTCATTTGAAAATCACAGTGAAGCCTGAAAGTGTCTGTCACGATGGAATTCTATTTCATATGACTATAATATATTTCTGTGCGTAAAGATTCCAACAGAAAAACGGTTTTCAAATGTTTATTTTATCGCTTTCCTAAAATGGGAATTTTTGCGCGCGCGCACACACACACAAATATATATATATATATATATATATATATATATATATATATATATATATATATATATATATATATATACGTACATTCTAACAAACATTGGCTTCTTTATGAACAACAGATGTTAACGTCCAAAAGAACTATGTAGCTTTGTGCAATTATTTCCAATACAATTTCATTTTTCTCCTTTTTGTCTTAGAACATTTCGCACGAAAGCAACGAAAAATAGCACCGAAACTTCAAATTGCCGGAAATAGCCAAAGTGACTACGTCATAAATTTTACCAAGTCAACCGTCAGACGTTGGCGGCTGTCAAATAGCAACCGCCCTATCTCTCGTGCCTTTCAGCCGCATTTCCAGTCAAAGACGTTTGACTTTCCCCGGAAGACAATGTTAGGTGGTAATTTCATTTGTAAAGTATTCATTTTAATTTCAGACATATCTCTTTTGATATTTTGTCATGTATAGTTCGGTAAAAAAAAAAAAAAAAATTAAAGCTTGATAATGTCAACTATTTTTTTTTTCTGTTGATTATGTTGTATAACCCACCTCTCTTCTGGGTTTTGTTCATCATGACGGTCGTCTTTTGAGTATAGAATCCAGAGGTTAGCAGTGAATATTTCGAAGAGAGTAGGAAAGCGTTGTTCAGGTTAGCAGTGGATATCCCGGTAAAAGTAGCAGAGCGTAGTTCAGTCGTTCTTCCTTCCGTTCTTCTTCGCCTGACAAGTTGGCACTGAACATTCGGAGAGAGTAAACAAAATGGCCGCCTTTATACACGACGGATTGAATATTTTACGTCTTCTGATTGGTTAACCCTTCTCTTGGTGGACTATAAAATGAGTCAACTCAATTTGACTGGCTCACTAGTAAACATATATACACAAAAAACTGCAACACTGGGAAGGTCTTTTGGTTGACGGGTTCGAGTCCATAACGAAGCTGCATTCTTATCTCTCGACTGTCTTCTCCCGGTCGGGTGATCCTTAGTTGGTTTCTTCGGAGGTAAAATGAAAACTTCAACAAAAGGAATTTTTAACTTATTTATTTTATTAAGCAAGTCGTAGTGTACATTTTTAACTAGCCAGTGGGGTTGCTATACCACCCACTGGGGACCAGTTCTCGAGACATGATTTTAACATGCCCCCATTGTTCGACATGGAAATCTTAACTACCTGAAAACACTTTCTATCTCTCTAACATTCCCACGTTCGGCTCAGCCAATCAAAATCAATATCCTTATTTTGTCTACCATCTGACCTTAAAGGTCAACCTCATAAGATCTGAGCTCAAATACACTGCCACTAAAAAAAAAATAATAGCCTGAAACTATTATTTAGCAATTATGTCGACTTCTTTCTGTCGAAAATGTTGACTTTTTTAATATTTGATTCAAGGTAATCTTAGGTATTTTACGGGTGAACGATTATTTATTCGTGTTACTCAATTGATGCAAACGAAGTCTCCTTTACCTGAAGCTGGATGAAAACCGGAAGCTTGCGGAAGATCAATAATATCCTACAAGTCACTTCAAGTGTTTTTTAAGATCGGGTATAAATTTCGCTGGAGAGTGTTCATTTTTTTGATGAACTTATTTACTGTTAGAGTTTAATTTGATTTAAATAGTATTTCGTTGATCCACATTCGAAAAGAACTCATTCCCTCTTATTAAGCGAAGGTCTTTGCACGTGTCTGCATATAATGTCTACGTGTGTTATCCGTGAGAGATTTGCATGAGTGCTATTTAATATAAACAGAAGCAGACGTCCGCATACCTTCGCCTTCTATGTCCTGTGTTCCTTCACGACTTTGGCCATCGTAACTCATTAAAATTTTTTTCTCTTTTTGTCATCTATCTCAAAACTCTACTGCGTCATCCGTTCATTGAATTTCTGTGATAATATTACCTTCAATCTGTCCTTTGAGTATCAGATTTTCCAAGAAATAATGTGCCCGAGAAATTTCAACAGTCTCTTCCACCTAACCATAAGTGTGCTTTTTGTTTGCATCGTCTCTAAAACTTCGTCCTTGTTCACTGGTTCGGCCCATAGTATTCTCAGCATCCTTCTGTGGAATCACAAGTCTCTTTTTCCCACAGTGGGAGAGATTGTCTAGCATTCACTGCTATATAGATGTACTGATATTACATAACATTCTTTTCTTTGTTTCTATCTCTTCATACTTTGCTCAGCTTTTGGAAGGCATCTTTTCGCTATCCTAAAGTGCGTTCGGGTTTCCGTGTCGTACTTTTCGTCCTCTCTTAATACGCGTTCCAGGTGACTAAATTGTTGCGCCAGATTGATTTCAGCATCTCCAATCTGTAATATGTAGCTATGATCGCCTACGCCCTGAAGATAGAGAAGGAAACATGGAGTAATCTAACTAACGCACTTGAGTAAATGAATAGTAGAATATGATATGGGAGAGAATGAAGGGACAAAAAAGAATAGAGAGAAGTGGAAAGCAATGATCGACCACGTCCTGAAGAGACACGGTAAATACCCGGGTGTAACACCAAAAATTGTCCAAATCGTGTAACCACTCGCGTTAATTGCCCATCCCACAAAATGTTTAATATCTAAAAAAAAAACACTAAACGAATTAAGATTATCTTTCCAGGTTTTCAGATAAGACGTTTATTTATTAAAGACATTTTTATGTTTAACCTTCTTTTTATAGATACAAGTATTTAAGTAAATGCTCTGTTTATAATAAACAGTAATAAATAACATTTACTGGACTGAATGTCCGAGAAATTTTCATAGAAAATATTCGTTCTTTGACAGGATTCGAACCTGCATCCTATACGGAA
Organism: Acanthosepion lycidas; assembly: GCA_963932145.1. Classification (NCBI taxonomy): domain Eukaryota; kingdom Metazoa; phylum Mollusca; class Cephalopoda; order Sepiida; family Sepiidae; genus Acanthosepion; species Acanthosepion lycidas. Next base: position 14,612,852 of record OZ010596.1, on the reverse strand, counting down.
CCGTCATTTACGCTGACGTGCCTTACCGTTAGGCTACAAAGAAGCGCTCGGTAGGCAAGGTCGAATTTATTGCTTATAAACTTCAATCTTCCATGAATATCGCACATTCATAACTCCTCATGGCGTATCAAATGTAAACAAATGACGTCATATATTACGAAATGGACAAAGTCCGACAATTTATTTATTAAAGACATTTTTATGTTTAACGTTCTTTTTATAGATAAAAATGTCTTTAATAAATAAATTGTCGGACTTTGTCCATTTCGTAATATATGACGTTTAGCCATCTTAACACCATTTTTCGTAAGAATCACTAAAACACTTTTTGAGTTATTCAGCAAGAAAGAGAACAAGTTAAAATCGTTTTGTATCAATCCAACTGTCTTCCCAACTGAGCAATGGTGAGAGAAAAAAGATCATTCAGGCGTTCAATAATGGTACGAGCATCTATACTCTGGCTTCCATCTTCAAAGTTCGTTCAAGAACCATAAAGAGAACGGTAAATAAGTATAAAAAAGAGGGAACCGTAGAGAGGAAAACTAGATCAGGAGGTCAAAACAGGAAAAGGAATCATCTTTTCAACTTAAAACTAAAGAAATCAATTAGAAAATATTCAACTCAATTCACAAGACGTTTGACACATGAAAGAGAAATTTCAGCTATGACAGTCGAAAGAGCAATGAAAAAAGATTTGAAAATTAAATCGTACGTGAAACCTGCGAGGCACCTTGTTACTCCAGGACAGAAAGTCAGAAGATTAGAGAGGGCAAATATCATCTTGAATAAGGTGAAAAATGAACCTGGAATAATAAATATATATTTGAACTTTATTTCAATACTTAATAAGCTGATCCTTAGCAATCATTAATTAACGGCGAACATGTCAGACGGTCAAAACAGCAAAAACATTTCAACTTACAACTAAATACATTCTTATTGTTCAAAGTAGAGTCCAACAGCGTTATAAAAACCTCTGAGAATTTCAGTAAGATATCTTTAATCATCTTTAAAATACAATGGGTCAAATCTTAATCTAATATTTGGACAATTTTGCTGTTACACGATTTTGACACTTACTATAACACCCCGTATAAGAAGAAGCAAAAGAAACGCCATACTGGCATAAAGGTGAGGTAGAAATCTTATTTTACTGTTATTACAAAACGCGTGCATCTTATATGGTAGGAAGTAATGACTGTATTCACCGGCGTATAAAATGCATTTATAATTCGACAATAAATATTTAGGGAAAAATTTGAAATCAATTGTTGAATATTATTATCCTGTGTCCATACCAGTCCCCGAGGCTCACAGCAGAGCCTCAAACGTTCAAAGATAGAATAGTGCAATACCTTGTCGGTTGCTTTTAAACCGGTGATGTTGAGATTGCCACGACCCTCCAACAGGACAGGTGCTTTGATCGAAATTTTTCATTTGAGACTGGCAATGGCAGCGTGAGTCCGGGCACTGATAAGACTACATGCAACGCAGCGGAGATATAAAAACAGGGTTTTCTGCCACCCTTAGATTAACTGCCGTATTGGGCAGTCGATCGCCATTTACCCGCAGACAATATCACTAAGTAGAAAAGAGGGAAAGTTTGTTGTAAATCAATCCCTATTCTAATACGGTTATAGATTAAGCTAGCGACCCGTTCATTATCCCCACAAATCCCCACGTTAGGGACTGAAGTCATTATACTATGTTGTAGCATACCTACGGATGATAATGGGTATGTCCTCATTCACATAAATACAGTAGTAAATACTGTATGTTGGTCTGCAGTTGGAGATTCGTCTCCAGCTGTGCTGGTCAAAATCTCTGCCTGCAGGCAGAGAGTATCCCAAGACAAGTTTATGTCGAAGGGCAGAGTCTCGTCTTAGGAAACAGCAACACGCCGCCGTTTTATACTGGGTCTACGGGGAAATTGTGGTCGAGCATAGGGGTCGGATATCCCACATTAAATTCAGCCTTGTGCCAAATCTGACCGCTTGGGGCGGTTGGTAGATATCCTGAGGTTGAAGAATCATTGTAGTATTCACTTGTCTCACTTCTAGCAGTTGATTTCTTCTACGCGTCGATGGCGAATCTCATATGTGTTGTTCTTGTCCTAAGTATTATCGTTCATTACCAACTTCCATAGATTATTGTATTCAATAAACTTTCCTAGGTTACAATGTAACATGATGAAAAAGATCTGTCTCAAACAGATTATTCCGGGGAAAAAAACTGAATAGTAACATTCGATACATCCAAAACCAAGCAAATAAAGTTTCCCTTGTCATGATAAGCGGTTATATTCTTGAACAGTTTCTTTGTTTTGAACGTCTGTTAAGACGAAATTTCTCCAAGACATCCGGAAGAAAGCATCTATAAAATCCAGCTCTAAAAGGATCTTGGAAAATTGTGATTCCCTGTACCGTTCAAGTAAATCTATACTTCCTCGTCCCATTCTTTTCAAGCAACAAAAGATCCATATCATACATTATTGGAGTACTGCTGACATAGCTGGGTCGAGGCTGCTCAATCCTCACTATCATTTATTCTTTCTAACATGCTTTATCTTTCCAAGGGCCATAACAAACCGCAAATTGAGTACTGTGCAAGGGCTGCCCAGTTTTCAGGTTCAAGACTTGATAGAGTCCTTCTACCATGTTTTATCTTTACAAGAGTCAGATTAGTGCAAAATGGGCTAGCGCTGCTCAATACCCTCCGTCAAGTTTTAACAGAGTTCAAAAGCCTCAATCTTCCCTTATGATTGGCAAATTATTTTACAGCCTGCAATCATTTTCAACCGACGAAATTTCGTTCGTTTCTAGCAACCCTATCGCTATTTCAATGGCAAATGTTCAGACGAGCTACAATCCTTAGTCCCACCAGTTGAGACCTTTACAGCTAAGCCTCTTGATACTCTATTACTATTTCCATAGCAAATAGCCAGACGAGCTAAATTCCTTAGTTCCACCAGTTCAGACCTTTACAGCTAAGCCTCTTGCTACTTTATCGCTATTTTCATGGCAAATGTTCAGATGAACTAAATTCCTTAGTTCCACCAGTTCAGACCTTTACAGCTAAGCTTCTTGCTACTTTATCGCTATTTTCATGGCAAATGTTCAGATGAACTACATTCCTTAGTTCCATCAGTTCAGACCTTTACAGCTAAGCCTCTTGCTAATCTATCGCTATTTCCATGGCAAATGTTCAAATGAACTACATTTCTTAGTCCCACAATTTAAGATTTTTTCCTTTAGATGACACTTCACTGATCACTACAATCTTAACCTATTCATGTCTCGATAGATTTGACTTTTCATTTTTTGCAACATGAATAACAAAATCGTTGTCTTCATATTTACATCTGACTTCGACGTCTTTCTCCATTTTACCCTGACACCAAACTTTTCTCAAAGAAAATGAGGTCTATTAAAATGATCTGTTGAAATGCTTTAAATATACTTGAACTTTTGACATTTCCGCTTTCTGCGTTTATATAATGTCGCAGATAATATCAACGATGGAATGAAGCAAAGATTGTGCATCATGTGAGCAACGATGAAGTTTTAGAGAAAATAGACATAAAAGAAATCTTATACTTTGCATCAGAAATCAGATGTAATTTCTAGGGCACATTATGAGAAAAGAGGGCTTAGAAAATTTGACACTCACATAACACCTCAAACGAAAAGAAGGAAAGAGGACAGGGGCACATAGCCTACCTGATGATGTCAGATTCAGAGTTTATTTAGTGTCATATCAGCACCTCATGGGTCAATTTAAGCCGAAATTTAATTTTATTGGGCGCTTGAGGAATTTCTTTTACAAAAATATATTGCTGTTATTTTTTTTTTTTTTTCAAAGATCTTATTGCTGTCAATTTTAATTTTTTTAATAAAAATACTTTACCGGAAATATTTTCTTTCTTTTTTTTTTCCAAAATATATAGTTGGTATTTTTATGCATTGCTGATAATAAACTAAATATGTATTCAGAGATAGGAAAATGTCGTTAGAAACAAAGCAACGAGTGATGAACTGCAATGTAATATCTAATCTCTTATTTGGCAGTAAATGATGGACAATCTCCTTATGCCTTTCATAAACTAAGCAAAGTATTAAGAGAGAGATAAACGTCTTTAGAAGCAAAGAATAGAGTGATGAACTGCTATGTAATATCTAATCTCCTATATGGCAGTGAATGGTAGACAATCTCCTCATGTCTTTCATAAACTAAGCAAAGTATTAAGAGATAGGAAAACGTCCTTAGAAACAATGAGTGCTGAACTGCTATGTAATATCTAAACTTCTATATGGCATTGAACGAAGGACAATTTACTCAGGCCTTTCATAAACTAATAAAAATATTAAGAGATAGAAAAATGTCTTTAGAAACAAAGAAAAGAGTGCTGAACTGCTATGTAATCTCTAATCTCCTATTTGGCAGTGAAAGATGGACAATCTCCTCAGGCCTTTTATAAGCTAAGCAAAGTATTAAAAGATAGGAAAATGTAATTAGAAACAAAGAAATGATTTCTGCATTGCTATGTAATATCTAATCTCCTATATGGCAGTGAATGATGGACAATCTCTTCACGCCTTTCATAAACTAAGCAAAGTATTAAGAGAGAGGAAAATGTCTTTAGAAACAAAGAATAGAGTCAGAACTCCAATGCAATATCTAATTTCCTATATGGCCGTGAATGCTTTACTATTTCTTTAGAAATAAAGAAAAGACTTGAAAAAATAGAAATGGGATAATATCGCTGAATATTGAAAAATACAAGAAACATTTATGTAATGAGAAAGTTTTAAGCAAAGTAAGCACTACAATGAAACAGATACAAATAATTAGAATAAAGAATTAATTTTCTGGGACACATGATGAGGAAAGAAGGCATAGAAAATTTAAAACTCCCAAAACATAATGAAGACAGGTGTGTCAGGGAAAACAGTGATTAACCTACCTGGTGAATTTATGTAAATGAAAGGTAAATAAAGGACAAGGAATGATGATAAAAATTAAAAGATACTTAGAACAACAAAAAAAATGAAGTTGCGGAGAGCCATAATCATCTACGCCTCGACGGCACGCAAAAGAATAAAAACGAGTACAGCATTGTCTGTTGTTTGTTTGTTTAACGGCATATCAACACCTTATGGGTCATTTAATCCTGAAATTTAAAGGGTGCCTATTATGCATGTTGAAACATTTTCCCCACACTTTCAACACAATTTTAGGGGTGGGGATTATGTATGAAGGCGTATACATAGGAAATTACGGTAATTTTTTCTATGAAAAAAGTATTGCTGTTAATTTAACTATAATGATATATTTTAAATTTTCATAGTGTTTCAACGCCGGTTGTAAAGCCCTAACAGGTGCTACCTTCGCTGATCAAGGTGGACCTGGGAAAAATAACAATTATTAGGTTGGTGCAAAAATAATGACGTAATAATGTCGTTTTTTGACGTTAAAAAATACGTCAAAAAACGACATTATTACGTCATTATTTTTGCACCAACCTAATAAAAGATGGCTACACGCTTTTCCATCCCGTCTCATTAGAGGTATTGCTTATCGTCATACCCAGGACGGATCTGAAGGGGTCCTGTGAATATTTGGCGGAACAAGAATTAAGAGAGATAGAAAAAAGAACAAACTTTACTAACAGCTACAAATTACAGGAAATTGTGGAGAGTCATTATCGCCTACGTCCTGAAGGGACACTGCACCATAAAGAAGAAGATGGAAAAGACAAACGACCTTGGTAAAACTGAGATTAAGTGAGATAGAAAAAAGAAACCTTATTAAGAGCTACAAACAACAGGAAGTTGTGGAGAGCCATAATCACCTACGTCCGGAATGAACATGGCACAACACAACACGAAATAATAAATGATATTCCATATGCCATGATTTGATGTTCTAAAACTTATGGAAAAATTATGAAAATCAACCACCGAACACCATTAAATTTACTAGAAATATTTAGTGAAAATGGAAGAATTTACATGTTTTTTGAAGTACATCATTTACATTATTCGGACTATTGTCATCATCTTTGTCGCCATATTTATTACAACGTTTCGGCCGTTGTACCCTCCGGCCTTCTTCTTAACCGTTTATTTCGCTCACTGGGCGAGACTGTTCTAGTTCCACGCGCCATGTATAATAGATGTCAGTTATCTCTTGTTAATTCCCCTGTCCAAGTTCTCCACTGCCTTAACAGGGTATTGAACTCACACTCTTTGGGTCCTGTCACTGGATCTAACCAACACCTTTATCCACTGTGCCATGTGTCCTTGAGTACATATGGCACAAAGATGAGGACAATATGGCGACAAGGATGAGGACAATAGTCCGAATAATGTAAATAATGTACATAATACCTCATCTCAGAAATATAGACAGTTTCTTGAAGTAAATTCTTCATGACCACAGTGGGTCACCTCGAGAAGGCATTTCGGCTGTAGCCATCGCTCAACATCCATGTCAGGTTACGGGACCAGCAACAGCGATACTCACAGCAAAATACCTTTCATTAGTAAACAAACAAATTTTCGGAATTTCTTTATTTTTAATTATTTACAAGAGAAATGCATGACAAGAGATTGCATTTTTAATCAGCTATAGGTTGAGATCTGAGTTGGTAAAAATGCTCTACAAAAAATGGTCGTCAGTAAGAGGATGAGCCAGAAATGCGATTTGAAGGTCGGGAAGACTGGAATCAAGCTGATGTAGAATGTTTAATATCTGGGAATCGTCTTGACAGAGGGCGATAAGTGCGACACTGAGATCTGTAGGTGTATCGGAACACATTCCAATAGCTGGGCAGAGTACTGCGAGACAGGAGGATAGCTTTGGTAACAAAGAAAAGAATACAGAACTGTTACGTGACATATGTTCTTCTTTACGGCAGCGAATGTTGGACGATTTCCTTAAAGATGAAGAAGAGGCTCGTAGCGACAGTGATGTGGTTCTACAGAAGGATACTTATGATATCATGGACCGAACGTGTGAGATCTTAGAGAGGTTGCAAACAAGGGGGAGGCTTCTACTTAATATCAGGAATAAGCTGCTGAAGTTTCTGGGATGCATAATGAGGCGGGTCTGGAGAATGTAATACTCTTCCAAATGTTGCCTCATCCGTAAACAAGACTGAAGAGACAAGCAACCAATCGGCAGTTCGTGCAATAAACAATCGGCAAAAGTTCTCCCATTGTGAGTGATCAGAGGGCGATAGAATCTGCGCACGTTATAAATTATACGAACACAGGAACTTCTCTTGGAGTACATCTCATGCAGTACTGTGAGATGAACGCCATGCTAAGGCCACTTGACGTGTGCTGATATCTGTGTCGCGCCTGTCAGCCTGTAGAAAGAGTTCTTCGTAGTCAATCGTAGCAGCAGATCTCAGTCTTCCTCGATCTATAGATTCTGGTGCAACGAATCCTGTCTCAGCAACGTGACGATAAATAGCATAAAAGGTTGGATGACTCAGCTACCTTTCGTCGGGAAACGCAATCTGATACAGCAGTGCAACCTCGCGTCCATTAGTATTCGCACAGCCGTATGTAAAAATCATATTTGCCCGCTCTCGAAATGAATATCCTGCCATTGTTAAACGGAACACTTCTCAGTTAACTTACTACTATATATGTTAAATGTTCAAAACAGACTAGCCTCAAATATACACGAATGACAAATGTAACCTAGTCTAAATGGCAATAGAGCATCATCTTTCGTAAAATTTCTTTAAACTTAATAACTCAAAGTATTTTCGGACATATGTTTGTATGGACTGTTGTCGTTGAGAAACCAGCCCCCAAAGTTTGTAAATGTATTTTTATACACCCTGTATATATCTTTCGTCAAATATAACAGGCCAAGAAAATTTTATTTATTTTTATTTAGTCTTTTCAGCGTAAGAGAGTATAAAAGATTTTCTATATTGTCCATTGTTCCAAGCGCTTTCGGCCACCAAACGGAAAATGTAGAACGCTGGAAAAACTAAATAAAATAATAATTAAATTTTCCTTCTCTGACAATATTTGACGAAAGACGTTTAAAAGAAAATTTGCTGTCCATATATATATATATATATATATATATATATATATACAGGGTGTTTCAAAAAGAATACGCCAAAATCATTACACTGTTTTTTCAGGTCTATAGCATTGTAGTGGATTGAATCAGTGGTTATTTGATAGAGTAGTTATTAAAGTTTGATTGGGTGTCAGTTTCACCGCTTCTGGTGCAGCTGAATTGTGGGAAGATCAATCAAAATGGCGACTCCTCAGCAGAAGGCATTATGCGTGCTTGAGTTCGCGAAACCAAACGCCATTGTCACGGTGCAGCGTGCTTTCAGAACAGAATTCGGCATTGATCCGCCCCATCGTGAGAGCATTCGACGGTGGGTTAAACAGTTTAAAGAGAGTGGGTGCCTGTGCAAAGGAAAGAGTCCTGGAAGACCACGTGTTACAGAGGAGCAAGTGGAGAGGATTCATGATGCATTTGAGAGCAGCCCACGTAAGTCCGTACGTCGAGCAAGTCTTCAGCTTGCCATCCCTCATACCTCTGTCTGGCATGTGTTCAAGAGACGATTACACATGAAACCATACAAACTAAGCCTCGTCCAAGCACTTACTAATTATGACAAGGTGATGCGGAGGACATTCTGTGAGTCAATGCTGGAGATGAAGGAAGGGGATGAAACTCTTTTCGCGTTTAGTTTTTAGTGACGAAGCGAATTTCCATTTGAGAGGCACAGCCAATCGTCACAATGTGTGCATTTGGGGAACAGAGCACCCAAAACTGGCTATTCACTTTACTGCAAGCAGATTCGAATGACTTCATTTTTCAGCAAGATGGAGCACCACCCCATTGGCATCTCGAGGTTAGAGCTCATCTGAATGAAAACGTGCCTCAGCAATGGATTGGGAGGAGAGGTGCTAAAGACCTTGCTCTCTGTGTTTGGCCTGCCAGATCCCCAGACCTCACTGTGTGTGCCTTTTTCTTGTGGGGGTATGTTAAAGACCAAGTTTATGTTCCAGCATTTCCAGCAAGTATCGATGACTTGAAAGATCGAATAACAGCTGTAATCAACACGGCGGACCGTGACATGCTGAGGCGTGTTTGGGATGAATTCTCATATCGGCTTGATGTTGTCCGCGCTGCCGGTGGTGGCCACATTGAGCACTTATAAAACATGAAATGAAACTTGAATGTATATACAACACATGTGTTCATGCTAGAGGTTTGTAACTTTTTCGTTTTTGACACATCACGTGATGATTTTGGTGTATTCTTTTTGAAACACCCTGTATATAAAGTTGGTGCAAAAATAATGTCGTTTTCTCACATATTAACATATGTGAGAAAACGACATTATTTTTGCACCAACCTAATATATATATATATATATATATATATATATATATATATATATATATATATATAACAGCACTTATGTTTTAATGTTAACTGCAACTACAAGTTTCTTGTAGACTCGCAGAGTTAGTCAATGTTACAATCACACAATCGTTAGGGAAGTGGTTGCCTCACTCATCGGTGCGGCCTGCTATATAGGTGTGACCTCCTTCATATTGCGGCCCACTATACAGTGCAGCCCGCTCCGTAGGTGTGGTGTGCCTCATAGGAGCGCCGGAAGAGGATATCAGGTGAGGTATAATGATTGAAAGACAATCAAAGATTCAGAAACACTTTTTTAAAAATCATATGCCAAAAATAAATAGCATTTAAAATATTACTATGATTTGTTGTAGCGATTTTCCAAGCGTAGTTTAGAGGTGGCACAATGCCGAATGTACGGGGCACCCAATGAGGATATAACTCACTACGCATTCGTAATTGTGTTAACGAGACAAGCTTGCTAACCATTACACCGACTCTGCATGTCCAATTATGGTTCGTTGTAATTACATGCATGAATCCCAGGATAAATAATTATAAATACTTATTGACCGAATTTATCATTTTGATATTTTTGAATTGTATCAAGTATTAAGGATATATAACTAGGCTTTGCAAATTGGAAGAGAGGGTTATCAATGACAATGTTCTGCCTTCGAATTCGCTGTTACCTCTCTTGAACCCTCTATCTGTTGTTTTTTTTTTGTTTGTTTGTTTTTTAATAGTACTGGTGAGTTCATAAATTTTCATTCCGAAAATGCGGCCCAAAGAAAGAATTTTTGGAAGCACTGCGTTAGGGAGAGAAAGAAAAACACTCAAATATTCAAAGAAGGGCCCACCCGCAGCTGGTATTATATAATAAAATAATAATATATAATAATAATGTTTTTTTTTTAATTAAATCAATAAAATTAATCGATAGAAAATGACTGTTGTCTTTAATAACATTTGCCTTAAAAATATATACATATGTATATTTAGTCGAGTATGTATCATTTCCTTGGTATGGAATTTCAGTGCGACGGTCTACTTCCGGCCGCAATTTAAGCACGCGTCCACATGCAAACCCCTACCCTTAAAAGAAAGTATCTTATTCTTAAACTGCCGTCGTGTGGAATAGACAAATGTAGGTGACAGATATCTGTTCTTTTTCTTAACTTTACACGCAGTGAATCTGTCGTCTTCTGTTAGTTTCGTCCTACGGTGTCGGCGCCATGTTTATTCTTTCATTTTCAAGACGACCAAACGGCCTACATAACGAGCCGGCTTTCTCTTTCACTCGGCTTTGGAGTCACGTCTAACCACTCCTTTAATCAATTACACTTTTTCTGTTCATGTTTATGTTTACACACACACACACACACACACACACATACATATATATATATATATATATATATATATAAAAGATATGTGAAGTCCACCATGTCTCCCTCAGGTACTGTGACACCGGATGTAAGGATTGAACCCACTTCCTTTTCCTTTGCCATGATCTCGATATATCTGACGCACACCCACTATACATTTAATCTTTCTTCTTAAATGATTTATTTCTTTACCGACATCTACCTACATTTTTCTTAATAACCAAATTTTCTCATTTCCTTGAATGTTTCTTTCCTGTAACTATTACAGCGACGCAGTGAGTGAACTCGGCGACAAGAGTTCAAGATCTGGCCGGGTCTGTTTCATTCACTTCGCATTAATGGCTTTGGGAAAAGTATGACCTCATTTTTTTCTCCCGCCAGCTATGGATTAAAAGTCAAAGCAGACCTGGCTCTCTCGCTTTAAGTAGCATACAGAACGACTATTCTGAAGTTTAAACTGTAGAGAAAGCAACGGGAAACTACTCCCGAAATTTAATGGAAATTCACGGATAATAAAGAAGGAAGTTATGAAGAACTATGATTGTCTACGTTCTGAAGGGAATAAGCATTGAAAATAAACACATTTTATTTTTACGTTTTAATATTCTACTTTGTTTAAATCAATTTTAATTTCTTTTTCGAGAGACTGTATTAAAATTCCCAGAAAATAAAGAAAAGAAGTAAGTGGAGAGCCATGATCACCTATGTCTTGAATGGACATTACATTATTTTTTATAAGAGCATATATTTTATTCAAAGAAGAAATTAAGAGCTTTTCTAATTAAATAATGTCATAGTTTTATTGCATTTTTATTTTATAATTCAGAACACATTTTTGGTAAATGAGTAAAAAAAAAAAAAAATTGATGATTTAAATTCTCCGAGGTCTTGTGCTTATAATTAACATCAACATTAAGCGGGAAAAAAATTAAATTCCTCGAAACTTAAATTTCAAAATCTTTAAAAAACCTTAAAAAATTAAATACAGCATCAATCGCCATCTATCATCTGGAACTCCGTTCAGCTTTTATCCTTTTCTTCAGTCTCCACTATACACAGTTTTTTTTCTCCTTCACTCTCTGTAACCCCCTGCGTACTAATGCCATTCCTGCCTTGGTCGGGGTGAAATGATTAAAAAAAAGAAAATGCATTCAAACTGGATGGGGAGGTAGAGTAATTGTTATGAGCATAGAAAGAAGAAATGGGGAGCTGGGTTCAATTCTAACCTATGCATATTTACTTTTGCACAAAGACTCTTGGGTAAAAACAGGAATCCATCTTTTCTTTCCTCGGCTATGAGTTAAGTAACAGGGTAGACTGTGTTCTCTAGCCTTGAGTGGTAGCCACTACTACAGAAGAAAATCTCTGAAATCCAAACCATAGATGAGAAACCAGTGCACTAACTTTCCCAATAATGCATTCCCCAGGTAATAAGGAAAAGAAATCTGTGGAGAGCCATGATCAACAATGTCTGGAATTAACATAACATTATTTTTTTTTCTGAAACAATATAGTTAATAATACATCTTGTTCATGAAAGCAATTAAGAGCTTTTCTAATTAAATAATGTCTTAGTTTTACTGAATTTTTGTTTCATAATTCAGAACAGATTTTCGGCAACTGTGGGTAAAAAAGATTGATTTAAATTCTCCGAGCTCCGAGGACTTGTGCTTATAACTAATATAAACATTAGCGCTACGAAACAGAATTTGTTGAAATTAAATATGTTTCTGCTATAATTATTTACCGGGTATAACAGCACACTTGTCTAAAATAGTGTAACAGCATAATTATGTTTAAGATCTAAAAATCCACAAAATTAATTGAAGATCTTTTTTACGGGTTTTCACATAAGGCGTTTAACCATCTTGACACCATTCTTCGTAAAACTCTCTGAAACACGCTTTGAGTTATTTAGCTAGAAAGAGAACAGGTTAAAATGGTTTTGTGTCAGACCTACTGTCTTCCCAACTGAGCATTGGTGAGAGAAAAAAGATAATTCAGGCGTTTAGTAATGGTACCAACATTCATACTGTGGCTTCCATGTTCAAAGTGGATAAGTTTTGTTTTGTTTGTTTTTTTTTAAAAAAAAAAGGGAACTAAAGAAGAAAACCGGGTCAGTAGGTCAGAACAGGAAGAGAGATCATCATTTCAACTTAGAAGATCAATTAGAAAAGAAAACTCAATTCATAAGACATTTAACACGTAAAAGACGAGTTTCAGCTATGATACGCCAAAGAGCCAAAGAGCTTTCGTGCATGAAACCTGTAAGTCACGTTTTACTCCAGGACAGAAAGTTATAAGGTTAGAGAGGGCGACGTTCTTCTTGAAAAATTTGGAAAAAGAATCATTGAATATATATATAAGAATCATATATATATATATATATATATATATATATATATATATATATGTTCAAGTATGCTGTTTTAATGTTGTTTCAATGTTTTTCCATATTTTTTTTCATTCTGTCGGATCTATATCGACATATTTGCTTACATATATATATATATATATATATATATATATATATATATATATATATATATATATATATATATATATTATTTCAGTCCTTCATGAGCTTCTGACCCTTAGCTATAATCAGGTGATGATGAACGTGCCATGTTTGTTTAGGATCGATTTCATCACGATTCTTCTGTTAAGCTTGGAGAGTAATTATACATTCTTATTGCTCAGAGTCCAATAGTGTTATAAAAATCTCGGAGAATTCCAGTAAGATATCTTGAATCCTTTCTAAGATACAACGATTTCGAAGATTTCCTAAAAAAGAAACATTTAAAAAATAATTCCATTCATATTTTAATTTAATCTTCAGACCCCTTCCTATTTTCTTCTTCCTTTATGTTTCTTATCTTACATGCTGCGAATCCTTTATCAAAAATACTTGGGACCAAAGTGCTTCGGTTTAAAGATTTTTTTTTTCTGACTTTGGAATATAAATTAATTAATTTTTATACAGCATCTATAAAATGGGAGCGCTTCGGAATGGAACCTAAGTATAAGCATGATATCCCTTTACGTTTCATAACACAGCTTATACATATTCCCTGGTAGCTACCTACATTTTTTAGCTGAAAAACAGCACAGCGTGATGAAAAAAGGCTCCAAATTTAATAAAACAAAATTTTAATGTCAAAATGTTTATGTTATTATGTTAGAGCATTTTCTTTAATTATTTTTAAAATTTTTAACTCCTTTCTAACAAGTTCGAAATTTTGGTTAAAAATCTTTTTTTATACGTCATTGATGAAACAGTGGTGACCATGGACATTTTAGAGCCTTTTTCCGGTAAAATCACACATTAATTTGGAAATTCTCGCAGAAATTCTCGGATTTTAATAAAAATTTCAGGACATATTCACAAATGAATTTTATTTTTGAAATTATTATGTTTAGAATATTTTGGTAAAAATATTTTTTCACGTATCTTACTCTCCAATTCCTTTATTTAATGAACTTTCTAGAAATTGAATTCCAGCCTCTAAATTTGCTTTATTAGTTAAATGCAAGACTCCTTGCGGAATGTAAATCATCCATTTATTTTTTTTCAAACAGTTACTCAATTCCCAAAAATCTGCTCCGAATCGTAAAATATAACTACAATAAAACTGTGACATTATTTAATTAGATAAGCTTTTAAGTTTTTTTGTAAATAATATATATTAAGGATACCCTGAAGAAAATTTTTTTATCGATTAATACTGAATTTTTACAAGAATTGTTTCATTTTTTTTTAACTATTATAAAGTTTCAAAAATCTTTATAAATTCTTCAAAACTTCCTCTTCGCTGGTTTATTAAGTTATTAAGTGAAGACTACATTTACAAAGTGAAAATTAAAAAAATTAATAAAAATCATGAAGTACCAAAATTTTTAAAATAATTTTTATTTATTTTTTACGTGTATAAACGTGGCCATTTTCAAAGTATTGGTGACCATCACGACATTATAAGAAAATATGATCGATAACTATAGTAAATTTAACGTCAACATTCCTAAAATTAGATTACGGAGAATATTTCCAACATTACTGTGTACTTAAAAATCATATTAAAAAATCCGTTCACCCATTATGTTAAATTATGTTTTAACGGATAAAGTCTCCGTAGAACAACAATAAAACTGTCAACACCTTATCAATGCTTGTTAAGTGAATGACGGGTGATGAAAAGCACACAAAACACTGTTTTTTTTTTTTAAATACGTCTCTTTATTAATTTCAACTTAAAATAATTTTTTATACTTTAAATCAACTAATATTCCTCAAATAGAATTTCAAAAAGGTATATTTTATTTTTGGAAGATTTTGTTTAATACAAAGAATTACATTTCGGTGAAATATGTCTAAAGAAGGGTGATAATAACCTATTTTAGGAAAAAAGAACACCGATTCCAATCAATACAATTTCTATTTGAAATACGCCAGATTATTTTGCTTACTGGAAACAGTAAATTTACTCCTTTAGATTTCGATTAAAGCTAAAATGAAAGCTTCAAGAAAGCTCTTTCATTTTCTTAAATTCATTTTAAACCTTAGGTGTACGGAATTAGTGGAGTTACCTACCTGAAGGTAGTTATATATAAATAGCATATTCCCTGTAAGTAGTTTTATATAAAATATAATAAATTTTATGTACATCCAGATGCAAATAAGGACGCTAGTCATGTCATGCTCACACAGGCTTTTAAATGTTGATATTAAGATTTCACGTAAAAATAAGGTTTTGTACCTTTTGTACGTGTATAAAAAAAAAAACATGATCACTACTTACAGAAAATACATAAATGTAGGACTTTTTGACATTTTGAATAATATCTTTATTGAGCACGAAACATAATAATCCACGAACGAAGGTGTTGCTGTGATGATCGCTACAAAAAACTGGCACTAACGTAGGCTACGTAGCTCGTCTGGGGAGTCCCCACCCAGGGGAGTCCCCACCCAGGGTAGTTGAGGTCGCTTACAACAGCTACGCATCTCTGAGAAATCTTCCAAGTGCTTTCTCAAATGTCCCATTTGAGGCAAGTCCTGAAAAACTTTCGGATTTTCGAGGTTTTCGGATTTGGGAGGTTATCGGATTTGGGAGGTTTTCGGATTTTAGAGGTTTTCGGATTTTAGAATTTCGAATAAAGGCGACTCAACCTGTATTTCGTTTGGTTTCTTTCTTCATTTACTTTATATTCTTTCTTTTTCATTTCTCTTTCTTTCTTTTATTCTTTGTTCTTTCAAATTTAATTTGCGTACGATTTCTTTACTTTGGTTTTCTTTCTCCTTCTCTTCTTTTATTTCCCCTGTGACTTGATGTACGTTCATTTCATTGCAACAGTTTTAGACATTCTTTCTTTTCATTTCCTATTATTTCTTTCGTCATCAATTTCAAAATTACCTTTTTTCTTTTTCCTTCTTTCTTTCTTTCTTTTTGATTTCTTTATGATTTTTTCTTTCTTTCTTTCTTTCTTTCTTCTTTTTTATTTCTCTGCAAATCAATTCACAGCTTTCCTTCTTTCCTTTAAATTTATTACTTTCATTTTCCATCTTCTCTCGTTTCCTTCCTTCTTTCTTTCTTTCTTTCTTTCTTTCTTTCTTTCTTGCTTGCTTGCTTGCTTGCTTGGTTCCTTGCTTGCTTTCTTTCTTTCTGATTTCTTTCTTTCCTTCTTTATGATTTCTTTCTTTCTTTATGATTTCTTTAATATTTCTTTCTTTCTTTCTTTCTTTCTTTCTTTCTTTCTTTCTTTCTTTCTTTCTTGCTTGCTTGCTTGCTTGGTTCCTTGCTTGCTTTCTTTCTTTCTGATTTCTTTCTTTCCTTCTTTATGATTTCTTTCTTTCTTTATGATTTCTTTAATATTTCTTTCTTTCTTTCTTTCTTTCTTTCTTTCTTTATGATTTCTTTTTTCCTTTCTTTTTTCCCTATTCCCCTGCAAATCAATTCACAGCTTTTCCTTCCTTCCTTTAAATTTTATACTTTTTCATTTTCCTTCCTCTCTTCTTTCTTTCTTTCTTTCTTTCTTTCTTTCTTTCTTTCACTTTGTCGTTTATTCCTCAGTAAGTTAATTTATTACTATTATTTTCATTTATTTATTTTCTTTTGTTTGTGTTTTATTCCTCTATAAATCAATTTAGTACTTTCTTTTTTTTTTTTTGCTTTCTTACATTTTTCTTTCTTTTTCTATACATAAGTCTATTTCTTTATTTCTTTTATTTTCGTGTAAATCAGTTTACTTTATTTTTTCTTTCTGTCTTTTTTTTTCGCTCTTTCTTTTTTTTTTTCCTTCTCCCTTTCTCTTTACATTATTCTCTCTGTAATTCGATGTGTTACATTTCTTTCTTTCTTTTTCTTTCTTTTATCTTATTTTTTTCTTTTCATTTATTTCTCTGTAAATGAATTTATTACTTTCCTTTGTTACTTTTTTCTTTCTTTCCTTTCTTTCTCTGTTAGTCCATTCATTATTTTTTAAATTTTTTTCTCTTTTCTTTCTCGGCATTTTTTATTTCTCTGTAAATCAACTTATTACTTTCTTTCTTTCTTTCTTTCTTTCTTTCTTTCTTTCTTTCTTTGTAAATCAATTCTTTTCTTTCTTTCTTTCTTTCATTCTTTCTTTCTTTCTTTCTTTTTTCTCTCACGTTTACTTTTTAATTACAACCGTATTTCTTCATTTAGTTAATTATTACTTTCCTCTTCTCTTTTTCTCTCAATTTGTGCCGTGTGTGTGCGAAGAAAGTCACAAGTGTGGAACATTCAGCAATGATCTAGCTTATTTGACAGTATTAAATGGTTTCCGCGACCACCTCAGAAACTATTACATCAATGAGAAACGCCCATATAAGACGACTATTTCGGGTGAGGGTGGGTGAAAAGTTCTCCGTTCGAAGAAGAAAATTTTTTTTTTATTTTCTAGATCCTATTATTTGCTTATTTCGGTCGAATTTGGGGAATTGGAACGAGTGGGCTTTCATCTCCAAGCAAAAATACAGAGTCGGGTACAAGGTCACAAATAAGCGACACCTAGAGAGAAACGATTCCATTAACCAGTAGTAATGAATCACAAACATTGATCGCTCATATATATATATATATATATATATATATATATATATATATATATATATATATGACGTCACACATTATGAAATAGACAAAGTCCGACAATTATTTTAATTGGTTAGTATATATATATATATATATATATATATATATATATATATATATATATATATATATATATTATATTATTTTAATTATTTTAATTAGAATATTTATATACACAAATTATTTTAATTCGTATCTATATTTATTTTAATATTATTATTTATTATTTTAATTAGTGTGTATATATATATATATATATATATATATATATATATACACACACACACAAACTGAATTACCCTCGCTTTGCTGCGTGACACCAATTTTTTGGTAAGAAAATGATTTATTTTAAATCATTGTTATAATTTGTGGAGAAAAATGATGCATTTTAATATTATTCAATGATCTTGCCAATGTGACCTCCATCTTCTGGCTTTCTCCTATATTTTTAATAGGAGTCATTCCATTGTTCAAATGTAAATTTAATTTTAATGAAAAGGAAAAACAGTCAGTCTGATTCCCCGCCCCCCGCCTTCACTTCTAAAAATTAAATATACTTATCCAAGTATCCTGAGTAAGGAAGTTTCAGAATATATATGGTTATGTGGTTCGAACTCCAAAACTGGAAAAAGACGCTAAAATTTCCTATAAATTAGTATAGGAAATTTTAGCGTCTTTTTTAAGTGAAAAATACATTGAGTTGGAAATTGTTGCAAAAATACAATAATTGCTGGATTTTAATGAAACTTTCAGGACTTATTTACAGATGAACGGAATTAATTGAGAACTGTTTCTTTTTTCGAAAATCTTAGTAGAAATTTTTTTTTTTTTACATCTATTTCTCTTCTACATTTTATGAAATTTCGAGAAATTCTTTTTTGTAGCTCTTACTGTATATATTAGTTATAAGCACACATCCTTGGAAAATTTCAATCATCAATTTTTTTATAAAACTGGATGCAAAGTTATAGAAAATCTAATGTAAAATTCTTTATTAATTCGTAGCGGCAGGTGATATTGTTATCAGACAATAAATATATTTACAAATCATAAATATTAGGTTGGTGCAAAAATAATGACGTAATAATGTCATTTTTTTGACGTATTTTTTTACGTCAAAAAACGACATTATTACGTCATTATTTTTGCACCAACCTAATAGAAAAGCTTATTAGAATTCAACGACCCCTAGTATTTAAAAAAAAGAAATTTAGATTTTGTGTGTATGTGAATGTGCGTGTGTCTGTGAACCGTCTATTTCTATAAATACGGACGTCCATACGTCAGAAAATTGATGGGAGAACTATAGTAAATTTAAAGCAAAAGTACCTATAATCCAATAAAACATTAGATTACTTAAAATATATTCCTAAATTTTTCAAGATTATTGGTTAGTTAAAAAGAATATATAAAAAGGGCGCTCACGGGATATTTGTCAAGTCATTTTTACAGATATGTCCCTCGTAGAAAAAATTTCGAACGGAGTTGTGAATATCTCATAAAAACACCTCCATTTTAAAAATACTTTCCTGTGATATTTTAAAATAGATGTAAAATTAGTTTCAAATCAGTTTAATGATCTTTAAATCGTCTAATGATCCCCAAATAAAGTCACAGAAAACTATATTTTTTTTTGGGAAGATTTTTTTTTTATAAACAAAATTACGTTGCGCTGAAAGATTTGTAAATATGGGTAAAATCAGCAATTTTTAGTGAAAAAAAATTATCCAATCAAAATTCGTTTTAAAAGGCAACAATGTATTTTGGCTATTGGAAATATTAAACTTAATATATTAGCCTGGAATGAAAACTAAATTAAAAGTAAGATTTTTAATTTAATGGAGGAATAATGGATTGCGATTCGGATTGAGGAATCCGAGAGCCGAGTTCGAATTCCAGTCAAGTTCACTTACATTTTAATACCCTTGGGAAAGGTATGAATCCATCTTTTCACCTCCAGCAATGGGTAAATGGCAGGACAGATTTGGTGAAGGAAAATTCTGAATTCAAACCTGCGGAGGATCATTTTGGGACTTTGTGGTATACTGTGCACCAGTTGTCTGCATCAGGCTCTTCCAAAAAGTTTGATTGGTTTACCACCATAATCAAGTAGCCTGACTGTTGTTTCTAATAAATGAGGCTGCCTGAATCTCATACGTAGAAAGCGACGCGAGTATCGAGTATA
>OZ010596.1:14490253-14587753 GCA_963932145.1 Acanthosepion lycidas | reverse complement strand
TCTGGCGTTTACACATTTCTTTCCGGGTCCCGCCCAGGGACCTAAGGTTAGAAATGGCATCATGACACTTTCCACTGACAAAAAAAAAAAAAAAAAAATTACATAGATAAAGCCCTTCGTAAAGTGTTGGCTGTACATGTCAGAACAATATTTTGCATTTCTTTCAGGCATGGGCTTCCAAGAATCCCTTCAATTAGTTTACAAGAATCTTTTCCAACCAACGCGAGGGCTCCAACTACAACAGGGTTTGTTGATGTTCCCATGTGCCACATTTTTGAGATTTCTATTTCAAGGTCCTTGTATTTTGACAGCTTTTTGAATATCTTCAAAGATACATTGCAGTCTGTAGGTACTGGCATATCAATAAGGAGGCACTTTTGTTGTTTGGAGTCTCTAATAACAATGTCTGGGCGGTTGGCCTTGATTGTTCTGTCAGTGTGAATTGTGTAGTCCCATAGAATTGTAACAGGTCCTATCTCCGTAACCGGATCTGGGTGATGTTCATATCAATTTCTTTCAGTTTCCTTCCCGTAGAAGTTACAGATTTTCCAGTGCAGATATTGGCCAGCACTGTCACACCTGTTTTTATATTCAGTGGGTGTCAATACCGGCAAACTGATACAAGATGATCGATTGTTTCTGGGTAATTATCACAGAATCTTCATTTTGGGCCGACACAATATTTTAGTATATGTGCTTGATAATTCCTAGTTTACAAGCATTGGTCCTGTGCTGCAAGGATAAAACCTTCCGTTTCAGCTTTTAACCCTGCACTACGTAGTCACTGGTGGGTACAGAGCTTGTCTACAATATCTTGTTTGTTACGGGCAGAGTATTGGCCATGAAGCGGTTTATCTTGCTATTGTTTCTGTATATGGTCGGTTGCATCTGTTTTTGCTTTCTTTTTATGCATTTTGCTGCTCCTTGCATTTCTGAATCCATTTGAAACTCTATTTTGAACTTGTTGGCTTTCTTTTTTAAGTATTTTGTAGCTTCAGCCTGTGTACTGTGCTTTACTTGTATTTCTGCGCCCATTTGAAACACCATTTTGAATTTGTTGGCTCCCTTTATTACGGAGTAAAGACACTTACTACTTTCATGTTCTTTGACACATATCATCATCCAGTCTTCTGTAGTTTCCAAGCATCTTTCAAGGACAATTGCTGTAGTTTTGTAGGACAGTTCTAGTTGAATTAATCCTCTGCCTCCTTCATATCTGGGCACATACATTATTATTATTATTATTATTATTATTATTATTATTATTATTATTGTGTCGCGCATTGTTTTCAATGGACGTTCAATCCTTGAGACGTGGTGACAATAAGACGGTTTACAACTCCAAAACTTTTCCATAAGCGATTTTTCAATTTTTTAAATGGCATTCAAAATGTACGCAGCATAACGGGAATCACTTCAACACTCTTTTATGTTCTTTTATTATTTTTATTATTATTATTATTATTATTATTATTATTATTGTTATTATTATTTATGCATTGTGTCGAATTAAAAGCATTTATATTTCCCCAACAAATAAATGGAAACTTGTCTGTAGGCTCGTGTATTTTGCGAAATGTTCCTCATGAATTTGATCAGACCCCCAGGGAAATTAGCAGCACAGGGTCGCATCCACTAAGGAGCAATAATGATGAATACGGAAATTCGCAACACACACACACATACGCACATATATATGCTCGTGAAAAATTTATTTCAGTTGAGCTCTCTGGAGAGGAAGTGTGGGTTTGTAAACAGTGATTATTACGACTAATAATGCACGACTCTTCGGTAAATCGAATCGAGTTCTCTCAGTCACTGTGTGTTTATCTAAAATAAATACGCTCAAATTCACTTTAATCCCCTCCGCGCGCAAACAGCTTAGTGGTAGTGGTTTCAATCCTAGCTATCGGCAACCGGACATCTCGTCAACCTGATGAGCTGTGATGCAGCGAAGCAGTCTGTCTGTGGGTGACTATATATAATCCTATTGAGAAGAATAAATAAATAAAATTCCCGAGTTTAGGTGGAGGCATTAGAAGTACAGAGTTGAAGTAGATTTTAGAAGGAACCGGAAACCCAATCCTAAACAGGGAATAAAATGATAAACCTTTACTCCTTAAACTCCTTTCATTTAAAGTGATAAAGTTTTATTCCTTAAACTCATTTAACTTAAAGCGATAAACCTTTACTCCTCAAACTCCCTTTACTTAAAGCGATAAACCTTTACACCTCAAATTCCTTTTAATTAAAGTGATAAACCATTACTATTCTTCAATAGACCAGGAAGGAGTATCATCAAAACTGTTTAGATCTGACATCATGAATTAACATGATCTCTCACATTTAGTGACATTGTATACTGAATTGACAACTATTTGCCAGCCTCCTCTGCCCTCTCCGAGTTTGCGGATTCGTTGCAAATCGTCCTTCATGGTAAACTTCTCCAAAGGGAAAGAGGAATCTTTCTGTCTTGTTTTTTGAACGTCTCAATCCAGCGTCATGATTATGGTGGTTTTTTGGATGACCTCTGAACTTTTTGAAGTCAGTCTTTTCAAAGTAAAATTCCATGGCTTTGTTAGCTGGGCATTCTGGATCCATTCCATTTGTTGACATTCGTATATTTTTCTTTTCTTGAACAGTGAGCTGTATTACAGACAGACGATACTTTGATACTTTCCAGCATTGATTTCCATTATTCCTTCATATACTCTTGACAACAAATCTGTTTCCATGTTTGCACTTTGTCTCTAAACATATCAGCTGGCATTTGTTTCTGTCGATGCTACTGTTCAGACCAGGTCGAATTTTTCATTTTTCCGTATATTGTCTTTCTCTTTATGCAGTGTCTTAAATAAGTAGTTATTCCGTAGTAGTAACTGTAGCAGCCATTACCTACTCCGCCAGGAAGGAGTATGAACCGGAGTTATTCTTATTTCCTTTTGAAAAGCGGCGTAAGAAAGGCACAACTATATATTTGGGATTTGCAAATACCGTTCTTTTTACTATAATTTAATCTCCTTTGGTGAATTCATAATAAAATTTATCAGGCTATTTTTGTGAATGTTTTTTTACGCTTTGGTAAACACAGTCATTTAAGAAACCAGTAACGACAACCTTCTGATCCTGCAAAGCTTGGAATTTGGGTATTTTTTTTTTATTTTATTCTTCCGCTCATTTCATGACCTCATTAATTATCACGTCTCTCCTTGAATTCCTCTGATCTTCCATATTTACTATTTAATGTCTTTTTGCCATTAGCGGTGTTTCATTTCACTTCCGGTTCTTTCTTCTGCAGTTGCCATCAGTTTATTGAAAGGGGTGTGTTCAAGTATATTCAAATATGTTGTATCAGCTGGGACCGATAAATGTCGCCGGTACCCTCTTACGATGATACATTTTACAATACTGGTAATAATAATAATGATGTTAATGACAATAGTAATAATGATAATAATAATGATTATAATAATAATAATGATAATAATAATAGTGACAATAATAATAATAATGAAAATGATGATGATAATAATAATGATAATTATAATGGTAATAATAATAATGATAATAATAATAATGATAAGGATGATAATGATAATAATGATAATAATAAAGATAATAATAATAATGATACTAATTACAATAATAATGATAATGATAATGATAATAATGATAATAATGATAATGATGATAATGATAATGATAATAATAATAGTGACAATAATAATAATAATGATAATAATAATAATGATAATGATAATAATAATGATAATTATAATGGTAATAATAATAATAATAATGATAAGGATGATAATGATAATAATGATAATAATAAAGATAATAATAATAATGATACTAATAACAATAATAATGATAATGATAATAATAATAATGATAATAATGATAATAATGATAATGATGATAATGATAATGATAATAATAATGATAATAATCATAATGATAATAATAATAGTGATAATAATAATAATGATAATAATAATAATAATAATAATTATAATGATAATAATAATGATAATGATAATAATAATGATAATAATGATGATGATGATGATGATGAAATCACCGAATCGAAAAACCACGTCATTCAAGTACTCAGCAAAGTAACCCTCGCACAATTGTCAGACAGAGACCAGCTCCCCAAAATTCATAGGGTTCATAGTCCAATAAGCACATTGTTCAAATATACAACGTTACTTTGGAAATACTGTTAACGAATAAACCACCGGGAAATATCACAGAAGTTAACAACGCCATATACGCAACAGCTTTAGCAGCTGCTGGGAAGCTTCAGGTCAAGACAAAAAAAAAAAAATAGCAGACATAGTGAGCCAGCTTGGAAAGCAAAACCTCTGTGAAAAATAAAGAAAATAAGATGTGAGCTTTGTATATTAGATGAGCTCAGTAGAAACCGAAATGTCTCCACACGCAAATGCAAGAAGATCAAGCGGAAATATAAAATTAAATCCTTAAATGAAATTACATCAATCAAGGAAATGCTGAAACAGAAACTTCATTTAAAGCCACAGAAAACAAGACGATACGATAAATGGTGCAGGTTCCATCGCCAAAATAAAATATTCCAAACAGACCTTAAGAAATTGTACAGTGAAATTGGAAAAGCACCTATACATGTCGAAACGCCACCATCTATTGACAGACATTTTGGGAGAATATTTGGAGCAGCCCAAAGGAATATAACCCAAGCGCAGAATGGATCCAACGTGAAGAAAAACGAATGCTGGATATACCTATGCAAGAGTGGGAAAATATAGCCACAGATGATGTTAGGCAAACTCTAACAAAATCCCAAAAATGGAAATCCCAAGAAATGACAAGGTGCCCGATTTCTGGATTTATCATCTCTTATCAATCCATAAAACCCTTTCGAAATCTCTATCAACGCTTTTAAATAATCCAAATGAAATTCCGGATTGGATCACCGAAGGTATTATATATCTCATGCCAAAAAATGAGTGAAATAGATGATCCGAAAAATTATAGGCTAATGACATGTCTCTTTACCACGTATAAGTTGATCACGTCTGTCCTGACGAACCGAACTTACTCTTTCTTCGAAGCAAATAACATTCTCCCCCTGGAACAGAAGGGATGTAGGAGAGGTTCATATGGCTGCAAAGACCAACTACTGATAAACAAAATGATCCTGGAAAATTGCAGGAGACGATTTAGAAATCTTAGCGCACCGTGGATTGATTATCGTAAAGCCTTTCATAGTGTGCCACACTCTTGGATCCTTAAGACTTTGGAAATTTACAAAGTTTCCCCTGTGGTATTAAATTTCCCTAAGCACAGCATAATAACATGGAACACCACACTATACCTAAATCACACCAGAGGCACTGGTCATTTCCAAACGTTTGAATATCCGACGCAGAATCTTCCAAGGAGACTCACTGTTAACTCTTCTTGTTTTGTTTGTCTTTAATCCTCCTTACGCATGAACTAAACAACAGTAACTATGCTTACAAACAAAACAAAAATATTCAATCAACTACTCTATATGGATGATCTCAAACTCTTTGCTAAAAACGACAATGAGTCGAAGGACCTCCTCAATATTGTAAAATGTTTTAGTGACGACATAGGTATGAACTTCCGATGAGATAAATGTTCAAAAGTAACATTTAAGAAATTTAGAATTATAGAAACAACCTCAATAGATTTCGACTTTGTCACAAAGTTTAGGGAACTGGAACAAGAAAAATCCTATGTAGCTAGAAATTAGCGAAAGAGATGATATACAACATACCCAAATGAAGGAGAAGGTAAGAAAGGAGTACTACAGGCGTGTGTGACTGGTACTAAATACCGAGCTGAACTCAAAAAAAAGAATATCAGCCATAAACACATTGGCTATCCCTGTGGTGCAATACAGATTTAACACCCTTAATTGGAGCATAGGTCATAAGCGAATGGTCGCCAAAACGAGAAAGCTTCTCGCCTGGCATCACATGCATCATCCCAAAGCTGATATTGATCGTCTGTATGTACCCAGATCCGAAGGAGGCAGAGGAATAGTTCAATTAGAACTGTCCTACAAAACTACAACAATTGTCCTTCAAACATACACAGAAACCACAGAAGACTGGGTGATGATATGTATCAAAGAACATGAAAGTAGTAAGCGTCTTTATTCCGTAATAAAAGAAACCAACAAGTTCAAAATAGAGTTTCAAATGGATTCAGAAATGCAAGAAGCTGCAAAATACATAAAAAGAAAGAAAAAACAGATGCAACCGACCATATACAGAAACAATGGTAAGATAAACCGCTTCATGGCCAATACTCTGCCCGTACCAAACAAGATGTTGTAGACAAGCGCCGTACCCACCAGGGGCCACGTAGTGCAAGGTTAAAAGCTGAAGCGAAAGGTTTTATGCTTGCTGCACAAGATCAGTGCTTGTTAACTAGAAATTATCAAGCACACATACTAAAATATAGAGTTAGCTCAAAATTCAGGTTCTGTGATAATTACCCAGAAACGACCGGTCATCTTGAATCAGGTTGCACGGTATTGACACCCACTGAATATAAAACCCGGCATGATAGAGTTGGCCAATATCTGTACTGGAAAATCTGTAACTTCTACGGGAAGGAAACTGAAAGAAACTGGTATGAACACCACCCAGACGCGATTACGGAGATAGGACCTGTTACAATTCTATGGGACTACACAATACACACTGACAGAACAATCAAAGCCAACGGCCCAGATATTGTTATTAGAGATCGCACACAAAAAATGTGCCTCCTTATCGATATGGCAGTCCCTACAGACTGTAATGTATCATCGAAGATCTTCAAAAAACTTCTACGGGAAGGAAACTGAAAGAAATTGGTATGAACACCACCCAGACCCGGTTAAGGAGATAGGACCTGTTACAATTCTATGGGACTACACAATACACAAAGAGAGAAAATCAAAGCTAACCGCACAGACATTGTTATTAGAGGCCGCAAAAAAGTACCTCTTTTTTGATATGGCAGTGCCTGCAGACTGCAATTTACCTTTTAAGATCTTCAAAAAGCTATAAAAATACAAGGACCTTGAAATCAAAATCTCAAAAATGTGGCACATGAGAACATCAAGAATCCCATTGTAGTTGGAGCTCTCGGATTGGTTCGAAATGATTCCAATAGGCTAACTGAAGGGATTCCTGTAAGCCCATGCCTTAAAGAAATACAAAAAGTTGTTCTCACGACTAATGCTAACACCTTACAAAGGGATTATTCTATGTAATTTTTATTTTTTTTTTTTTTGGCAGTGGAAAGTGTCATGATGCCATTTCTAACCTTAGGTCCCTGGGCGGGACCCGGAAAGAAATGTGTAAACGCTAGAAATCAAAGGAAATAATAATAATAATAATAATAATAATAATAATAATAATAATAATAATAATAATAATAATGAACGGGGTAAATATCTGGACCTTGTCCAGGAGCTGAAGAAACGTAAAGGTCACATTCGAATCAGTTTTATCGGAGTACCGCGATTTCTAACATCATCTCTTACCCATTCTTAAGTTGACCCCTCACTTTTACCATTAGTGTTATTCGTAGAAACTTGATATACGAACGAGTTTTGACTATATACTTATCATTCCACTGGCGCAAAAACTATGATACCTACAAAGTAATGTGGATTGCTACTTTTATTATCAGAAGATATCAGTTTCAATAAACGACAAGTCGGTAAGGATCAATTATTTCTAAATCCATTAGCGACGGGTAAAAATCATTTGACAATGGTCATACGCATGCGCATTGCAAGCTGACACGCATGCGTACTGCTATATTTTTTTATGCACATATTTTATCCGGCGTCTGCTAAAACATTTAAAATCATGAGTAGCCATGCAGGGAAAACACGTGATTCCGTCTAGGATTTCGCCTCGGCCGATAATTTTCCTCATGGGTAGAGAACATTTTACAATAGTTTAAAAGCCGACAAGTTTTAAAATTTATGCCGATTTCCCCTGTAAACAGACTGAAACTGGTCTCTAGCGTCGAGTAATTTGCGTGCATTTTGTGAAACGTTTCTGGAGAACTTGATCAGGTTCCCAGATGCATGTAGCAGTATAGGATCGCATCCACTGAGGAGTAATAAGAATGAATAGGTATGAATAAGTATATTCGCAACACACGGGGCACAAACTCATACACAAGCATGCATATATGCATGCTTGTGTATGAGATTTTAGCTGTGTCTTTAAAACCCAGTAATTTTTAAAGTTACTCCAAAATTCGCCTGAGGATGAAATGGAACTAATGTCTTTAATTTAATTACAAAATTAAATTCGGACCTTCCATTTTTGAAACATAGTTAGAACTATGTAGCGAAAAAAACATATTTTAAATCAATTAATTTATAATATTAATGCTCAGTAAATTTACATTGAGCACTATTTTGTAAAAATAAAAATATCTATAAGAACACCGGATTATATATCTTACTGTTCTTTCTTTTTATTTACACACACACACACTCACACACACACACACACACACACACACACACACATATATATATATATATATATATATATATATATTAAATTGTGCAGTATATATATAGTAAAGAGGTAATTATACAAAAATTTAATTAGCAATATTAATGTAATTAATGGCGAAAGCACTTCGCTAACAAGACTTAATAAGGCATTAACTTACTAACAATACATTGGGCTTCGAATAACGCAATCCTTAAGTTGAAATTGTTGTCACATAGATTTTGATGTTGCGTTATTCAATGAATTGTAAGTAATTTAATGCCTTATTAAGTCTTGCTAGCGAAGAGATTTCGCCATTAATTACGTTAACATTGCTAATTAATTCTTTGTATAATTACCTCTTTATATATATATATATATATATATATATATATATATATATATATATATATTAGGTTGGTGCAAAAAAAAATGACGTAATAATGTCGTTTTTTGACGTATTTTTTAACGTTAAAAAACGACATTATTAAGTCATTATTTTTGCAACCTAATATATACGTAATAATATATAAACGTAACGTGTACTCATGCAATAAGGTATTAGGTTGGTTCAAAAATAATGACGTAATAATGTCGTTTTTTGACGTATTTTTTAACGTCAAAAAACGACATTATTACGTCATTACTTTTGCACCAACCTAATATATATATATATATATATATATATATATATATATACGTATATATATATATATATATATATATATATATATATATATATATATATAATGAAATATACATAATATCATTCATAATAATTCCACAACTCCGAGTTTCATGCCGAAGGAATTTTCATGTGCTGGATATATATGTATTTATATTCAATCATCTTTTGCCACCGTTATTTTTTTTTAATTTTCTGGTTCACGTTCGAGTGGAATATGATGATCTAAAATATTTAAATGAATTGTAGTTTAATTTTGAATTTGAATTTAAGTCCGGATTAACATCTAAGATCGAAAATAAAGTTGGAAATAAGAAATATAAATTCTAAATTTGAGAGACGTTGATTAACAAGACGCTGAAATGGTTCGTACGCATAAAATCACGTCATGAATTCAGAATAAAAAAGATTTAGTCAGTCCACAGCGTAAGTAAACAAAAAACGGGCGTTGAGAAATCAACGGGAGTTAACTCGTTTTTTTTTTCAAAAATCAAGAAAGTTATTGATAATAATATTACTAAAATAATTAAAAAAAATCATATCAAGAAGAAAGTCGCCGTGATAATATAATATGAAATAGAACCAAATAAAGTAATAATAATAATAATAATAATAATAATAATAATAATAATCTATGCCAAAAAAAATGATTTAAAATAAAATAAGAAAAATAAGAAATTAAATATATGTGAGCGCCTCGCTAGAACAATGGCGGCTGAGTTTTTGAGTTCGATCCTCACTGAGTGTATTTTCGGCCTTGTGCCACATCCTTTGAAAATCACTAGATTAAACAGCTCTGTTAGTTAATATTGAACTTTTTTTTTCTTACAGTATATTTATTTGTATACGCTCTCACTTATATTTACCCATTCGGTTACATATATGTTCTACTTTGTATCGAGCACTGGTCTTTAAAAATAAATGTGTATATATATATATATATATATATATATATATATAGGATGCTTTAGCACACATCATCAGTGATGTGTTTAGCCGTTTCGAGTTTTTCAACATCATATCCCCTCTCCACGGTGACCCACGTATCGACTTGTGTGCCTTCCATCAGTTTTTTCATTTTTAATCACACACTGCGACTGCTCTTAGCAATTTATCGTCCACTCATGAATAAAAAGGAAGCTAACGCAGTAAGCATATATATATATATATATATATATATATATATATATATATAATTAAATTTAAAAGAAAAACAGACCACTTTAAGCTACCATTATAACAATTTATTTCACCAGAGTCCTTTTAAAGGACGCCGGATCATCAGATAGCACTTCCAAAAATGAAATGAAACGAAAAATGAAATTAAAATTGATGGGTTGTGTAAGTTTTTGTAATTTAGCAGAGAGTGTAAAAGCGGTAGTTAAAGAGACATGGTAAGGTATAGGGAGGGATTAATTTCATATCTCTCTCAAGCATACTTTGTATTGGGGGAGGAGGAGTGACCAGACCTTGACCTATTTAGACAGTTAACTTAACGGATGTGATATATTGAAATTGGAGGGGAAAAGGGAGAAAAAAAAGGAAAAAGAAAGAAGAGGGAGAGGGAAGTAAATAGAAAGAATCTGAAATTGTGTTTTAGCAATTTATATAAAGAATAGATTTTTAAGATTTTGAGCTCTCAGGATTTCATCCTCCTTGGGATTTCCCATACGGATTACCAAGTTCTTCATAACTAATATATATATATATATATATGTGTGTGTGTGTGTGTGTGTAAATTTTTACTACGTTAATAAAAACACCGATTAAAATAAAAAATAAATAAATAACATAAGAAAAAATAAAAATAAAAATAACAAAATAAAAAATAAAAATAAATAAAAAACAAGCCAAATAATTTAACCCAAATAAAAAAAATAAACAAATAAACAAATAAATGACTTCCGGTAAAATAACCGCCAAAATAGACTACCCACAATGCACCACTGAGTCGAGAAAAATAACACTCGTGGCCTGACGATTGCATTTAGCATGAAACAGAATGTCGCCTCTAAGAGTTGACTCTATGTTAACCTTTATATTTACACACGCTCTATTAAGACTATATTTCTTCATATATATATATATATATATATATATATATATATATATATATATATGCGTAAGCAGGTAACACGAGTTACGCCTAGGAATTTATGTTTTGAAGCCTTTTTTTTCTAGGTAACCAAGGCATTGAGTCCTCTACTTTACTAAGTAGGTAGCTGTTTGCCTGTAGGTCGTTTTACTTATTCTTATTGCTCAGTCACATTTGTGTTTACTCAACACTCACAGATCCCACCTGTGGTTTATACTGCAACTATGCTGAGCAGACCTTAGTTACAGGGAGAGAGAGAGCGTGTTATCTACCGTGATTAACAATTTGAACAAGGCCAGCACAACGGGTTGACCCAAGGCTTGCGAGTGAAATTGGGCAGACTGAACTCTTGTGGGCCGTCGACAGCTGTGCTAGCACGAAACCACAAGTCATCGTGCCCGAGGGCTTGGGCGAGCTGGCTTGTTCAAATTGTTAATCACGCTAGATAACACGCTCTCTTCCTGTAACTAAGTTCTGCAATAGGGAGAAAATCTCGAACAAGTACAGCAATAAGAAAAATTAAAAAAAAAAGACCTTCCGGCAAACACCTACCTACTTATTAAAGTAGAGGACTCAATGTCTAGGTTACCTAGATAGAACAACATAAATTCCTAGGTATAACCCGTGTTACCCATATATATATATATATATATATATATATATATATATATATATATATATATATATATATATATATATATATATATATATATATGCTTACTGCGTTATAGATATATATTTTAAGACTTCTTTTATGTTTATGCATTTTTTTATGGATACAAATCTTTAAGTAAATACTCTGTTTATAATAAACAGTATTAACATTTACCGGCCTGAGTGTCCGAGAAATTTTCATAGAAAATATTCGTCCTCCGACAGGAATCGAACCTTTATCCTATACACAACCGGTATACAGCCTGACGTCTCTTAACCGATTGGGTCACAAAGGAACGTTCTGTTAGCAAGGTCGATTTTACTGCTTTTAAACTACAATCTGTCATAATTCTCTCGCGTACATTCATATCTGCTCAATGCGTATACAAATGTAAACAAATTACGTCACACATTATGAAAAGGACAAAATCCGACAATTATTTTAAGACATTTTTATGTTTATACATTATTTTTATAGATACAAATATTTAAGTAAATGCTCTGTTTAATACTGTTTATTATAAACGGAGCATTTACTTAAATATTTGTATGTATAAAAAGAATGTATAAACATATAAATGTCTTAAAATAATTGTCGGACTTTGTCCATTTCATAATATATATATATATATATATATATATATATATATATATATATATATATATATATTATAGGCTCTAAATTGTATTGAGAATTTTTAATTGCTAACTTTATCATATATATATATGTGTGTGTGTGTGTGTGTGTGTGTGTGTGTGTGTGTGTTTGTGTGTTTGTGTGTTTGGTATAAAATTTCTAGAAATGAGTAAACAAGACTTTGGAAAACATAATATCTTTGAGAATCATCTTGTTATACTGGGTAAATAAATTTAGTGCCAAACCAAACTGGTAACGTTTCAAGGCTACTGAGCAGACATTGATCTTTCCCCTCTCATGATGTACGGCCGTTTTCTCAGAGTGGTTCAATGCCTTGAACGCCCACTGGGACCCATGTTCACTGCAGGCCACAAGTGGAACTCATATATACGATCCCTCGCTAAAGATGTTGGAAACATTTTTGGTTCCTTGCCCCAGGAAGTATATAGCTCCTCCTGCTCTGTTCTATATTAACAAGAGTCAGATTAGACTTAACCTCTTCATGTCTCGGGACTCAACATATGACCTGGCGGTTCCGGCACCTATCATCGCTCAGTTGCGTCTCTGTCTTTGGGCAGAGTGCGTTCAGGGGCTTCTCTGCCAAAGGCCACAAGTGGAACTCATATAGAGGCAACTGAGAAAATTATGCTGAGATCTGCCCAGCCCTGGGGAAACATCTGCCCGAGGCCGCGCCCTCCTATTGCACAAGAGGGAGGGATCGGTGCTCGCACCGAAGCCAGGACAACCGATGGCAGTGGGGGCTGTGGACAATTTTTGTCCCTCGCCCGGGTGCACGCGCTCGGGTCCCCATTTGTCACATCTTGTCCTTGTGGGGGAACAAGTAAACACCGTAATGGTCAGCAAGCTTTTCTTGTTAGAATATTTACGACTGAGTAGTGAGTTCTATTCTCACTCGGTGCCCCATAATTTTTGGCCTTGTGCCGCATCTAACCCATGCTTAGAAAATCGCTATAATCTGGCGGTAGAGGAAAAACGTAATAGTAATCAGTGTTGTTGGAAGTCTGTAAGGAAAGCACCCAGATGTTTTATAATAACCTACTTAGCTCAAAGCGCTTTTAGTTCTCTGCAATATACTTCATTTAGAACCTCACACACTTATCTCAGCGTACTAACTACAAGTGCCTTTGAGAAAGGTGTGAATTCGTCCCATCTTCATGAATAGCAGGACAGAATTAATCCTATAGTCTTTGTTGTCAGCCAGTCTACCTCAGAAAGAAATGGCAACTTACTGCAGGAAAATCTTCTGCCTCGTCAGACATTAATCGAAAGAGACTGATTCTTACTCTAAGACACAGAGGTGATCGCCCCCGCATTCAGCCTTTTAATATGTTTTCGAGTGAAAAACTGCACGTGGAAATCATTACCTAATTGTTAGGTAGCCTTTCTGGTTTTCAACGTCTCTTGTCGGGTTTTTCCAAAGACTCGTCGTGGGCGTTTCATCAAGGTTGAGAATTCCTTGCTAATTCGCTGTGCACCGACTAAATCTTTTTTATTCTGAATTCAGGACGTGATCCAAGTTTATGCGTACGAACCATTTCAGCGTCTTGTTCCTTTCACACTTTTCCATTTAGCCCCCACCCCCAGGGTAATGATAATTTCTTGTGACTTGCTCCGATGTTTAGCGTTTTGTAGTACGTTGTAAAAATGATCTGTTTATTTTTCAGTGCTTTCTGACGTGGATACATATACAACTATCATCGCAATATTGACTTCTCTATTTGATAATTGCCACTAACCAAAACAAAATTCTTCCCCTCATTATTTAATATTATCCCAACGACTCTCCCATTTTTTTCCTATCCTCCCGTGTATACGATTCTGTGGCCGTTGCTTATAAAATCCGCATTGGTTTTTCTTATTGTCTTACATCCTCCCTTGATACTAGAATTCCGTCTTTCATTTCCGCTTTTACATTCTTCTGACTAACCGCACTGTTACAGTGTCTAAATAATCTATGCATTTATTGCAATCTTAATAGACAATTCCTGGATAACAGTCAAACAACACCGGTTGCATGTTCCCATCCTTACCTGAATCATACCTCGCTGTTATCGGATATTTGTGTTGTATCTTCTCTCTCGTTTTCTCTCGGCCGGGAGTCGCTAGATGCTTTTCGGTTCAGAGATGAAATGCATCCAAAACGGGGAATTTTAAAACTTAACTATTTATTTTATTCATGTCGACACGTACTAACTATACAATGGGGTGTGGCCCCTACCTCACTGGGGAGCCGTTTCAGACACGAAAGATAACACGTCTACATCGCTTGACGTGTAAGAACAAACTCAATGAAAAACCTTTCTCTATCATTTCCATGCTAGCTCAGCCAATCAAAGTCGGCTTCCTTATTTTTGCTTGCATCTGACACCAATGTCAACTTCAGGATATATGCATGGGTTTATATATGGGTTCGTTTACGAGCAAATACTCTTAGCAAAGTAATGGATCCATCTCTTCTCTATGAAGCTATGGGTTAATTAGTAAGATATGTTTCCCTAAATGATTATTATCTTAAAAAAAATTCTTAGTCTAAAATAATTTCTGGTTTTAAATAACGTAAAAGAGTTGATAATCCGTAGAAAACAAATTAGTCAATGAATAGTCTGTGTAAAAACAAATAAAACAAACAAACAAACAAATTAACAGTGCAGAGTGTCAAATGGCTACTGCAAAATTGTTCATATGCTTTTTTCAGGCTTTTTCTTTACTTTTTAATCTGTAGAATTCTTTTGGCTATGCCAATCCTGTCACGAGATGGATGTTTAGTTTATATAGAAATGGCGGTTCCTGACGTGGATACAAATCCATATCTGAAATAACTTCATCGGCATCTTAATCTATCTTCGTACAGTCACTATAACGTTACAAATTATTCGCAGAAATATGTAAAGAAAAATGCAGCCAGTATATTTACCCTATTCCCGAAGGTACTGAGTAGTGTCACACTAAATACTGACTCAAGCTAATTTAAGGACTCTAAAATCGAGTGATATGCTCTTATGTGAAACGTAGTTATTAGCTTAATTTCGATCTGAAAATTTCGATGTATAATCTTTAGTTTACATGATTAGTGTTTATCAGTGAATTCTTTACTAATGAAAGAGATTAAATTTAAAAATTAATATGTTCGTGTAAAATAAATTATTTTTCATTATTAAACTACAGACTTATTGATGAATGCACGCATATATACACGAACGAGCGCATGCGCACACATAACCCCCCTATATATATATATATATATATTAAGACATTTTTATGTTTATACATTCTTTTTTATAGATACAAATATTTAAGTAAATACACTGTTTATAATAAACAGTATTAACAACATTTACCGACCTGAATATCCAAGAAATTTTCGTATAAAATATGCGTCCTCCGATAGGAATCGAACCTGTATCCTATGCGGAACCATCAAATAGCATGACGCGATTTTACGGATTTCGCCATAGAGGAGCGGTCGATTTTATTCTGTGATGAAATCGGTAAAAGCAGGTCAGGCTATATGACGGTTCCGTATAGGAGACAGGTTCGAATCCTGTCGGAGGACGCATATTTTCTGTGACAATTTCTTGGACATTCAAGCCGGTAAATGTTGTTAATACTGTTTATTATAAATAGAGCATTTACTTAAATATTTGTATTTATAAAAAAAGAAATTTATAAACATAAAAATGTCTTAAAATAATTGGCGGACTTTGTCCATTTCATAATATATATATATTTCGTTTTCTCACATAGTAACATATGTTAGAAAACGAAATTATTTTTGCACCAACCTAATATATATATATATATATATATATATATATATATATATGTATGTATGTATATTATGTACAAGGAGCGATGGGTAAATTGTCGTCATTTTATATTTTTAATTTTGCGCATGCTCGTTGTTTCCTTTGATTTTGCCAACTGCACAGTATACTAGGGTTAGTTGGACACTGTCTGTGAGAACAAGAGCAACATGACGCCATTAACTCCACCAGAAATTTTGAAACGGTTTGCTGTACTGCTTGGCATTCACGCTGGAAATTCCAATACGAACATTTCAGAGATGACGACGTTGTCACTATTTATCTTCCCACAGGGCCTTGCGTCTAATATGGAGGCCTTGAGAAAGTAGTGTTGACCTGTGTCAAGACGATGACTGCTGAAAGACTTTATGTCTGGCTACAGGACTCTGCACCATACCACACATGCAGAAGAACCCATTCATGCCTGGCAGACAGTTTCTGTGACTACATCACCGCTTACATCTAGCTCCCTAACTCCCCAGATTTCAATCCAATTGATTATTATATGTCGGGTGCAGTTGAGCGAAAGACCAACGAAGTTCCATGTAACAGATGTAAGATGAGCTGAAGGCAAGAATTATGGCGGCATTCACCAATTTGAACAAAGCGATCCGTCCAGAAGAGGATTAAAGATTACGAAGTCGTCTGGAGGCCGTGATTGAAGCCAATGGTGATTTTATTGAATAAATCTACTCTAGTATTTCAAGACATTTTTGTAGAATTTTGGTAAATATATCTGTTAAAATGTTAATGTTATTTTCATTCTTGCGAAATTAGGTTTCATACTTACGACAATTTATCTATCGCACCCGTGACATAGAGACAGAGTTTGATTCGCTTAATTTTTAAATTGCAATTTTTTTTACCCAGATGTTTTCCCTTATCCTAGATTATTTTTCAAATATGGTTATTCTTTCTTTCTTTCTTTCTTTCTTTCGTTTTTCTTTCTTTCTTTCAAATAAGCTCATGTTTTATTTCTTTGTTTTTTACTTTTCTGTTTATGTTTGTTTATTTCTTTCTTGCTCGTTTAATTTTTCTTTCAAATAAACACATGTATTCTTTCTTTCTTTTTTCTTTCTTTCTTTCTTTCTTTCTTTCTTTCTTTCTTTCAAATATTCCTAAGCTTTTTTCTTTTTTCTTTCCTTTTTTCTTTCTTGACATTTTTTCTTTCAAATATGCCAACGCTTTCTTTCTTTCTGTCTTTCTTTCTTTTTTAAACTTTCTTTCAAATATTCCTAATCTTTTTTCTTTTTTCTTTCCTTTTTTCTTTCTTGACATTTTTTTCTTTCAAATAAACACATGTATTCTTTCTTTCTTTTTTCTTTCTTTCTTTCTTTCTTTCTTTCTTTCTTTCTTTCTTTCAAATATTCCTAAGCTTTTTTCTTTTTTCTTTCCTTTTTTCTTTCTTGACATTTTTTCTTTCAAATATGCCAACGATTTCTTTCTTTCTTTCTTTCTTTCTTTCTTTCTTTCTTTTTTAAACCTTCGTTCAAATATTCCTAAGCTTTTTTCTTTCCTTTTTTCTTTCTTGACATTTTTCTTTCAAATATGCCAACGCTTTCTTTCTTTCTTTCTTTCTTTCTTTCTTTCTTTCTTTCTTTCTTTTTTTCTTTTTTAAACTTTCTTTCAAATATTCCTAAGCTTTTTTCTTTCCTTTTTTTCTTTCTTGACATTTTATCTTTCAAATATCCCCAGGCTTTCTTTCTTTCTTTCTTTCTTTCTTTCTTTCTTTCTTTCTTTCTTTCTTTCTTTCTTTATCTATCAATGTATTTCGTTTCGTCGGCTTCCCTTTTTTGGTTTCCCTAATTATTATCAGTCTCTCTTCCTTCTTCTCTCCCTTCCTCCCATCCTATTTTCCAAATCTCTCTTACGTCTTTCTTTTTCTCTCTTTTTTCCTCTTTCAATTCGTCTCTTGCGTTTCCTCGTTCTAGAATTGCCCTATTTTCTTTCGCGCCTTTATATCTAGGACATATGTTGCGTTCTTCGTATTCGCTAATCTTTTCTTTATCAGCTTTTTAGGTTAATTTCATTTAGTTCATCACCAGCTTCCCTTTTGCCATCTCTATTCGCTATCTAAGGAAAAACATGGTCGACCCACCAGATTAACAACAGATCTGCCACACTTTGTTATTCCTCCCAATATTCGTTTGCATTTACCTTTCCTCTTTCTTTCTTTCTTTCTTTCTTTCTTTCTTTCTTTCTTTCTTT
This sequence comes from Acanthosepion lycidas, assembly GCA_963932145.1. Lineage (NCBI taxonomy): Eukaryota > Metazoa > Mollusca > Cephalopoda > Sepiida > Sepiidae > Acanthosepion > Acanthosepion lycidas. Next base: position 14,569,119 of record OZ010596.1, on the reverse strand, counting down.
TCGCACATCCCTCTTGCCGTCCGTATGCCTGACCATCTTGCGAGCCTTATCGGAACTATAATGCATCATGGCTGAAATACATTACTTTTTAGTACCGTGACTTATCAGTACAGGGTTTGCTCAAATTACCTACCTTTCTCAAGACATACGGATGCATATATAAACAAATATATTATTTTCTGGATAATTGGGATAACTGGAATACATCGGCCCTTCCCAATTAGCCGAGTGTGCTTTAGTTATATCCCTCTCTGGTCACTTTGCGATGCATTAAGTTAAACTTAGTCTATAAAAATCTGATTTTTCCCTTTCTGTTTAAGAGATTTTTGCAGGTCCAGAAGCTGGCAGAAGAATTGATTGAGATGTGGAAGGAAGTGCTGAAATGTTCTCGATCCGTCAAGCAAGGCGACAATGCTACTAAGACGCAAGTAGGAGGTAAATGTGAGTGAAAGAGAATGAGAAGACTTTGGTGAGGAGAAAGAGCAATAGAAGAATGTTTCAGGAAGTGAGATGATGGCGATTGGCGCTGAATTTAATTTTTAAAGATTTTAGGTAAGGTGAACAGTCTCCTCAAAGATGCAGAAGACACTTCAAGCAACAGAAATGTTGTTCTTTTTTTAAAATCTGAATCACCCCAAGCAAAACAGTAAGGCATCTAAACCACAAGCGGTTACAGAGTGTGGAAGAATTAGGACTAGAAACATTGATGATGAGCAGAAAGAGAAGAGAGTAATCAGGGGAACATTGCATTTAAAGTTTTGCAGTTTAAACTTAGATGGAAAGCATGGAGTCTGAAGGAAGTTCCACAAGCGAGAAGTGCGAGAGAAGAAATTTTTAGCATAGGACTTACGGCTACATCTAGCCAGCTGAACTGTAAATAAGAGATATTGTCCTCAGTCTAGTGCTGCACTTAAATTCAAAACCTCTAGATACCATAGTGAAGAGCTCATTTGAACAATTACCATGAAAGTATTTATAGAAAAGACATCGAGAGGCAACCTTACGGCGGTCTGAATGTGACTGGAGCCGAGCCGCCAGATCAGGACTAATAATATTGCAGATTCTTTTTTAGACTTTATCAAGGAGCTCAAGGTATATAGCAGGGGCACCTGACCAGATGTGACAACAATATTCTAAACATGAATGAATGGTAGACTTATAGATATGTAGATAGATTCCGAAGAGGAAAACAACTCGCCCTTCATAGTATACCGACTTTCTTAGCAGCTGACCTAGAAATCGATTCAATATAGTATTTCCACCTCATATCAGCAGAGAACGTGAGCCCGAGAAGGAACAGTGAGTCACTTTTCTGGAGGATAGCGTCAGCCATGCTGATGGAAGGCAGGTAGAAGTCTCTCAGATGGCTAACTGAGAGAAGTTTAGTTTTGGAGGCATTATAATTAACATGCCATCTTTGTCCTAGTTAAATATGGACTTGAGTGCGTTTTGGACGTCGGCTGCCAGTTTAACCTTTTCAGACCAGGAGTAAATAGTTGTGTATCAGCCTATGTACCAAGTTAAGAGCTGATGTCATCAGGAAGGTCATTAATGAAAATTAAAAGTAGAGTAAGACCAAGGATGGAACCCTGAGGGATACCTGAGTTACTAGAAAAGGATCTAAGCGATTGGTCGTTCAGGATAACTACAGAAGGATGCTGAGGATAAGATGGACCAAACATGTGAGCAACAACGTGGTTTTGAAGAGAATAATGAAAATAAAAAGGAAACTCATGTTTAACATAAGGAAGTGGCAGTTGAGGTTTCTGGGGCAGGTAACAAGGAAGGAGGGTTTAGAAAACCTGATACTCACAAGGCAGATTGAAAGAAAGAGGGACATAGGAAAACAGCACGTATCATACTTGATGGGCAGGAGCAAATAGATGGCAGCACAGGGGAGAAATAACAAAAGACAAAACTTATTAAGAGCTACAACAGACAGGAAGATGTGGAGGGCCATGATCAAGTATATCCTGAATGGACACAGCACATAAAAGGAGAAGGTAGCGGGGAAGCAAGAAACTGGAAGAGTGTTCCACAGGCGGGAAGTGCAAGAAAAGAAACTATTAGTATAGAAATTACGGTTACATTTAGGTATATAAACAGTAAAATGATGTGACCTAGCTGCCAATCTAGTAATTCGTTGAAATTTATGCGGTCGGGATATCAAGAAGGAGAGCTCATTAGAACAACTGCCATGAGAATATTTATAGAAAAGATAGATCGCGGTGGTGAGAACGAAGACGAGATTCCAGGTAAAGAATTTTCAAAACTGACCAAAATTAAAAATTTACTTGGAATGATTAAAAAGAATGTTTCAGTAACTTCCTGGATCACATGAAGTTACTGAAAGTGAAAGAAACAGGAAGGACATTATAAAAAACAGGGAGGACAATATTAGAAACAGGGTGGGAAATAAAAGAAACAGGGAGGACAATATAAGAAACAGGGAGGACAATATTAGAAACAGGGTGGGAAATAAAAGAAACAGGGAGGACAATATAAGAAACAGTGTGGGAAATAAAAGAAACAGGGAGGAAAATATAAGAAACAGGGAGGACAATATAAGAAACAGGGTGGGAAATAAAAGAAACAGGTAGAACAATATAAGAAACAGGGAGGATAATATAAGAAACAGGGAGGACAATATAAGAAACAGGGAGGACAATATTAGAAACAGGGTGGTAAATAAAAGAAACAGAGAGGACAAAATAAGAAACAGGGTGGGAAATAAAAGAAACAGGTAGGACAATATAAGAAACAGGGAGGACAATATAAGAAACAGGGTGGGAAATAAAAGAAACAGGTAGAACAATATAAGAAACAGGGAGGATAATATAAGAAACAGGGAGGACAATATTAGAAACAGGGTGGGAAATAAAAGAAACAGGGAGGACAATATAAGAAACAGGGTGGGAAATAAAAGAAACAGGTAGGACAATATAAGAAACAGGGAGGACAATATAAGAAACAGGGAGGACAATATAAGAAACAGGGTGGGAAATGAAAGAAACAGGGAGGACAATATAAGAAACAGGGTGGGAAATATTAGAAACACGGAGGCAATATTAGAAACAGGTTGGGAAATAAAAGAAACAGGGAGGACAATATAAGAAACAGGGTGGGAAATAAAAGAAACAGGTAGAACGATATAAGAAACAGGGAGGATAATATAAGAAACAGGGAGGACAATATAAGAAACAGGGAGGACAATATTAGAAACAGGGTGGTAAATAAAAGAAACAGAGAGGACAAAATAAGAAACAGGGTGGAAAATAAAAGAAACAGGTAGGACAATATAAGAAACAGGGGGGACAATATAAGAAACAGGGTGGGAAATAAAAGAAACAGGTAGAACAATATAAGAAACAGGGAGGATAATATAAGAAACAGGGAGGACAATATTAGAAACAGGGTGGGAAATAAAAGAAACAGGGAGGACAATATAAGAAACAGGGTGGGAAATAAAAGAAACAGGGAGGACAATATAAGAAACAGGGAGGACAATATAAGAAACAGGGTGGGAAATGAAAGAAACAGGGAGGACAATATAAGAAACAGGGTGGGAAATATTAGAAACAGGGAGGCAATATTAGAAACAGGTTGGGAAATAAAAGAAACAGGGAGGACAATATAAGAAACAGGGTGGGAAATATAAGAAACAGGGAGGACAATATAAGAAACAGGGAGGACAATATAAGAAACAGGGTGGGAAATAAAAGAAACAGGGAGGACAATATAAGAAACAGGGAGGACAATATTAGAAACAGGGTGGGAAATAAAAGAAACAGGGAGGACAATATTAGAAACAGGGGCGGAAATAAAAGAAACAGGGAGGACAATATAAGAAACAGGGTGGGAAATAAAAGAAACAGGTAGGACAATATAAGAAACAGGGAGGACAATATAAGAAACAGGGAGGACAATATTAGAAACAGGGTGGGAAATAAAAGAAACAGGCAGGGCAATATAAGAAACAGGGAGAACAATATAAGAAACAGGGTGAGAAATAAAAGAAACAGGTAGGACAATATGAGAAACAGGGAGGACAATATTAGAAACAGGGTGAGAAATAAAAGAAACAGGGAGGACAATATAAGAAACAGGGTGGAAAATAAAAGAAACAGGTAGGACAATATAAGAGGGAGGACAATATAAGAAACAGGGAGGACAATATTAGAAACAGGGTGGGAAATAAAAGAATCAGGGAGGACAATATAAGAAACCGGGTGGGAAATAAAAGAAACAGGTAGGACAATATAAGAAACAGGGAGGACAATATTAGAAACAGGGTGGGAAATAAAAGAAACAGGGAGGACAATATAAGAAACAGGGTGGAAAATAAAAGAAACAGGTAGGACAATATAAGAGGGAGGACAATATAAGAAACAGGGAGGACAATATTAGAAACAGGGTGGGAAATAAAAGAATCAGGGAGGACAATATAAGAAACATGGTGGGAAATAAGAGAGACAGGTAGGACAATATAAGAAACAGGGAGGAAAATATAAGAAACAGGGAGGACAATATTAGAAACAGTGTGGGAAATAAAAGAAACAGGGAGGACAATCTTAGAAACAGGGTCGGAAATAAAAGAAACAGGGAGGACAATATAAGAAACAGGGTGGGAAATAAAAGAAACAGGGAGGAAAATATAAGAAACAGGGTGGGAAATAAAAGAAACAGGGAGGACAATATAAGAAACAGGGAGGACAATATTAGAAACAGGGTGGAAATATAAGAAACAGGCAGCACAATATTAGAAACAGGGTGGGAAATAAAAGAAACAGGGAGGACAATATAAGAAACAGGGAGGACAATATCAGAAACAGGGTGGGAAATAAAAGAAACAGGAAAGACAATTTTAGAAACAAGGAGGAAAATAAAGGAAACAGGGGAGAAAATAAAAGAAACAGGCAGGACAACAAACGAAACATTGCGAACAATATAAGAAACAGGAAGGACAATATTAGAAACAAGGAGGAAAATAAAAGAAAAAGCGAAGAAAATAAAAGAAACAGAGAGGACAATAAAAGAAACAGGGAGGACACTAAAAGAAACAGGATGGACAATATAAAAACCAAGGAGGAAAATAAAAGTAACACGGAAGAAAATAAAAGAAACAGGGAGGATAATATAAGAAACAGGGAGGAAAATAAAATAAACAAGGTGGACAATATAAGAAACAGGGAGGACAGTAAAAGAAACAGTGAAGACAATAAAAGAAACAGGGAGGCCAATATTAGAAACAAGGAGGAAAATAAAGGAAACAGGTGAGAAAATAAAAGAAACAGGGAGGACAATATAAGAAACAGGGAGGACAATATAAGAAACAGGGTGGGAAATAAAAGAAACAGGAAGGACAATATGAGAAACAGGGAGGACAATATTAGAAACAGGGTGGAAAATAAAAGAAACAGGGAGGACAATATAAGAAACAGAGTGGGAAATAAAAGAAACAGATAGGACAATATAAGAAACAGGGAGGACAATATAAGAAACAGGGAGGACAATATTAGAAACAGGGTGGGAAATAAAAGAAACAGGGAGGACAATATAAGAAACAGGGTGGGAAATAAAAGAAACAGGTAGGACAATATAAGAAACAGGGAGGACAATATAAGAAACAGGGTGGACAATATAAGAAACCGGGTGGGAAATAAAAGAAACAGGTAGGACAATATAAGAGGGAGGACAATATAAGAAACATGGAGGACAATATTAGAAACAGGGTGGAAAATAAAAGAAACAGGGAGGACAATATAAGAAACAGAGTGGGAAATAAAAGAAACAGGTAGGACAATATAAGAAACAGGGAGGACAATATAAGAAACAGGGAGGACAATATTAGAAACAGGGTGGGAAATAAAAGAAACAGGGAGGACAATATAAGAAACAGGGTGGGAAATAAAAGAAACAGGTAGGACAATATAAGAAACAGGGAGGACAATATAAGAAACAGGGAGGACAATATAAGAAACCGGGTGGGAAATAAAAGAAACAGGTAGGACAATATAAGAAACAGGGAGGACAATATTAGAAACAGGGTGGGAAATAAAAGAAACAGGGAGGACAATATAAGAAACAGGGTGGAAAATAAAAGAAACAGGTAGGACAATATAAGAGGGAGGACAATATAAGAAACAGGGAGGAAAATAAAAGAAACAGGGAGGACAATATAAGAAACAGAGTGGGAAATAAAAGAAACAGGTAGGACAATATAAGAAACAGGGAGGACAATATAAGAAACAGGGAGGACAATAATAGAAACAGGGTGGGAAATAAAAGAAACAGGGAGGACAATATAAGAAACAGGGTGGGAAATAAAAGAAACAGGGAGGACAATATAAGAAACAGGGAGGACAATATAAGAAACCGGGTGGGAAATAAAAGAAACAGGTAGGACAATATAAGAAACAGGGAGGACAATATTAGAAACAGGGTGGGAAATAAAAGAAACAGGGAGGACAATATAAGAAACAGGGTGGAAAATAAAAGAAACAGGTAGGACAATATAAGAGGGAGGACAATATAAGAAACAGGGAGGACAATATTAGAAACAGGGTGGGAAATAAAAGAATCAGGGAGGACAATATAAGAAACATGGTGGGAAATAAAAGAAACAAGTAGGACAATATAAGAAACAGGGAGGAAAATATAAGAAACAGGGAGGACAATATTAGAAACAGGGTGGGAAATAAAAGTAACAGGGAGGACAATCTTAGAAACAGGGTCGGAAATAAAAGAAACAGGGAGGACAATATAAGAAACAGGGTGGGAAATAAAAGAAACAGGGAGGAAAATATAAGAAACAGGGTGGGAAATAAAAGAAACAGGGAGGACAATATAAGAAACATGGAGGACAATATTAGAAACAGGGTGGAAATATAAGAAACAGGGAGGACAATATTAGAAACAGGGTGGGAAATAAAAGAAACAGGGAGGATAATATAAGAAACAGGGTGGGAAATAAAAGAAACAGGTAGGACAATATAAGAAACAGGGAGGACAATATAAGAAACAGGGAGGACAATATTAGAAACAGTGTGGGAAATAAAAGAAACAGGGAGGACAATCTTAGAAACAGGGTCGGAAATAAAAGAAACAGGGAGGACAATATAAGAAACAGGGTGGGAATTGAAAGAAACAGGGAGGAAAATATAAGAAACAGGGTGGGAAATAAAAGAAACAGGGAGGACAATATAAGAAACAGGGAGGACAATATTAGAAACAGGGTGGAAATATAAGAAACAGGGAGGACAATATTAGAAACAGGGTGGGAAATAAAAGAAACAGGGAGGACAATATAAGAAACAGAGTGGGAAATAAAAGAAACAGGTAGGACAATATAAGAAACAGGGAGGACAATATAGGAAACAGGGAGGACAATATAAGAAACAGGGTGGGAAATAAAAGAAACAGGTAGGACAATATAAGAAACAGGGAGGACAATATTAGAAACAGGGTGGGAAATAAAAGAAACAGGGAGGACAATATAAGAAACAGGGTGGAAAATAAAAGAAACAGGTAGGACAATATAAGAGGGAGGACAATATAAGAAACAGGGAAGACAATATTAGAAACAGGTTGGGAAATAAAAGAATCAGGGAGGACAATATAAGAAACATGCTGGGAAATAAAAGAAACAGGTAGGACAATATAAGAAACAGGGAGGAAAATATAAGAAACAGGGAGGACAATATTAGAAACAGGGTGGGAAATAAAAGAAACAGGTAGGACAATATAAGAAACAGGGAGGACAATATTAGAAACAGGGTGGGAAATAAAAGAAACAGGGAGGACAATATAAGAAACAGGGTGGAAAATAAAAGAAACAGGTAGGACAATATAAGAGGGAGGACAATATAAGAAACAGGGAAGACAATATTAGAAACAGGTTGGGAAATAAAAGAATCAGGGAGGACAATATAAGAAACATGGTGGGAAATAAAAGAAACAGGTAGGACAATATAAGAAACAGGGAGGAAAATATAAGAAACAGGGAGGACAATATTAGAAACAGGGTGGGAAATAAAAGAAACAGGGAGGACAATCTTAGAAACAGGGTCGGAAATAAAAGAAACAGGGAGGACAATATAAGAAACAGGGTGGGAAATAAAAGAAACAGGGAGGAAAATATAAGAAACAGGGTGGGAAATAAAAGAAACAGGGAGGACAATATAAGAAACAGCGAGGACAATATTAGAAACATGGTGGAAATATAAGAAACAGGCAGCACAATATTAGAAACAGGGTGGGAAATAAAAGAAACAGGGAGGACAATATAAGAAACAGGGTGGACAATATCAGAAACAGGGTGGGAAATAAAAGAAACAGGAAAGACAATATTAGAAATAAGGAGGAAAATAAAGGAAACAGGGGAGAAAATAAAAGAAACGGGCAGTACAACAAACGAAAAATTGAGAAAAATATAAGAAACAGGAAGGATAATATTAGAAACAAGGAGGAAAATAAAAGAAAAAGCGAAGAAAATAAAAGAAACAGAGAGGACAATATAAGAAACAGAGTGGGAAATAAAAGAAACAGGTAGGACAATATAAGAAACAGGGAGGACAATATAGGAAACAGGGAGGACAAAATAAGAAACCGGGTGGGAAATAAAAGAAACAGGTAGGACAATATAAGAAACAGGGAGGACAATATTAGAAACAGGGTGGGAAATAAAAGAAACAGGGAGGACAATATAAGAAACAGGGTGGAAAATAAAAGAAACAGGTAGGACAATATAAGAGGGAGGACAATATAAGAAACAGGGAAGACAATATTAGAAACAGGTTGGGAAATAAAAGAATCAGGGAGGACAATATAAGAAACATGGTGGGAAATAAAAGAAACAGGTAGGACAATATAAGAAACAGGGAGGAAAATATAAGAAACAGGGAGGACAATATTAGAAACAGGGTGGGAAATAAAAGAAACAGGGAGGACAATCTTAGAAACAGGGTCGGAAATAAAAGAAACAGGGAGGACAATATAAGAAACAGGGTGGGAAATAAAAGAAACAGGGAGGAAAATATAAGAAACAGGGTGGGAAATAAAAGAAACAGGGAGGACAATATAAGAAACAGCGAGGACAATATTAGAAACAGGGTGGAAATATAAGAAACAGGCAGCACAATATTAGAAACAGGGTGGGAAATAAAAGAAACAGGGAGGACAATATAAGAAACAGGGTGGACAATATCAGAAACAGGGTGGGAAATAAAAGAAACAGGAAAGACAATATTAGAAATAAGGAGGAAAATAAAGGAAACAGGGGAGAAAATAAAAGAAACGGGCAGGACAACAAACGAAAAATTGAGAAAAATATAAGAAACAGGAAGGATAATATTAGAAACAAGGAGGAAAATAAAAGAAAAAGCAAAGAAAATAAAAGAAACAGAGAGGACAATAAAAGAAACAGGGAGGACACTAAAAGAAACAGGATGGACAATATAAAAACCAAGGAGGAAAATAAAAGTAACACGGAAGAAAATAAAAGAAACAGGGAGGATAATATAAGAAACAGGGAGGAAAATAAAATAAACAAGGTGGACAATATAAGAAACAGGGAGGACAGTAAAAGAAACAGTGAAGACAATAAAAGAAACAGGGAGGCCAATATTAGAAACAAGGAGGAAAATAAAGGAAACAGGTGAGAAAATAAAAGAAACAGGGAGGACAATATAAGAAACAGGGAGGACAATATAAGAAACAGGGTGGGAAATAAAAGAAACAGGGAGGACAATATAAGAAACAGGGAGGACAATATAAGAAACAGGGAGGACAATATGAGAAACAGGGTGGGAAATAAAAGAAACAGGTAGGACAATATGAGAAACAGGGAGGACAATATTAGAAACAGGGTGGGAAATAAAAGAAACAGGGAGGACAATATAAGAAACAGAGTGAGAAATAAAAGAAACACGTAGGACAATATAAGAAACAGGGAGGACAATATAAGAAACAGGGAGGATAATATTAGAAACAGGGTGGGAAATAAAAGAAACAGGGAGGACAATATAAGAAACAGGGTGGGAAATAAAAGAAACAGGTAGGACAATATAAGAAACAGGGAGGACAATATAAGAAACAGGGAGGACAATATAAGAAACCGGGTGGGAAATAAAAGAAACAGGTAGGACAATATAAGAAACAGGGAGGACAATATTAGAAACAGGGTGGGAAATAAAAGAAACAGGGAGGACAATATAAGAAACAGGGTGGAAAATAAAAGAAACAAGTAGGACAATATAAGAAACAGGGAGGACAATATAAGAAACAGGGAGGACAATATTAGAAACAGGGTGGGAAATAAAAGAATCAGGGAGGACAATATAAGAAACATGGTGGGAAATAAAAGAAACAGGTAGGACAATATAAGAAACAGGGAGGAAAATATAAGAAACAGGGAGGACAATATTAGAAACAGGGTGGGAAATAAAAGAAACAGGGAGGACAATCTTAGAAACAGGGTCGGAAATAAAAGAAACAGGGAGGACAATATAAGAAACAGGGTGGGAAATAAAAGAAACAGGGAGGAAAATATAAGAAACAGGGTGGGAAATAAAAGAAACAGGGAGGACAATATAAGAAACAGGGAGGACAATATCAGAAACAGGGTGGGAAATAAAAGAAACAGGAAAGACAATTTTAGAAACAAGGAGGAAAATAAATGAAACAGGGGAGAAAATAAAAGAAACAGGCAGGACAACAAACGAAACATTGAGAACAATATAAGAAACAGGAAGGACAATATTAGAAACAAGGAGGAAAATAAAAGAAAAAGCGAAGAAAATAAAAGAAACAGAGAGGACAATAAAAGAAACAGGGAGGACACTAAAAGAAACAGGATGGACAATATAAAAACCAAGGAGGAAAATAAAAGTAACACGGAAGAAAATAAAAGAAACAGGGAGGATAATATAAGAAACAGGGAGGAAAATAAAATAAACAAGGTGGACAATATAAGAAACAGGGAGGACACTAAAAGAAACAGTGAAGACAATAAAAGAAACAGGGAGGCCAATATTAGAAACAAGGAGGAAAATAAAGGAAACAGGTGAGAAAATAAAAGAAACAGGGAGGACAATATAAGAAACAGGGAGGACAATATAAGAAACAGGGTGGGAAATAAAAGAAACAGGGAGGACAATATAAGAAACAGGGAGGACAATATAAGAAACAGGGTGGGAAATAAAAGAAACAGGGAGGACAATATAAGAAACAGGGAGGACAATATAAGAAACAGGGAGGACAATATGAGAAACAGGGTGGGAAATAAAAGAAACAGGTAGGACAATATGAGAAACAGGGAGGACAATATTAGAAACAGGGTGGGAAATAAAAGAAACAGGGAGGACAATATAAGAAACAGAGTGAGAAATAAAAGAAACACGTAGGACAATATAAGAAACAGGGAGGACAATATAAGAAACAGGGAGGACAATATTAGAAACAGGGTGGGAAATAAAAGAAACAGGGAGGACAATATAAGAAACAGGGTGGGAAATAAAAGAAACAGGTAGGACAATATAAGAAACAGGGAGGACAATATAAGAAACAGGGAGGACAATATAAGAAACCGGGTGGGAAATAAAAGAAACAGGTAGGACAATATAAGAAACAGGGAGGACAATATTAGAAACAGGGTGGGAAATAAAAGAAACAGGGAGGACAATATAAGAAACAGGGTGGAAAATAAAAGAAACAAGTAGGACAATATAAGAAACAGGGAGGACAATATAAGAAACAGGGAGGACAATATTAGAAACAGGGTGGGAAATAAAAGAATCAGGGAGGACAATATAAGAAACATGGTGGGAAATAAAAGAAACAGGTAGGACAATATAAGAAACAGGGAGGAAAATATAAGAAACAGGGAGGACAATATTAGAAACAGGGTGGGAAATAAAAGAAACAGGGAGGACAATCTTAGAAACAGGGTCGGAAATAAAAGAAACAGGGAGGACAATATAAGAAACAGGGTGGGAAATAAAAGAAACAGGGAGGAAAATATAAGAAACAGGGTGGGAAATAAAAGAAACAGGGAGGACAATATAAGAAACAGGGAGGACAATATCAGAAACAGGGTGGTAAATAAAAGAAACAGGAAGGACAATATTAGAAACAATGAGGAAAATAAAAGAAAAAGCGAAGAAAATAAAAGAAACAGAGAGGACAATAAAAGAAACAGGGAGGACACTAAAAGAAACAGGATGGACAATATAAAAACCAAGGAGGAAAATAAAAGTAACACGGAAGAAAATAAAAGAAACAGGGAGGATAATATAAGAAACAGGGAGGAAAATAAAATAAACAAGGTGGACAATATAAGAAACAGGGAGGACAGTAAAAGAAACAGTGAAGACAATAAAAGAAACAGGGAGGCCAATATTAGAAACAAGGAGGAAAATTAAGGAAACAGGTGAGAAAATAAAAGAAACAGGGAGGACAACAAACGAAACAGGGAGAACAATATAAGAAACAGGAAGGAAAATATTAGGAACAAGGAGGAAAATAAAAGAAAAAGCGAAGAAATTCAAAGAAAACAGGGAGGACAATATAAGAATCAGGGAGGACAATAAAAGGCACGGGAAGGAAAATGTTAGAAACAAGAAGGAAAATAAAAGAAACAGGGAGCACAATATAAGAAACAGGGAGAACAATAAAAGAGACAGGGAGGACAATAAAAGAAACAGGGATCACAAAAAAAGAAACAGGGCGGGAAATAAAAGAAACAGGGAGGACACTAAAAGAAACAGGAAGGGCAATATAAGAATCAAGGAGGTAAATAAAAGAAACAGGGAAGAAGATAAAAGAAACAGGGAGGACAATATAAGAAACAAGGAGGAAAATAAAAGAAACAGGATGGACAATATTAGAAACAAGGAGAAAAATAAAAGAAACAGGAAGGAAAATAAAAGAAACAGGGAAGACAATAAAAGAAACAGGGTGGGAAATAAAAGATACAGGGAGGACAATATTAGAAACAAGGAGAAAAATAAAAGAAACAGGGATGACAATACAAGAAACAGGGAGGGCAATAAAAGTAACAGGGAGGACTTTATTGTCACAAGTAACAAGGAGAACAATATAAGAACCTCATTCAAGGACAGAATATGTCTATATATCAAGTGTGTTGGACTTCAGGGCGAATATATGGAAAGTATATATGGCTTTTCAAGGATCAACGATATTTTCAGCGTCCCCAATTATAGATATAAAAAAATATATAAAGTTTGATAAAGATAGATATACAGATAGATGCCTCATTCTATTCAAATACAATATACTAGTAGTATAACCCGTCTTCAACCGGGTCTTTCATTAATTGGAAATTTTACCGTTCAGTTGGAGCAGTTTAAGTCTAAAGACAGATCAACCGAAAGTCAATATTTGTAACAATAATTGGATGCAATTGAGGCACATCCCCAAATGGGGGGTCAACAATTCGTATGGGGAGTGCTGAAAAGGGCCGTTTTCGCGTTCTCGTTTCAGCCTCACGCACAGCAGTAGTTGAAGAGGCGTTTCTTCTTAGCCGTTGACTCCTTTGATCATCATTTTTCAGCCTCGCGCGCAGGAGCCTTCAGGCATGTTCTTCAGGAAAGCCGATGGCTACGTTGATCTTCGGACTCAGTGGATCTGATTTGAAGCATTCCGAGAGGCATTTTGAGACAGTCGAACTTAACGTCCTAAAGACAATTCGTTATCTCTTATTCGCATGGTGGACCTGGCGGCAGCTGTTTCGCCACCTAGGCAAGTTCTTTTCTTTGGTGGCATGTCTTAGGCAAGTATGAATTCCCAAATGGAATTCGTAGGCAAATACCAGAAGAGAACGCTGTAAAGCTACAGTGATCACTAATCTCGAATAACTTTAGGAAAGTTTGGAAAAATAAATGTTGAATAATAATAAAAAAAGCAAGCTTCCTTATTACTACGGTGAATGCAATGCAAAAACTAGCAGGACAATAAAAAAAATCAAATTGAGAAAGGCTAAAAAGGACAATGAAAACAACGCCTCAAAACTGTAGTAGTAGGCTTTATGCAACGGAAAAAGTAACCTCACCTGAGAGAGATTGAAGTTTGGCCAAGAGAAGAGGAATGTGTAATTTGGACTCAAAACCAGCGCTGTAAAATTATCTATCAAACAAAAGAAAAAATTTATCGAAAAAACTGGAAACGCGTAAACAACATCCGATCACACACAGTGTGTGTGTGTGTGTGTGAGAGAGAGAGAGAGAGAGAGAGATACGCACACATACACACATACATTTTGAGAATTATAAATATGGATATTTTTTTTTAAAGGTTTTATGAAAGATATATATCCAAGAAGAGATAGTAAATCGTAAAACGTTGCTGAGAGTTATAATGGATAGAAAGCAGTGGAGAGCCATTGTCCCCAACAATTTGAACTCAAAACCGGTACTGAAGAATTATCATTACTATTCGAATTATTTAATAGAAATTGGATGAAAACTGTGGAAACGCATAAACATTCGATCACACACACACACGCACACACACGTACATACATACACATTTTGAGAATTATTGATATTAATTATCATTATTATTATTATTATTATTATTGTCGTATCGCTCATTGTTATCAATGGCAGTTCAGTTCTTGAGACTTGACTTCTACCACATCTAAGCTACTCTTGGAAAATCACTATATACCACAATTACATGTTTTACCTGAACGAATAACCAAACTATGCTGTGAGGTGGTGACTTTTATCAACGGGGACAGACGATTCGATACAATGTTCCTTAGTACTTTTACTAGAATGGATCCCATTGAGATACATCTGAATGTATGAGGGTCTTCGGGAGTTCTTTGCATTATTCTTAATCTCGTATAATGTCTGGAATCTCTTCTCTTTCAACGGTGTATAATGTAGAGCTGTATTCAGCAGCAAAAATGAGATCGGATAACCGTGTTTCAACCCTGATGATTTTCTTGCATTCACTTTCGCACAGGTGCACTTGGAAATGCATTGATCCATCTCTTCTCCAGTAGCTATAGATTAAATAGCCGTTTAGAGTAAAAGTCAGAAATCGCAAGGAGCCAATTCTTGATTAGTTAGGATGACAAACCTGAGTTGGTCAGTCAGTACACAAATTAACGCAATGTTGTTTCACCGTCGATTGCGTAACTCTACTAGAGAGTGTCTGTTCATATATATATATATATATATATCAAAGGAACTTTCGTTTCCAATCACAAAGATCCTTAAATAGCTATCCGAAGATGGGTCGCCATTTTCAGTTTCTTTGCTAATGACTGTTACAGGGAAAGTTAACATTATTATAATCAATAATAATAATAATAATAATAATAATAATAATAATAATAATTTATTCAGGAAATAAGGAAGCCAACAAATTCAAAAGGGAATTTCAAGTGGTTGAAGAAATGCAAATAAACAATAATGCACGTACTGCAGCTCCAAAAACCTAAAAAAGAAAGCAAATGCAATGGACCAATTGCAAAGATGACAGCAGGAATAACCACTTTAAGGTCAACACTCTGCCCGTACCGAACAAGCTGAGGTAGACAAACCCAATACCCATCACTGATTGCGTAGTGCAGTGTTAAAAGCTAAAACCGAAGATTTTATTCTTGCTACACAGAACCAATCGTTACTGACGAGAAATTACCTGATTCTCTGATAAATATCCAAAAACAATTGTCCATCTTGTATCAAATGGCATCGTGTCAGGACCCACTGAATGTAAAACTCGGCATGATAGAGTGGGTCACTATCTGCAAAGGAAATTATGTAACATGTACGTAAAAGAAACTGCAAGAAACTGGTATGAACATCACCCTGACCCGGTTACGGAGATAGATTCTGAAACAATTCTATGGAACTTTCCAAATATCGTGATCAAAGACTACAAAACGATAATGTGCTTTCTTACTGGCATGGGAGTTCCTGCAGATTGTAATCTTTGAAGTTCTTCAAAAAACAATCAGAATACAAGGATTTGGAAATGAAAATCTCAAAAATGTGGCACATGAGGACAACAATAATTCAAGTTGAAGTTTGATTCCTCGGATTGATTAGAAAAGGTTCGATCTAGACTTATTGAAGGCATCCCGCGTGGTCCATGCCTTAAAGAAATTGCACACACAAGAACAGCTCAGATATTACGAAGTGCTTTTTATGTAAAATATCTGTGATCTTTGTTTTGTACAAAAATCTTCAG
This sequence comes from Acanthosepion lycidas, assembly GCA_963932145.1. Taxonomy (NCBI): domain Eukaryota; kingdom Metazoa; phylum Mollusca; class Cephalopoda; order Sepiida; family Sepiidae; genus Acanthosepion; species Acanthosepion lycidas. Next base: position 14,552,898 of record OZ010596.1, on the reverse strand, counting down.
TCGAGAATGCTATAATGTCAAATGAAAATGAAAATATTTCTAACTGGGCCATACCTGCCAGATTATACGTTAAAACCCTTCATCATCGCACATACTGGGATGTGATGGCTATGCCTGATATACCCTAATAAAGAATAAGTGTCGTATGTTTAGCGTTCGTATATTTGTCCTCCAGAGTAACTTTGATGGTATGCTGATCAACAAAGCAAGAACAGGATCAATAATAATAATAATAATAAGGTTTTATGCTTGCTGCACAGGACCAATGCTTGCTAACTAGGATTTATCAAGCACATATGCTAAAATATTGTGTCAGCCCAAAATGACGATTCTGTGATAAATATCCAGAAACGATTGATCAAGTTGCACGATATTGGCACCCACTGAATATAAAATCCGGCATGACAGAGTGGGCCAATATCTGCACTGGAAAATCTGCAACTTCTACGGGAAGGAAACTGAAGGAAAAGGGTATGAACACCACCCAGACCCGGTTACAGAGATAGGACCTGTTAAAATTCTATGGGACTACACAATACACACTGACAGAACAATCAAAGTCAAACGCTCAGATATTGTTATTAAAGACCACAAACAAAAAAAAGTGCCTCCTTATTGATATGGCAGTCCCTGCTGACTGCAATGTATCTTTGAAGATATTCAAAAAGCTGTCAAAATACAAGGACCTTGAAATCAAAATCTCAAAAATGTGGCACATGGGAACATCAACAATCCCTGTTGTAGTTGGAGCCCTCGGATTGATTGGAAAAGATTTCAATAAACTTATTGAAGGGATTCCTGGAAGCCCATGCCTTAAAGAAATACAAAAAATTATTCTCACGAGTACAGCCGACACCTAACGAATAGCGATATCTATGTAAAATATATTTTTGTGTGTGTGTGCGCGCGCGCACGTTCGTGTGTATGTGTTAGTGGAAAATGTCATGATGCCATTTCTAACCTTAGGTCTCTGGGCGGGATCCGGAAAGAAATGTGTACACAGCAGAAATCAAAGGAAATAATAATAATAATAATAATAATAATAATAATAAATTCCTTGCTTTTCAGTCCCCTTTTCTCTCCTCTAATAATTTTTTTTTTTTTTAACTTGTATTTCAAGTTTTAATCCCCACCCCAGACCTTAAGCGGACACCCGAGTCCATTTTTTTTTTTTTTTATGTCTATATACTGTAATCTAATTATCCCACTTGGAGGTGTCTCTCGGACTTCTACTAAGTTAAAACTTAGTATTATCTACCCAACTGAATACCATACACTGTTATGAACTTTTAACTTCGATATATTAATAAACCCACTATCTCAAATCTGGTCTTGCTCTTGGACCTTCTTCAAGTCTCGTCCTAAAGCTGGTCATCTGAACAAAATTACCCCTTGGCGGTCAAGGTTAAAACGCATCTCTAACAATTTCAATGAATACGAAAAATATCTCATACCGGATCGGCCGTCAACCGGGACAACAAGGGCCGCGTCCCTCAGAGAGGAACCAGTCTGAGGTCGAAAAGTCTGTCACTGGAACAAACTCTTCCACACACGAAGAGACACTAGGTCACCAAACCCGGATTATCGCCAACCTTGGACCAAGTGTCTCAATGCCAAATCGACTAGTAAAAATGAAACGAACGAAATGGAGCCGCGAAGAGTATCGACAAGTTATGACATCCTTCTTCACTGCACTCGAAAACCCAGCAAAGAACACCACCAATCAAACATACCAAATATGGAGAAATATTGTGGGAAATGATATAAGACCTAACCTCAATCCAAACATGCTTGCCAATGTCCGCAGAGATATCATGCGAAACAACAGACTCTCAAAGGCAGAAATAGATAAGATAAAATTAGATATAAGGCAAAATACTATGACCCATCACTCAAACTCTGTTGAGACGAATGTTGAAATAAAGAATGCGACAGAGGATGAGGTGGACGCTAAAGCGAATGAAATACGAAATCATCTCCCAGGAAATGAAACCGAAGATTCTGCCTTAGACACAACCTCTAGTTCTCCAGAAATTGTCACTGAAGATGACTCCAGGTACATTAATTTAGAATTCCTTCAAAAACCACGAAGCTGAAATCGCCGAAGCGAAAAATGACGTCATCCAAGTACTCAGCAGAGTAACTTTCATACAATTGTCAGACAGAGACCAGCTCCCGAAAATCCATATGACAAATCCCAACAAGCACATCGTGAAAATATACAATGCTGCCCTGGAAACACTGTTAACAGATAAACCACCGGGAAACATAACAGAAGTTAACAACGTCATATACGCAACAGCTCTAGCAGCGACTCGGAAGCTTGGTGTCAAGACAATAAATAGAATTAACAGACACAGAGAACCAGCTTGGAAAACCAAACTGATACGAGAAATAAAACAAATCAGATGTGAGCTGTCTATATTAGATGAGCTCACCAGAAACCCTAATATTTCCACACGTAAATCCAAAAAGATCAAACGGAAATATAGCATTAAATCCCTAATTGATATTCCATCGATCAAGGAAATTCTGAAACAGAAACTTCAGCTAAAAGCACAGAGAACAAGACGATACGAGAAACGTTGTAGATTCTATCGCCAAAATAAAACATTCCGAACAGATCTTAAGAAATTTTACATGGAAATTGGAAAAACGCCTATACATGTCGAAACGCCACCATCGATTGATAATGTACAGACATTTTGGGAAAATATTTGGAGCAACCCAAAGGAATGTAACCCAAATGCAGAATGGATACGGCGTGAAGAAGAACGACTGCTGGATACACCTCTGCAAGAATGGGTAAATATATCCACAGATGATGTTAGGCAAGCACTAACGAAATCCCAAAAATGGAAATCCCCAGGAAATGACAAGGTGCCCAATTTCTGGCTGTATCATCTCTCATCTACCCATGGCATACTTGCAAAAACATTATCAACGCTTGTAAATAATCCCAATAAAATCCCGGAATGGGTTACTGAAGGTATTACATACCTCATACCAAAAACAACTGAAACAGACGACCCGAAAAATTATAGACCGATAACATGTCTTTCCACAACGTATAAGTTGATCACGTCTGTACTGACGAACCGTACTTACTCCTTCTTCGAAACAAACAGCATTCTCCCGCTGGAACAGAAGGGATGCAGTAGAGGTTCATATGGCTGCAAAGATCAACTTCTGATAAATAAAATGATCCTGGAAAATTGCAGGAGACGACGCAGAAATCTCAGTGCAGCGCGGATTGATTATCGTAAAGCCTTTGATAGTGTTCCACATTCTTGGATCCTTAAGGCTTTGGAAATGTACAAAGTCTCCCCTGTGGTATTAAACTTTCTTAAGCACAGCATGGGGATGTGGAACACAAAACTATACCTTAGGCACACCGGGGGCACTGCTATATCCAACCGTGTGAATATCCGACGTGGAATTTTTCAAGGAGACTCTCTGTCACCCCTTCTGTTTTGTTTATCCTTAACCCCTCTTACACATGAACTGAACAACAGTAGCTATGGTTACAAAATAAATAAGAAAATTTTCAATCACCTACTATACATGGATGATCTCAAACTCTTTGCCAAAGACGACAATGAGTTGAAAGGCCTCCTCAATATTGTAAAATACTTTAGTGACGACATAGGTATGGACTTCGGATTAGATAAATGTGCAAAAGTAACATTCAAGAAAGGTAGAATTACAGAAACACCCTCAATAGATTTAGATTTTGTCACAAAGATTAGGGAATTGGAGCATGAAGAAGCTTATAAGTACCTAGGAATTAGCGAAGGAGATGGCATACAACACCCCCAAATGAAAGAAAAAATAAGAAAAGAGTACTACAGGCGTGTACGTCTGATACTAAATACTGAACTAAACTCAAAAAATAGAATATCAGCTATAAACACATTGGCTGTCCCAGTGGTGCATTACAGCTTTAATGTCCTTAACTGGACCATAGCTGAAATTAAGCGAATGGACGCCAAAACGAGAAAGCTTCTCACTTGCTATCGCATGCATCATCCCAAAGCTGATGTTGATCGTCTGTATGTGCCCAGATCCGAAGGAGGCAGAGGATTAGTTCAACTAGAACTGTCCTACAAAACTACAACAATTGGCCTCCAAAAATACTTGGAAACTACAGAAGACTGGATGATGGTATGCGTCAAGGAACATGAAAGTAGTAAGCGTCTTTACTCCGTAATGAAAGAAGCCAACAAATTCAAACTGGAGCTTCAAATGGGCGTAGAGATGCAACTACAGCACAATACACCGGCTGAAACTGCAAAATACTTGAAAAAGACAGCAAAGACGAATGCAACCGACCAGATACAGAAGCGATGGCAAGATAAACCGCTTCATGGCCAATACTCTGCCCGTATCAACCAAGCTGATGTAGACAAAACCCGTACCCATCAGTGGCTACGCAGTGCAAGGTTGAAAGCGGAAACTGAAGGTTTTATCCTTGCTGCGCAGGACCAATGCTTGCTAACTAGGAATTATCAAGCACATATACTAAAATATTGTGTCAGCCCAAAATGCAGATTCTGTGATAAATATCCAGAAACGATTGATCATCTTGTATCAGGTTGCACGATGTTGGCACCCACTGAATATAAAACCCGACATGACAGAGTGGGCCAATATCTCCACTGGAAAATCTGCAACTTCTACGGGAAGGAAACTGAAAGAAACTGGTACCAACACCACCCAGACCCAGTTACGGAGATAGGACCTGTTAAAATTCTATGGGACTACACAATTCACACTGACAGAACAATCAAGGCCAACCGCCCAGATATTGTTATTAAAGGCCACAAACAAAAACGGTGCCTCCTTATTGATATGGCAGTCCCTGCTGACTGCAATGTATCTTTGAAGATATTCAAAAAGCTGTCAAAATACAAGGACCTTGAAATAGAGGTCTCGAAAATGTGGCATATGGGAACATCAACAATCCCTGTTGTAGTTGGAGCCCTAGGACTGGTTGGAAAAGATTGCAGTAGACTAATTGCAGGGATTCCTGGAAGCCCATGCCTCAAGGAGATACAAAAAATTGTTCTGACAAGTACAGCCCACACTTTACGAAGGGCTCTATCTATGTAATTTTTTTTTTTTTTTTTTGTCAGTGAAAAGTGTCATGATGCCATTTCTAACCTTAGGTCCCTGGGTGGGACCTGGAAAGAAATGTGTAAACGCCAGAAAGCAAAGAAAATAAAAATAATAATAATAAACCCAAGCAATACCGAATTTAGTTAATCTCCTCTTACCAATTCTTATCACCAAGTTATCGATTCATAAAATTTTGATACTAAACGGTAAGAAGATTGGATACGGTGAGGCTTACATCAGTTATAGGAAAGTTTATGATATAATAACACAAGGCTGGATAATTAAAACCTTTAAACTGTTTGGTTTTCAACAAACATAAAAAAGTTTGATCAAGAAATGTATAAAATAGGGATATACCGAATCAGAATATTGAATTGGAGACAAGTGGTAACCATATAAGGAATGTAAGCAGTGGGTTGTGTATTTTCCAACTACACGGTTATCAACATTGTTATTTCTCCTAATAATATCATTCACAAATCTGTACCGAGGCAACATCAACCATCTATTTAAGGATGGTCTTTGAACAAGAAGGACACTATTTACAATATTGGGACTATTGTCCTCATCTATGTCTCCATATTTATTACAACGTTTCGGCCGTTGTACGCTCCAGCCTTCTTCAGGTGGTTGGAATATCGAACTGAACAATTTATTTCGCTCACTGGGCTAGTCTGTTCTAGTTACACGTGCCATGTTCAGTGGATATCAGTTATCAGTTATCTCCTGTTAATTCCACTCTCCAGGTTCCCCACTGCCTTAACCGTGTATTGAACTCACACTCTGAGTCCTGTCAGTGGATCTAATAACGGCTTTATACACTGTGCCATGTATCCTTGAGGAAACGTTGTAATAAATATGGTGACAAAGATGAGGGCAACAGTCCGAATAATGTAAATAGTCTATATAATATCTCATCTCACAAATATAGACAGATACTGAAAAACCCGAAACGTTGTAATAAATATGGCGACAAAGATGAGAACAATAGTCCGAATAATATAAATAGTGTACATAATACCTCATCTCACAAATATAGACAGATACGGAAAGGCCGAAACGTTCTAATAATTATGGTGACAAAGATGAGGTTTACCGTTACCGAATTTTCTGTTACCGAATTTTCAATTACCGAATTTGCCTACCTTTTCAAAATAACCGAATCTTCCGTTACCGAATCTTCTGATTCCGAATCTTCCGTTACCGAATCTTCCGTTACCGAATCTCCCGTTAGGAAATTTTCCATTACCGAATTTTCCTACCTTGTCAAAATTACCGAATCTTCCGTTACCGAATCTTCCGTTACCGAATTTTCCATTACCGAATCTTCCGTTACCGAATTTTCTATTACCGAATTTTCCGTTACCGAATTTTCCTACCTTGTCAAAATTACCGAATCTTCCATTACCGAATCTTCCGTTACCGAATTTTCTTACCTTGTCAAAATTACCGAATCTTCCGTTAGCGAATCTTCCGTTACCGAATCTTCCGTTACCGAATTTTCTTACCTTGTCAAAATTACCGAATCTTCCGTTACCGAATCTTCCGTTACCGAATCTTCCGTTACCGAATCTTCCGTTACCGAATTTTACTACCTTGTCAAAATTACCGAATCTTCCGTTAACGAATTTTCCGTTACCGAATTTTCAATTACCGAATTTACCTACCTTTTCTAAATAACCGAATCTTCCGTTACCGAATCTTTCGATTCCGAATCTCCCTTTACCGTATTTCCATTAACGAATTTTCCGTTACCGAATTTTCCAACCTTGTCAAAATTACCGAATCTTCCGTTACTGAATCTTCCGTTACCGAATCTTCCTACCTTGTCAAAATTATCGAATGTTCCGTTACTGAATTTTCCGTTACCGAATTTACCTACCTTTTCAAAATAACCGAATCTTCCGTTACCGAATCTTCCGATTCCGAATCTTCCGTTACCGAATTTTCCATTACCGAATTTTCCTACCTTGTCAAAATTACCGAATCCTCCGTTATCGAATCTTCCGTTACCGAATCTCCCGTTACCGAATTTTCCATTACCGAATCTTCCGTTACCGAATTTTCCATTAACGAATTTTCCGTTACCGAATTTTCCAACCTTGTCAAAATTACCAAATCTTCCGTTACCGAATCTTCCGTTACCGAATCTTCCGTTACTGAATTTTCTTACCTTATCAAAATTACCGAATCTTCCGTTACCGAATTTTCCGTTACCGAATTTTCAATTACCGAATTTACCTCCATTTTCAAAATAACCGAATCTTTCGTTAACGAATCTTTCCATTCCGAATCTTCCGTTACCGAATCTTCCGTTACCGAATCTACCGTTACCGAATCTCCCTCTACCGAATTTCCATTAACGAATTTTCCGTTACCGAATTTTCCAACCTTGTCAAAATTACAGAATCTTCCGTTACCAAATCTTCCGTTACCGAATCTTCCGTTACCGAATCTTCCTACCTTGTCAAAATTATCGAATCTTCCGTTACTGAATTTTCCGTTACCGAATTTACCTACCTTTTCAAAATAACCGAATCTTCCATTACCGAATCTTCTGTTACCGAATCTCCCGTTACCGAATTTTCCATTACCGAATTTTCCAACCTTGTCAAAATTACCGAATTTTCCAACCTTGTCAAAATTACCGAATCTTCCGTTACCGAATCTTCCGTTACCGAATCTTCCGTTACCGAATTTTCTATTACGGAATTTTCCGTTACCGAATTTTCCTACCTTGTCAAAATTACCGAATCTTCCGTTACCGAATCTTCCGTTACCGAATCTTCCGTTACCGAATTTTCTTACCTTGTCAATATTACCGAATCTTCCATTACCGAATCTTCCGTTACCGAATTTTACTACCTTCTCAAAATTACCGAATCTTCCGTTACCGAATCTTCCGTTACTGAAATTTCTTACCTTATCAAAATTACCGAATATTCCGTTACCGAATTTTCCGTTACCGAATTTTCAATTAACGAATTTACCTACCTTTTCCAAATAACCGAATCTTCCGTTACCGAATCTTTCGATTCCGAATCTTCCGTCACCGAATCATCCGTTACCGAATCTCCCTTTACCGAATTTCCATTAACGAATCTTCCGTTACCGAATCTTCCTAACTTGTCAAAATTATCGAATCTTCCGTTACTGAATTTTCCGTTACCGAATTTACCTACCTTTTCAAAATAACCGAATCTTCCGTTACCGAATCTTCCGATTCCGAATCATCCGTTACCGAATCTTCCGTTACCGAATCTCCCGTTACCGAATTTTTCCATTACCGAATCTTCCGTTACCGAATTTTCCAACCTTGTCAAAATTACCAAATCTTCCGTTACCGAATCTTCCGTTACCGAATCTTCCGTTACTGAATTTTCTTACCTTATCAAAATTACCGAATCTTCCGTTACCGAATTTTCCGTTACCGAATTTTCAATTACCGAATTTACCTCCATTTTCAAAATAACCGAATCTTCCGTTAACGAATCTTTCCATTCCGAATCTTCCGTTACCGAATCTTCCGTTACCGAATCTACCGTTACCGAATCTCCCTCTACCGAATTTCCATTAACGAATTTTCCGTTACCGAATTTTCCAACCTTGTCAAAATTACAGAATCTTCCGTTACCAAATCTTCCGTTACCGAATCTTCCGTTACCGAATCTTCCTACCTTGTCAAAATTATCGAATCTTCCGTTACTGAATTTTCCGTTACCGAATTTACCTACCTTTTCAAAATAACCGAATCTTCCGTTACCGAATCTCCCGTTACCGAATTTTCAATTGCCGAATTTTCCTACCTTGTCAAAATTACCGAATCCTCCGTTATCGAATCTTCCGTTACCGAATATCCTGTTACCGAATTTTCCATTACCGAATTTTTCTACCTTGTCAGAATTACCGAATATTCCGTTACCAAATCTTCCGTTACCGAATCTCCCGTTACCGAATTTTCCATTACCGAATCTTCCGTTACCGAATTTTCCATTAACGAATTTTCCGTTACCGAATTTTCCAAACTTGTCAAAATTACCGAATCTTCCGTTACCGAATCTTCCGTTACCGAATTTTCCTACCTTGTCAAAATTACCGAATCTTCCGTTACCGAATTTTCCTTTACCGAATTTTCCGTTACCGAATTTTCAATTACCGAATTTACCTACCTTTTCAAAATAACCGAATCTTCCGTTACCGAATCTTCCGATTCCGAATCTTCCGTTACCGAATCTTCCGTTACCGAATTTTCCATTACCGAATCTTCCGTTACCGAATTTTCCATTACGGAATTTTCCGTTAGCGAATTTTCCTACCTTGTCAAAATTACCGTATTTTCCGTTGCCGATTTTTCCGGGCACGGGAAGAAGCGATGGTATCAATGTCTGAGAAATCATGAAAACGGTCTGAGAAAGACTGGGGTTACAATTATCTTTGTATTTAAGAAGCATTTGAAATAAGATATCATGAAGACTGTGTGCATCGTGCGCATTTGTAAGATACTAACGTTAAAACTGAATGAAGAGAACTCAATATCAGCTATGAGCGTTTGAATGAGCTCGAAATGCCATTTGCAGATCGGGGACACTAAAATCAAGCAGGTTCAGAAGTTTAAATATCTGGGAAGTATTTTGACGAAGGACGGTAAGTGCGACGCTGAAATCCGAAGACGTATTGTTGCGATGGCCAAGGACGCACTCCAAATGCTGCGCAGAGTATTGCGAGACAGAAGAATCTCTTTGTTAACAAAGAAAAGAGTACTGATCTGCTACGTGACATCTGTCTTCCTTTACGGCAGCGAATGTTAAACGGTCTCCTTAAAGATGAAGAAGAGACTCGAGGAAACGGAGTTCTACAGAAGGATGATGAGGATATCATGGATCGAGCCTGTGAACAACGATGAGGTCTTAGAGAAGATGCAAACAAGGAGGAAGCTTATACTTAACATCAGTAACAGGCAGATGAAGTTTCTGAAACACGTAACGAGAAAGGAGTGCTTGGAGAATCTGATACTCACAGGTCGAATAGAGGGAAAGAAAGACAAGGGAAAGCAACGCATGACATACCTAGTGTGCTTAAGCAAGTGGATGACACAACATGGTCTGGGGGAGGTGGCAGAGAGATGAAACTTAGTGAAAGCGACAAGAGATAGGGAAAGTGGAGAGCCATGACCGTCTACGTCCTGAATGGATACGGCACATAAAAAGAACTATAGCTGTGTCGCCCATTGCATCCAAGATCTTCGCACCACTGGTTACAATATCAAATATTTTCCTTCATCCATTATTGTTGAAATAAAAAACCGCATGGTATGCCATAAAGCAAACAGTCTGTATTTTTTGACAACACTACGTTCTAACTGAAGGCCAGTTCTGGGTATGACGATAAACTACATCCGCGTCCCGGGTATGACGATAAACTACATCCGTGTCCCGGGTAAGACGATAAACTATGTCCAACAGGAAGGCCTCTGATCAGACGGTTTTGAGGAGCGTGGAACCACCTCTTAATTGCTGGTGTTCCCAGATCCACCCTGACTTAGGGTGGTAGCACCTGTTTGGGTCCCAGCTATGGGCAAATAGTTAACCCTGAAACTGTGGTATGAAAGTGTAAAAATAAGTTTTATACCAGAAATTCTTCGTAAAAAATTATTACCAGGAATACATTTTTGTAGAAAAAAAACTATTACAGGCAATATACTTTTGAAGGAAAAATATTACCAGAAATAGATTTTTGGCAAAAAGAAAATATTACAAGCAAATAAATGTTGATATGCCGTAAAACAAACCAAACCAAACCAAACCAAACTAACTGAAAGCAACTGTGTAACATCGTCTTGTATATATATATACAAATATACATGGCAGTTCATCTAAAATAGAATTTTATCAAATTAAATCCATCATGTTCCCGGAATGTATTCTGTGGGCACAACAGGGACAAATAGAATTTTACAATAAAGTAATATTCCGTTAATTAGCAGTACATGTGTAATTTTATGACAACTGTTATCGGACAAAGGAATCGAATTTGGCATTTATGATTATAATAGATATATGGATCAGCATGCGTATATATTCAGATAGCTAATAGCAATCTACAGGGAGTGATGGGTAAATTGGCGCCATTTTATATTTTTAGATAGATAGATTTGAATAGACCAAAATAGATAGATAGATAGATAGATAGATTACAATAGACCGAGATAGATAGATAGATAGATAGATAGATAGATAGATAGATAGATAGATAGATAGATTTGAATAGACTGCTATATACAGGTAGATAGATAGATTTGAATAGATCGAAATAGATAGATTTGAATAGACCGAGATAGATAGATAGATAGATAGATAGATAGATAGATTAGAATAGACCGAGATAGATAGATAGATAGATAGATTAGAATAGACCGAGATAGATAGATAGATAGATAGATAGATAGATTAGAATAGACCTAGATAGATAGATAGATAGATAGATAGATAGATAGATAGATAGATTCACATGTACACGTCCTCAGTATTTTTGATGATCACCAGCCAATGACTAACACAATGTCATATGAATGCCTTATGTGTGAATCGAACACTCCATGTCTCCCGTGATAACACTTTGCTATCATTTTATTTCCAAATGTTCAATGATTGCACTTTCTGCTTGCATGCATGTATATGTGCATACGTATGTGTAAATGTAGTTTTGCATATGCTGCAACCCATATGCGTGTTTGTGTGTGTCTGCGTGTGTGTCTTTGTGTGTGGCTGTGCTTCTGTGCTTCTGTGCCTCTGTGCTTGCGTGTTATTTTGTTGTGTCACTGTACATGCCCGCTCGTCCCCGTATCTATATGCGTGTGTGGATGGGACTTCGCATGTCTGTCTGCCAGTGTGCCTGTGTGCCTGTGTGTGTGTATGTGTGTGTTTATTTGTGGGCTTCTCTGTAAATCAACATTTTCGCGCGCATGCACGCGCATGCGCCTACGTGCATATCCAATCGACACTGATAACACGTCTTTCCGATAAGGAAGGATCTCTAAAGAACTTAATACTACTACTACTACTACTACTACTACTACTAATAATAATAATAATAATAATAATAATGATAATAAAACGAAGAAGAAGAAGAAGAAGAAGAAGAAGAAGAAGAAGAAGAAGAAAGTAAAAGTACAGATAAGTAAAATATAAAAAATAAATAAAATTAAGCAAAATAAAAAGGGTTCTTAGATTAACAGATGCCACAGTAGATACGAAAATGGCAAACTCCGGGGTGCGGGTGCGGATGGTGGAGGTGGAGAATTCTTGGGAATGTGGTGCAGTGCTAAAGGCGTGGTGGGGAAGGGATGTAAAGGGACAGAATAGATTGTGTCGATTTTAACGGCGGGGAGTAGGGTGGCTTGGCGTTGTACGATGCGGTAAGGGAGAGTGGCGGTGTCGGCGGCGGTGGTTTGAAAGGGTTAAGAATAAGATATATTAGATTCGTAAAGGAGATGAAACGACGAACAGACAGACGGGATGATTGACGAAGGGGACGAAGAAGACCGCGAAATATGTTTTGAAAGAAAACAGATTTGGCTTAGAGAAAAAAGAAAGAAAGAGAAATGGTAAAATAAGCTCCACCACCCTTTTACTGCAATCATATACGCATACAAAGAAGAAGAAAAACACATGGATGTAAATCTGGATGATTATTGTCGAAATCTGTTCACGTTGTCGAAACGAGCGAGGAAAAACGCTAAAAAGTCCCCACCCCTGTAGAAACAAATGAAGACACGCGCAAAGATATAAGCAGAAAATGTTATATCGGAAATATCATTATGTCATATATATATATATATATATATATATATATATATATATATATATATATATATGTGTGTATGTGTGTGTGTGTATGTGTGCTTAAGAGGAATTTCTTAATACATATGCAAGGACTCAAGACCTCGGATTTATATATATATATATATATATATATATATATATATATATATATATATTATAATAACAAGAAAGAACAGTAAGATATATAATCCAGTGTTCTTATTGATATTTTTATTTTTACAATACAGTGCTCAATGTAAATTCGTTGAAAAATATACGCCTCCCCTTCCTAAACGTAACTCCTTTTTCGAACGTAACTCGTAATTGATACAATAATAGTTAACAATAAAAATGAACACGCTACCGCTCCTGTCTAAATGATTGGATTTTTCTGTATCCTTGGAAACAAAAAATTATGAATTGTATGTGCGTTTTAAACTCAGTAAATTTAAAAATAAGTTATTACAAAAATTCACTTGAAGATGAAACAGAACTGATGCTTTTAATTTAATTATATAATAAATTTGAAAGCTTTTAGCTTCGGTTTTTGAAACATGGTAATTCCTGCGTAGCGGAAAAATATTTGTTAAATCAGTTAATATATATATATATATATAAATATATATATATATAGTCATGCACAGACAGACTGTTTCTCTGTTTCACAGCTCATCAGTGTGGCTAGAAATCTGATTACTTCAAGCCAGGGGCGACCCAACTAATTTAGCATTAATCGGAGATTTTACCCCTGAGTTATCAGCACTTGAGTGAGAGGATGGCGAATTTTCAGTAACTTATTCTTTAAATAAAAACGCCAATGACCGACAGGACTCTATTTATGGAAGAGCTTTGCAATATTAGCAGCAGTATTCATTGTTTACTAATTCACGCTTTCCTCCCAAGAGTGCTGGACCGAATTAAATTTTTCGGAGGCGTATATATTGCCATCCACAGACAGACTGTTTCGCTCTTACACAGCTCATCAGTGAGGCTAGACATACGATTGCTTCAAGCCGGGAGCAAAACCCGTCAGGTTTGACAACAGAAATTTTACCCCTGAGCAATCAGCGCTTGGTGGAGAGGAAGGCTAATTTTTACGTACTTACTCTTTGAATAAACCCGCCAATGACTGATAAGGTTCAATTCATGGAAGAGCTTTGCAATATTAGCAGCATTAATCATTGTTTACTAATTAACGATTTCCTCCCAAGAGTGCACGACCGAATTAATTTTTTCGTTCAGAGTTTAGAGTTGAATCAGACCAGGAAAAAGTAGTATTAAAAAGTACTCATTGCACGTGTGAAAAAAATTAAATTAAATTAAATTAAAAAATAACATGTAGAGATTTTAACTTCCAAAATCAGGAGGTCAGTTGAATCCGCTACCTTGGTTTCAACCTTACGGTACGCTCAGGCGATTTTTGTCAAATGACCACTTAACGGTTTATTTTTTTTTAAATAATGAACCCTATATAATTTAAAAAAATAAACAAACGCACAAAGTTGTGTGTGACGGAAAGGGTGAAGAAGGATGCAAAGAAAGAATATTGGGGAAGAAAAGAAAAGTAAGGGTAGTATAAAAGTATGTGTGTGGGAGGGTAACTGAAATGTACAATTTTTTTTACCCTGCCTCATATGTGCTTAAGAGGATTTTCTTAATATATATGCAAGGACTCAAGACCTCGGTTTAATATATATATATATATATATATATATATATATATATATATATATATATATATATATATATTACAATAAAAAGAAACAACAGTAAGATATATAGTCTGGTGTTCCTTATTGATATTTTTATTTTTACAAAACAATGCTCAATGTATATTTACAGAGTATAAATGTTATAAATTAACTGATTCAAAATATGGTTTCTTCGCTACACAAGAATTACCATGTTTCAAAATTATATAATTAAATTAAAAGCATTAGTTCTGCTTAAATAATAGTTAATAAAAATGAACACTCTACCGCCTCTGTCTAAATGATTGGATTTCTTTCTTTCCTTGGAAACAAAGAATTATAAATTGTATGTGCGTTTAAAACTCCGTAAATTTAAGAATAAGTTATTCCAAAATTCGTTTGGAGATGAAACAAAACTATTGCTTTTAATTTAATTATATAACTAAATTTAAAATTTTTAAGCTTCGGTTTTTGAAACATAATAATTCCTGTGTCGCGAAGAAACCATATTTTAAATCAGTTATATATATATATATATATATATATATATATATATATATATATATATATATATATATGTGAACATAGAAGTCAACACTTAGAGGCGACAGTCTCTTTCATGCTAGATGCAATCGTTAGGCCTGACGATTGCATCTAGCATGAAACAGACTGCCGCCTCTAAGGGTTGACTTCTATGTTCACTTTTATATTTACACACGCTCTATCCCTGATATTGAGCACTTTATCCCATAAATATAGCACATTTTAACACTATATTTCTTCATATATATATATATATATATATATATATATATATATATATATATATATATATGTGTGTGTGTGTTTCACTTGTTAAAGCTTGTTTATAGTGGATACTCGTATTTATTAAACTGTATATTTATTTTCACCTAACGGCCAGAATATTCGACAAATCTTATTAAAGAATTTATATTTTATAAGATTTCTCAAATATAATAATGAATAACAAATAAGTAGTAAACGCCCCGTCTACGAGCAACCTCTAAAATGAACGTTTAAAGTGATACATATAGAACTAATACAAATATAAAGACTGTCAATTATCTGATTACTGTAGTCTTCAGCATCGCGACTCTAGATTTTCGTAGACAGACCCTCCATGTCCCATCGTCTGAGGATATCCGCAATCGGTTGTATATATTTCTAGTTTTTCCTTTATATATTCATTTTTATTAGTGCATGTCTGTTTTTTTTTTCTTTTATAGTATGTCATGATTATTTCTCCTTTTCGTTGTTTTTCTTGTCACGTGATATTCACTTCTTGATTTTTATGCTTTCTCTCTCTCTTTCAGTTGTAGTAATTTTGATATGGATTTGTGCTGTAGCAGAAAAGTTAACGAGACATAAAATGGAATCGGCGAGCCGAGTTCGAATTCCGAACTTGTCTGTTGTGTTCACATTTGCACGATTGCCCTCGGGAAAAGAATAACTCCATTCAGCAGTGGTTTAAATGGCAGGATAGTCTAGGTTGTCTATCCTTGAGTGACAACCTAAGAAAATAAGAAAGCAAAAAGAAAACTACACAATATTTCCCAAGAATTCATCGCTATTTTCTTTTTTAACACTAAGGTTCACCCTGTACAAGCCCCCCGGGGGGTACTTGCATTAAGAAGCAGTTTATGCGGACACAAGGAGAAAGGTAACGGTTAAACGTAGCCTTGAACAAGTTAAGATTTACTGATGAGGGAAACATCCTCTTAAGAATCATTTCCACAGTTATTCTCTGGAAGAAACCCTTCGAGTGGAACTCTTCACCAATAGAATACGGAGAGAATGTGGGTGGTTTGATAGAATGTAAGTGGCATGGTGAGTCCTAGCCGTGAAGGGTAAAGCTGTCGGAAACTAGGAATGTATTTCGTCCGAGCACTTTTCATGAAAATAGCGATAGAGCAGTGGGAGGCTTGTCAAATCCGTCTGTGAGAAATAGGTTGGAGAGTGGTAAATTGTTTGTCATCCGCAAGTACTCAGAGACGTTTTTGAACTCTATCAAGATTGGAAAGTGAGCTCTATGCAGCTCCAGTCTAAATAAGACAACAGTACTACATTTTAAGCTGGTTCAGGCTCTTACTAAGGGAAAAGATAGCATGAAGAACCACGTAATTACAAGAGCCGTACAGAAAGTTGATCATTTTTGCCGCTTCAAAATTCTTCTTCATCGGTGAACAAATATCCCAGAGTTCGCTACCATATATAGGGTGATTGATATTACATGGCATTTCAGCTTTCTTTTCTTTGTTTCGAAATTTCTTTTTGTCTTAATACTTTGCTTAGTTTTGTGAAAAGCATCTTTCGCTATTCCAATGCACCTTCAGCTTTCTGTGTCACGTTTTTCACAGTCTGTTACAAGATTAAAAAGAAAAGTTAAGAATCATTTTCTCGAACAATATCTCGTTAGCGATTTACCTTAATAAATACTGTTGACTTCCAGCAATTAAGCGATCATGGCTCTCCACAATTTCCTATTCTTTGCAGCTATTAGAAACGTTTATGTTTTCACTATCAATCGCAATCCCTGTTATTCTATCAATTTGCACAAACTCGTTATGTAGGTTACTCGCGGCTTTCCTCTGCCCATCTTGACCTCAGTATGTCCTACGTGTGTTAAATTCTCCAGACCCAATTTTCTCATTATTTGGCTTACAAGTTTTAACTGTCTATTTTTGATTCTCTCTATAAGTGCACTGTTTGCTATCATTTCACTTACGTCCTGGGTATAACGATAAACTACATCCGGCAGCAAGGCCTCTGATCTAGAGGTCATTTAGGAGCGTAGAACTACCACTTAATTGTTGTTGTTCCCAGGTCTACCCTGACCCAGGGTGGTAGTACCTATTAGGGTCCCAGCTATGGGCAAATTGTTAACCTCCCAAACTTAGGCCAAAATACTATGAAGTATAAAAATATTTTTATTGTAAAAATACCAGCAATAGTTAAAAAATTTACCAGCAATACATTTTGAAAATAAAAAAATATTACCAGCAATGCATTTTTTGTATAAAAAAATATAATAATACTTTCAAGAAAATTAAATTTCGGCATTAAATTACCCATGAGCAGTTGATATTCCACTACACAAACAAAACATTTTCCTTAAAACTATCTTGTAGTTCATATGATCCGTCCATGATATTCTCAGCATCCTTCTGTAGACCCACATTTGGTTCAATCCAAGTCTTCTTTTCATCTACAAGGAAATTATCGAGCATTCACAACTATACCGAGTATAAAAGGAAAATTGTCCAAATCGTACACTATTTACATTATTCGGACTATTGCCCTCATCTTTGCCGCCATATTTATTAAAATGTTTCGGCCTTTGAACACTCCGACCTTCTTCATAATGTAAATAGTGTACATAATACCCCATCTGAGAAATATAGACAGATACTGAAAGGCCGAAACGTTGTAATAAAAATGGCAACAAAGATGAGGACAATATTCCGAATAATGTAAATAATGTACATAATACCTCATCTGAGAAATATAGACAGATACTGAAAGGCCGAAACGTTGTAATAAATATGAAGACAAAGATGAGGACAATAGTCGAAGTAATGTAAATAGTGTACATAATACCTCATCTTAGAAATATAGACAGATGCCCAAATCATGTTATAGCCTAATTATCCATTCCACAAAATTTTTAATATGTAAAAAACGACCAAACTAATTGAGTTTCTTTTTTTTAGTTTTTCATATAAGACGTTTAGCCATCTCGACACCATTTGTCGTAAGAATCTCAGAAAAAACCTTTGAGTTATTAAGCTAGAAAGAGAACAGGTTATAATTATCCTTCATAGAAATTACCAAATTAACTTTCCACTTCACCATAAAATAATCAACGGTTTATCGGATGTGTTAGAACACTTCAAGAAGCGCCTTCTTCGGTTAACGCATTCCACTAGTATGAAATGAAAAGATGATATCGAGTCAACGGCTGGGTCTGCTGTTAAGTAAGTTGGTTCGCTGTGTTGTACAAGACAATTTTTCCTGGCCGGATACTTCTTCAATATTTATAAGTCTACCATTCGTCCATGCTTTGAATATTGCTGCCACATATTATCTGCTGATTCTTTTATATATTTTAGAGATCCTTGATAAAATCTAAAGAACAATCTGCAATGTTATTGATACAGACCTGGCATCTCGGCTTCAGTTACTTTCCTACAGCCATAACGTAATAGTTTCCCCGTGGCCTTTCTATAAATACTTTAATAGTAATTGTTGGCGTGAACTTTACGCTATAGTGTCTCTTTGAGTGACTTCTTGGTCGAATGGTTGCTTAAATGATTTAACTTTTTTTCAACGCCTTTTTCCACTGGGCCGTTTGTCCTTGCTTAGCTTAAATGACTAGACTCAAAAGATTTGTGAGTTCAGTGCCAGGCCACAGTAATGGTGAACCAAATCTTGGAGAGTTAAGTTAAAGGGAAAGAACTAGATCATCAGGAAGAGGCATGACAAGTGGAACTAGAACAATCTACCCCGGTGGACGAAATAAAAGGTTTGGTTCGAAATTCCAATCACCCGAAGAAAGACGGAGTGTACAACGCCCGAAACATTGTGAATACGGCAATGAAGATGAGGATAACAGTCCGAATAATGTAAATAATTCAAGTAATCATAATACCTCATCTCAGAAGTATAGAGGCCGAAACGTTGTGAATATGACAATGAAGATGAGGATAACAGTCCGAATAATTTAAATAATTCAAGTAACCACAATACCTCATCTCAGAGATACAGAGGCCGAAACATTGTGAATATGGCAAGGAAGATGAGTATAACAGTCCGTATAATGTAAATAATTCAAGTAATCATAGTACCTCATCTCAGAGATACAGAGGCCGAAACATTGTGAATATGGCAAAGAAGATGAGGATAACAGTCCGTTTAATGTAAATAATTCAAATAATCATAATACCTCATCTCAGAGTTACAGAGGCCGAAACATTGTGAATATGGCAAGGAAGATGAGGATAACAGTCCGAATAATGTAAATAATTCAAGCAATCATAATACCTCATCTCAGAGATACAGAGGCCGAAACATTGTGAATATGGCAATGAAGATGATAACAGTCCAAATAATGTAAATAATTCAAGCAATCATAATACCTCATCTCAGAGATACAAAGGCCGAAACATTGTGAATATGGCAATGAAGATGATAACAGTCCAAATAATGTAAATAATGCAAGTAATCATAATACCTCATCTCAGAGATATAGACAGATATTGAATTATTTATGTCCTGTATTAATTTCCCGCAGTTAAATGATGTTTCTGCCACAAGGATTGTGTTTTTTTATTACTAACATTATTTTGTTTAGTTTTTTGTATATAAATTAAGCCTGAGCAAGGCCATCACCGTTGAAGGTGGACGTAGGAGAGGACGCCAACCTAAAAACTGGCTGGACAATATCAAACAAATATGTATATTTACATTATTCACATTTGTACTAATATCCTCATCTTTACTGTTAACATCATGACCTTTAGACCATTGTGTTTTCTAGGCTTTAATCAAATAGGTCATGGGTTGGTAACCTACGGCACGCGTGCCATATTTGGCACGCCAAGCAATTGCCAATGGCACGCAGCCGCAAATGACATCACGAACTCCGAACAAATAGCTAGTACAACGCAAAGAAAACATTTAGCTGTTTCAATTTTAATATATTCTAAAGTATATATACTATATATTACAATCTAAAATATATTGTAGAAAAGGGATATTGATCTTGACTTGTATAAAAATACGTATGCTGTTGGTACACTGAATGCTTTTAAATCCCAAAGTCGGCACATAGTGTTGTAGCATACCTACGGAAGATAATGTGTATGTCACCATTCACATAAATAGAGTAGTAAATACTGTATGTTGGTCTGCAGTTGCAGATTGGTCACCAGCTGTGCTTGTCAAACTCCATGCCTCCGGATAGAGAGTATCTCCAGACGAGGCTATGTCGAAGGGCAGAGTCTCGTCTCATGGAACAGTTATCCGACCCCGTTATATACGGGGATATTTTGGCCTAGCCTATGGGCTCGGATATCCCACATTAAATTCAGCCTTGTGCCACATCTGACCGCGTTGGGCGATCGGTAGATATCCTGCAGTTGGAGATTCGTCTCCAGCTGTGCTAGTTAAACTGTCTGCCCCCGAGCAGAGAGGATCCCCACACGAGGCTATGTCGAAGGGCAGATCTCACCTCGGGAAAAAGCTACCCGACCCCGATTTATACAGGGTCTACAGGGAATTTTTGACATCGCCTTTATTCTCAAGGACACATGGCACAGTGGATACAGGTGTTGGTTAGATCCAGTGACAGGACCCAAAGAGTGTGGGTTCAATACCCGGTTAAGGCAGTGGAGAACTTTCAGAGGGGAATTAACAGTAGATAAATGATAACTGACATCCATTAAACATGGCAGGTGGAACTAGAACAAAAGAGCGAAATAAAGGATTCAGTTCGACATTTCAACCACCTGAAGAAGGTCAGAGTGTACAACGGCCGAAACGTTGTAATAAATATTCCGAACAATGTAAATAGTGTACATAATACCTCATTTCAGAAATATAGACAAATCCTGTATGTTTTAGCGAGAGACATCTTTCTACGAACCTTTTAGACGAACACTACAAAATCATGAACAAAGAACTGCAACAGAAACTACTTACTTTTTCTTTTTCTTTTTTTAAATTATTTGTCCCCAGTCAAGAAAACAATAACACTATGGCTCAAATAGCTACTGGGAATGAAATAAAATGAAAAGATTTTAGAAGGAACCAGAAACACAAGTCTAAACAGGAAACAAGGAATAAATCTATACGCCTGTTCAAAAGACCGGTAGGAATGTAAACCGGCCGATAGGCAAACCTGTCTACCCATATTGAGTAGAATAAAAATTAGTAAATAAAATTTCAAAGTCCAGTGTGAGACGTTATAACCATTTAGTTGAAGTAGATTGAAGAAGGAACCGGAAACGCACTCCTAAACAGGAAATAAAGGATAAACCTCTACTGCTGTTCAAAAGACTGGGAAGCGTGTGAACTGGAAGATAGGCAAACCTATCTACTCCTATCGAGGAGAGAAAAAAATAGTAAGTAAAATTTCAGAGTTTAGACGGAGATAACTATTGAATTGAAGTAGTTCTTAGAGGAAACCAGAAACCTAATCCTAAACAGGAAACCAGGGATAAATCTTTACTCCTGTTCAAAAGACTGGAGGACTTTTAACAACGGCAGCAACTAAAAAAGACAACATATGTAAATCTAACGTTCGTTTATTTTTCTTTCATTTATTTTTTTTTTTGTACAATTTCTCATTCTAAGAAAGTGATAGAGGAAATTTCCTTCCTAATAATATTGATTAAGCACCAATTTACAGGATCTTAACACGCGCATGCGCAAGTAAATCTGTGATGGGAGGAAAACATGACAGGAGATACAGAGATTACTGGACCGTATGTCTGTCGTGGGGGCGGGTGCTAGTGAGATTTACACCCATTTCGTGTAAATGAGCGAAAATACTGAGTGTAAAGGAAGACTGTATTGCACCAATTAGTGACGGACTGTATGCCTTAATAATTGTACAACGAAAGGCAGTTTTTTTTGTTTTTTTTTATCGGGGTTCGCATACTAACTACACATGCAAGAGTCGAATATTCAACTACCGCAAACACAAAACAGATATCTATATATGGACGGACGGAGATATGTAGATAGGTAGCTATAAACCTAGGACTTATAGCCTAATAAAACTTTGGGGTCCAATAATGTTTACTAAATATAAAACAGACACACACAAATTATATATATATATATATATATATATATATATATATATATATATATATATAAAATTATGATTCGGATTACTAACACAAAAACAGAGAATGTCTCATATCGAGAATATTTAACGTTGAAAAATATAAAGGAAAAAAATGAATTATTTTTAATAATATGTGGAAATCTCCGCCTTTTACCTGAAGACGGTCGCGAGACCAGAAAAACGTGTAGTAAAATTATGGAAAATAAAGCATAATATTTTATCGAAAAAAATCCACATTACAACCAAAAACGTTTTCGGTATCTCTCTTCTTTTTAATATACACACTTTTCTCTCGTTGGAACCACTATAACCTCTTTCCTTATATATATATATATATATATATATATATATATATATATATATATATATATATATATATATATATATATATATATATATATATTAGGAGGCACGGTGGATAGAGGCTCGGATTGAGGAAACGGAGAGCCGAGTTCGAATTCCTGTGGAAGCCATTACATTCACTTACGTGCTGATATCCTTGAGAAAGGTGTGAATCCTCTTCTTCCCCCTCCAGCTATGGGTAAATAGCAGGATAGACTAGGTTCTATAGCCTTGGATGGCAACTGGTCTAGAAGAAGAACAACTCTAAATTCAAAACCTGCGGAGGGTTGTTTGGGACCCTTGTGATACCTAGTGCACTAGGTCTTTGTATTCGGACCTTCAAAAAGTGTGGTTCGTTCTACACAAAGCCTTTACCACTATAATCAAATCATATGTACCGGTGTCTGGGTTGTAGGTTCCTAGGAAATTAGCCGCTTGACCCTCATACGTCAAATACGACGGGAAAGTCTACCATACACACACACACACACACACACACACACACACACACACACACACACATATATATATATATATATATATATATATATATATATACACACACAAAGAACGTAATATACAAAACAACGTAATATACCAAGCCACGGTAAAATCACCAGATAATGAAGAAAAATTATACATAGGCGTAACTGAAGGAGCCTGTAAACAAAGAAATTATACACACAAAACACCTTTCACAAATAGTAAATACCCGAACAGTACAATTCTTTCCACGTACATCTGGGAAATTAAAAACAAAACACAAATCACGCCAAAAATATCTTGGAAAATAAGGAAAAGATCATCAGCCTACAACAATAAATCAAACACCTGCAAACTTTACTTGCAGGAAAAATAGCTATTATTACCTTCCCAGACCAAAATAAATTACTAAATAAACGATCTGAGCTCATCTCAAAATGCAGACATGAAAATAATTTTTTGCTACGTTACTTAAAAATCGAAAACTGAGAAAAAAATAAAATAAAAATGAAATAAAATAAATTAATCTAAATTAATCCAAATAAATAAATAAATAATCTAATAAAATGCTCCCGATAAATTAAGCGTCAGAAAAAACAAATAAAGATAACCAATCCAAATAAAAAAAATGAATTAAAAACTGCTTCGGCCAAAATAATAGTTAGAATAAATCAACTGCAATCAACCCCAAAATTAAATAAATAGCTTCATCTTCTCAAAACAAAACAAAACTATTAAATAAGCGATATAAACAAATTTTTACTACGTTAATAAAACACCGATTAAAATTAAAATAAATAAATATATAAGATAAGAAATAAAAAAAAAAAATAAAAAAAAATAAAAAGAAACAAGCAAAATAAATTAACCCAAATAAATAAATAAATAAAATAAACGACTCCCGGCAAAATAACCGCCAAAATAGACTACCCACAACGCACCACTGACCCGTATATATAAATAACCGAGAAAAAAAACAACACTCGTGGCCTGACGATTGCGTCTAGCATGAAACAACCTGTTGCCTCTAAGTATTGACTTCAATGTTCAATTTATATATATATATATATATATATATATATATATATATAGAGAGAGAGAGAGAGAGAGAGAGAAAGAGAGAGAGAGAAAGAGAGAGAGAGATTTCTACATTTATCAAGAATACTAAGATAATGGCAGCAACCAGTTGAAGATGTTCTCTTATAACAGAGCCTACCCAAGAATCTCATGATACGCGCCCTCTCCGTAGTGCATCTCAATTTTCATAAGGTAGTATTCATATAAAATACAAATTTTATTGCAACTTAATGATGTAATTAATGTACATTGTTGATTATATGCAATGTAGATGAACAATTAAACTAGAACAATTGAAGATAATTACAATGTATGTAAATACAAATTAGAGACCTGTCATAATAGATCATTCCATCTTAAATAAATGAACAATATTCTGCGGTAATTTTTAACACGAACTTGAGATTTTTCTTTTTAAAAAATAGGATCATTTTTTTTTTGACATTTTTGTCCCCAGTTTTGAGTGGTTAACTATTTGCCCATAGTTGGGACCCTAACAGGTGTTGCCACCCCGGGTGAAAGTGGACCTTGGAAGACCAGCAGTTAAGGGGTGGCTCCACGCTCCTGGAACCATCTTCATCAGAGACTTTGCTGTTGGACGTAGTTTACCGTCATACCCTGGACGCACATGTAGTTTATCGTCTTACCCAGGATGCGGGTGTAGTTTATCCTCTTACCCTGGACGCGGATGTAGTTTATCGTCTTACCCAGGACGTGGATGTATTTTATCGTCTCAACCTGGACGCAGATGTAGTTTATCGTCTTACCCAGGATGCGGGTGCATTTTATCGTCTTACACTGGATGCGGGTGTAGTTTATCGTCTTACCCAGGACGTGGATGTAGTTTATCGTCCTACCCAGGACGCGGATGTAATTTATCGTCGTACTCTGGACGTGGATGTAGTTTATCAACTTACCCAGGATTCGCATGTAGTTTATCGTCTTACCCAGGACGTAGATGAATTTTATCGTCTTAACCTGGACGCAGATGTAGTTTATCGTCCTACTCGGGACGCGGGTGTAGTTTATCGTCTTACCCAGGATGCGGGTGTAGTTTATCGTCTTACCCAGGACACCCAAAATGTATCTTTAATGAATCCTTATTCAAAAATAAATATCGTATCGAAGCAATCCTAATTGAAAAGTAAATGAATAAATAATTTATTTATGGAGCAAACTTTATTCATCCAAATGCAGATTATTCACGAGAAAATGCTCATTATTAATTTATATCATATCTATTTAGTAATAAAAAATATATATTATCCTTTAAATAGTCAATTGTGCTTAGTTTAATTTGTAACGTATGTAAATGTTGGTAGAAAAAAAATCATTGTTTATATAAGATAGCGAGGGTTATAAAACACTACCCGGTTTGCTCAGCCAAGCTTGCCTGCTCAAGTCGGGCAGGTTCGAAAGTAGTATGTTTCGAACCTGTCTTTTCAATTCGTGTTTGCCGTAACACTTACAATATCTCGATGTATAGATCAATATTAATACTTTTAGTATAGGATATAAAGAAATTGAACGTAGAGGAGGCTGCACTCTGCTTAGAGTCACACAATACCGCAAGTTGCAACAAAACAAAGTCATAAGCTTTAAACCTCGAGTCATATTCTTAAATATATTCATCATATTGAAATCTTTATATGGATGCCATGGATGGTAGCAAACATGTTCAGAAAAATCTAAACTGTCAAATGCTTACTCAGATCGATTCTTAAAAATGTCTTCAAGAGAATGAATCATGTAGACATTAGGGAGGTCTATATTACTTTTGTATGAGCTTCTAATGACTGAGAAAAATTTAGAACTAATGTGTTAGCTGACATTACGCGCGAATCACTAGACGTCGTACGGAATTGTGTTTTTTGTTTCTTTTTCTTTCTTTCTTTCTTTCTCATCTTTTGTTTCTTTCTTTTATTTTCTTTCTTTATTCCTTTATACCTTTATTTCGTTATTCCTTTCTTTTGTTCTTTCTTTCTCATCTTTTGTTTGTTCCTTTCTTTTGTTGTTTTCTTTCTTTCTTTCTTTCTCATCTTTTGTGTGTTTGTTTTTTTGTTGTTGTTGTTGTTTTCTTTCGTTCCGTCTTACTTTATTTATTTCTTTCTTTCTTTCTCATCTTTGTTTCTTGTGTTATTTTCTTTCTTTCTCATATTTTGTTTGTTTCTTTCTTCTGGCGTTTTATTTCTTTATTCTTTTACACTTTTCTTTCTTTCTTTCTTTCTTTCTCATCTTTTGTTTGTTCCTTTCTTTTGTTGTTTTCTTTCTTTCTTTCTTTTCTTTGCTTGTTTCTTTCTTCTGGCGTTTTCTTCCTCATTTTTGTTTGTTTTTTCCTTTCTTTTGTTGTTTTCTTTCTTTCTTTCTTTCTCATCTTTTGTTTGTTCCTTTCTTTTGTTGTTTTCTTTCTTTCTTTCTTTCTCATCTTTTGTTTGTTTCTTTTGTGTTTTCTTTCTTTATTCCTTTATACCTTTCTTTCTTTCTTCCTTTATGCCTTTCTTTCTTTCTTTCTTTCTTTCTTTCTCATCTTTTGTTTGTTCCTTTCTTTTGTTTGTTCCTTTCTTTTGTTGTTTTCTTTCTT
Organism: Acanthosepion lycidas; assembly: GCA_963932145.1. Classification (NCBI taxonomy): domain Eukaryota; kingdom Metazoa; phylum Mollusca; class Cephalopoda; order Sepiida; family Sepiidae; genus Acanthosepion; species Acanthosepion lycidas. The sequence continues at coordinate 14,525,913 of OZ010596.1, read as the reverse complement.
TCTTTCTTTCTTTTGTTTGCTTGTTTCTTTCTTCTGGCATTTTCTTTCTCATTTTTATTTGTGTGTGTGTTTGTTTTTTTTTTTTTTTTTGTTTTCTTTCTTTCTGTCTTACTTTCTTTCTTTCTTTCTCATCTTTTGTTTGTTCCTTTCTTTTGTTGTTGTCTTTCTTTCTTTCTTTCTTTATTTTGTTTGCTTGTTTCTTTCTTCTGGCGTTTTCTTTCACATTTTTGTTTGTTTGTTCCTTTCTTTTGTTGTTTTCTTTCTTTCTTTCTCATCTTTTGTTTGTTCCTTTCATTTGTTGTTTTCTTTCTTTCTCATCTTTTGTTTGTTTGTTTCTTTTGTGTTTTCTTTCTTTATTCCTTTATACCTTTTTTTCTTTCTTCCTTTATACCTTTCTTTCTTTATTTCTTTCTTTCTTTCTTTCTTTCTCATCTTTTGTTTGTTCCTTTCTTTTGTTTGTTTCTTTCTTTTGTTGTTTTCTTTCTTTTGTTTGCTTGTTTCTTTCTTCTGGCGTTTTCTTTCTCATTTTTGTTTGCTTGTTCCTTTCTTTTGTTGTTTTCTTTCTTTCTTTCTCATCTTTTGTTTGTTCCTTTCTTTTGTTGTTGTCTTTCTTTCTTTCTCATCTTTTGTTTGTTTGTTTCTTTTGTGTTTTCTTTCTTTATTCCTTTATACCTTTCTTTCTTTCTTCCTTTATACCATTCTTTCTTTCTTTCTTTCTTTCTCATCTTTTGTTTGTTCCTTTCTTTTGTTTGTTCCTTTCTTTTGTTGTTTTCTTTCTTTCTTTCTTTCTTTTTTTTGCTTGTTTCTTTCTTCTGGCGTTTTCTTTCTCATTTTTGTTTGTTTGTTCCTTTCTTTTGTTGTTTTCTTTCTTTCTTTCTTTCTCATCTTTTGTTTGTTCCTTTCTTTTGTTTTCTTTCTTTCTTTCTCGTCTTTTGTGTGTGTGTTTTTTTTTTTTTTGTTTTCTTTCTTTCTGTCTTACTTTCTTTCTTTATTTCTTTCTTTCTTTCTCATCTTTGTTTCTGGTGTTATTTTCTTTCTTTCTCATATTTTGTTTGTTTCTTTCTTCTGGCGTTTTATTTCTTTATTCTTTTACACTTTTCTTTCTATCTTTCTTTCTTTCTTTCTTTCTCATCTTTTGTTTGTTCCTTTCTTTTGTTGTTTTCTTTCTTTCTTTCTTTTGTTTGCGTGTTTCTTTCTTCTGGCGTTTTCTTTCTCATTTTTGTTTGTTTGTTCCTTTCTTTTGTTGTTTTCTTTCTCATCTTTTTTTTTGTTCCTTACTTTTGTTGTTTTCTTTCTTTCTTTCTTTCTCATCTTTTGTTTGTTCCTTTCTTTTGTGGTTTTCTTTCTTTCTCATCTTTTGTGTGTTTCTTTTTTCATCTTTGTTTCTTGTGTTATTTTCTTTCTTTCTCATATTTTGTTTGTTTCTTTCTTCTGGCGTTTTATTTCTTTATTCTTTTACACTTTTCTTTCTTTCTTTCTTTCTTTCTTTCTTTTGTTTGTTCCTTTCTTTTGTTGTTTACTTTCTTTCTTCTGGCGTTTTCTTTCTCATTTTTTGCTCGTTTTTTTCTATCTTTAGTTTTCTTTCTTTCTTCGAACTTCGTGCATTGGAGCTACATAATCACAAAGAACTGAAGCAAACAACAGAAAACAAATTCACTTGACGACTTTTAACAGAAACAACAAGTAAAATGGTAAAAATCACGGGTAAATTAGAAGAGAAAATAATGTCATAATTAAGTGATTGACATTTCACACTTCTTCGAACCAAAAAAGTTAGGAATGAAACCCCCCATAATGCTGTAAAGAACGATAACAATGTAGTTGAGAAACTATACCCTGAAAAATTGTTTAATTAGAAAGATTTTATATATTTCAGCAGGCTGTATTACAGACTTTCCAATCAGTGAATGCCGAATATTCCCACTTAATGAAACGGCTAATATTACTGTTACCATAAGGTATTTATATCAATGCTGGGTCTACTAAAGAGATTGTCATACCATAATTGTCACTGAACTTTTTTTATATTGTCTCAATGGTCTGATTTCGTTCATGAACAGACTAACGCACAAACATTTACGATAAGGTTTAAATATAAAAATGAAAGAACTTCGTTCATGCATTTAAAGAAGCGACGTTTGTTTTGAAATAAGTAAGCTATGGTACTATTTGTATATATGTACCGTATTGTTATTATAGAGAAAATTGGTTGGTTGTTTTGCTTTATGGCATATCAACCTCTGTGGGTCATTTAATGCCAACAATTTTTTTTAAATAGATTCATAGCGACAGTTTAGCAAAAAAAAAAAAAAAGAAAGGTGTGTATGTATACATAATATATTTAAATCATTTTTCAATTACCCATATTTTTGAGTACATCCAACTTCTTAAGAATCTATAGCTGTTTGTATTACTGGTATATTTTAAGTATTGCTGATAATAATTTTTTCTTCAAAAATTATTGCAAGAAATATTTTTTATTACAAATTATTTCTGGTATTAAAACCTATTTTTACACAAGTTTGGGGGGTTAACTATTTGCCCATAGCTGGGACCCTAACAGGTGCTACTACCCCGGGTCAGAGTGGACCTGGGAACGTCAGCAATTAAGAGGTGGTTCCGCGCTCCTCCAAACCTCCTGATCAGAGGCCTCGCTGCTGGACGTAGTTTATTGTCTTACCCAGGACGCGGATGCAATTTATCTTCATACACAAGATGGGGAAAATTCGTAACGGAAAATTCGGTAATTTTGGCAAGGTAGGAATATTCGATAACTATGAAATAAAAGTAGATGAAAAATTGATTTTAGGACCGTTCTTGATTATTAAATTTATAATTAATAACAACAGCTTTATTGTTTGACCATTGAACATGTAGCTTTTATTTTTTGTAAAAAGGGGCTGCTTCTCGTTTAGTTTTTTAAGTTAAAAAAACTAAAGAAAAGTTAATCTTCTTTAAACAAAATATAATATAGTTGTGTTAATTGCTATTTGTTGTTTTAAATTTTGAATGAATAAAGTTCTTCTCGAAAAATTACAAAAAAATGACGCTATATAGTTTTTGCTTCTTTAAAAAGAAATAATTATCTAAAACTTAATTTATTTAATACTTTTTATTAAAATAATAATTTGAAAAAAAAGATACAAGAATTAAGATTCGAATAAATCGATTTTCTTTGCTTGAGAACAATAATTAAATAAATTACTTATTTAAAATAATATTTATTTAAAAATACTGACCCCGCATCCAGAAATGACGGCCCTGGTATTGTTGTAGTGGGTTTTTATCTAGAAACTTCCAGGAAAAGACACATCTTTTTTTTAAATCCAGATAACTTTATAATTAAGTTTATATAATTAATAACTCCAACATTACTACTTGACATTTGAATAGGTGCTTTTGTTTTTGTAAAAAGAGGCTACTTCTCTCGTTAGTTTTAACTTTCTTTAAATAAAAGGTTCTGTTAATTGTTATTTGTTGTAAATTTTTAATAAATAAAGCTCTTCAAGAAAAATTACAGACATGAGCCTATCGGACCTATTGAACCGATACAGCGAGGCAATTATGAGAGAATTGGAAATCCTACCAGGATTCAGCATTGGCGGCCACAATCTTACCAACATAAGATATAGAGATGACACAGTGCTGATAGCAGACACGGAAAAGAAATTACCACCCCCAGAAGGTAGCAAAGGAGAATGAGAAGAAAGGACTAAGCATCAAACTAAAAGACAGAATACATGGTCATCAATAAGAGGAAGAGACCGAAATGCGATTTGCAGGTCGAGAACACTAGAATCAAGCAGACGCGGAAATTGTAATATCTGGGAAGTGTTTTGACAGAGAACGGTAAGTGCGACACTAAAATCCGTAGACGTATTAGGATGGCCAATGACGCAATCCAAAAGCTAGGAAAAGTATTATGAGACAGGAGGATTTCTTTGGTAAGAAAGAAAAGAACACTGAGCTGTTACTTGATATCTGTCCTTTACGGCAGCGAATGTTGGACGATTTCCTCAAAGATAAAAAAAAAGAAACTTGAGGCAACGGAGGTATGGTCCTTCAGAAGGATGCTGAGGATATCATGCAGCGCGCGTGTGAGCCACAATGTGGTTTTTGAGAGGATGCAAACAAGAAGGAAGCTTATATTTAACATCCGGAAGAGGCAGCTAAAATTTCTGGGACATGTAATGAGAAAGGAGGGCTTGGAGAATCTGATACTCACAGGTCGAATAGAGGGAAAGAGAGACGAGGGAAATCAACGCATAACATACCTGGCGGAATTAAGCAAGTGGATGACAAAAGGAAAGGAACAAAACTTATTGAGAGCTACAAAGAGTACGGTGAAGTGGAGAGCCATGATCGCCTACGTCCTGAAAAGGAAACGGCACACACAAGAAAGATTTTTTTCCGTCTAACTATCTAAATCTTAATTTATTTATTACTTAAAAAAAAAAAAAAAAATTAATTTAAAAGAAAGATACAAGAACTTAAATTTAACTTAGTTAAATCGATTTTATTTGTTTGAAAACAATAGAGTATAATAATTAAATAAATACTTATTTAAAAATATTTATTTAAAATATTGGACGGAGAGGGATTAGCCCCTAAACAAAAGACGACTTGTTAATTTTAATTCCTCCAAAACTAAACTTCACAACATTAATCAACTGCGAGAGGCCTTGCTGCCTTCACTATACCCGACGAGACAATTTTTCTCTCCAGAATCTATCTTACATATCTATAAATCTACCATTCGACCATAGTAAGAATATTGCTGCCACATATAGTCCATTTCCCCTGCTATTTACCTTGAGCTCCTTGATAAGATTCAAAGAATAATCTGCAATATTATTGGTCCTGATCTGGCGGCCCAGCTCCAGTCACTTTCCCAGCGCCTTAAGGTTGCTTTTTATGTCTTTTCTATAAATACCTTCATGGTAATTGTTCAAATGAGCTATTCGTTATCATACTGAGAGTTTTTGAATGTAATATATATTAAGAAGGCCAAAGCGTACAACGGCCGAAACGTTGTAATAAATATGGCGACAAAGATGAAGACAACTCTCTCAATTAATCATCTGAGAGTCGCCTCGTTGCCTTCCATCAGCATGACCGATGCTATCCTCCAGGAAAGAAACACTGTGTGTCTTCTCGGGCTCACGTTCTCTGCTGATATGAGGTGGAAAGAGTATAATGAATCCATTGTTAGGTCAGCTGCTAAGAAAATAGGTACACTATGACGGGCGAGACAATTCTTCTCTCCAGAATCTATCATACATATATATGTCTACCATTCGTCCCTGCATAGAACATTTTTGCTATATATGATCCATTACCCCCCCTATTTACTATGAGCTCCTTGATAAGATCCGCCATATTACTGGTCTTGATCTGGAAGCTCGGCTCCAGTCACTTTCCCACCACCGTATTCTATAAATTTATAAATATTTATTTATTTTCTAAAAATACTTTCATGATTAATTGTTCAGATGAGCTCTTTATGGTACCTCGAGTTTTTAATTTAAGCGCATCACCAGTCAGGTATTGAGTTTGTTTGGGTTTTATGGCATATCAACCACTGTGGGTTATTTAATGCCAAATCCAGTTTATATGAATTTTAAATGCCTATTTTGTATGGAATAAAAAACGTATAGCTGGCAACATTATTGTTTCAAAAACGTACAGCTGGCAACATTATGGTTTCAAAAATGCATAGCTGGCAACATTATGGTTTCAAAAACGCATAGCTGGCAACATTATGGTTTCAAAAATGTATAGCTGGCAACATTATTGTTTCAAAAACGTACAGCTGGCAACATTATGGTTTCAAAAACGCATAGCTGGCAACATTATTGTTTCAAAAACGTTTAGCTGACATTATTTTTTACAAAAAACGTATAGCTGGCAACATTATTGTTTCAAAAACGTATAGCTGGCAACATTATTGTTTCAAAAAAGTATAGCTGGCAACATTATGGTTTCAAAAAAGTATAGCTGGCAACATTATGGTTTCAAAAAAGTATAGCTGGCAACACTATTGTTTCAAAAACGCATAGCTGGCAACATTATTGTTTCAAAAACGTATAGCTGGCAACATTATTTTTTCAAAAACATATAGCTTCCATCGTTATTTTTCCGAAAACATTATCTGAGGCCTTGCTGTTGGATGTAGTTTATCGCCATACCCAGGACGCGGATGTAGTTTATCGTCATACCCAGGACATTCAAAAACGTATAGCTGGCAACATTATGGTTTCAAAAAAGTATAGCTGGCAACATTATTGTTTCAAAAAAAGTATAGATGGGAACATTATTGTTTCAAAAAAAAATACAGCTGGCAACATTATTGTTTCAAAAACGCATAGCTGGCAACATTATCTTTCCGAAAACACTATCTGAGGCCTTGCTGTTGGATGTAGTTTATCGCCGTACCCAGGACGCGGATGTAGTTTACCGTCATACCCAGGACGTGTGTAAGATTTGGAAAAACTAGGAGTTCACTATTTGCCCATAGCTGGGACCCTAACAGGTGCTACCACCCCGGGTCAAGGTGGACCTGGGAACACCAGCAATTAAGAGGTGGTTCCACGCTCCTCAAAACCTCCTGATCAGAGGCCTTGCTGTTGGATGCAGTTTAACATCATACCCAGGACGCCCGGTATTGAGATCACATCAATTTACTGCAGAGCTGGCTAGATATAGCTGTAAGTTCTATGTTAACAGTTTCTTCTCTCATACTTCTCACTTGTAGAACTCTCTTCGGGCTCCATGCTTTCCAGCCAACTTTGATCTGCAAAAATTTAAATGCAATGTCAATCACTATCTACTGTCCACCTGATTATTATCTTCTCTTTCTGCTCAACATTAATGTTTCTGTTCCTAATCCTTCCACACCTTGTAATCCATTGTGTTTTAGTTTACTGTGTTGGGCTGATTCCGATTAAACAAAAAAACAAATGTCTTCTATTAGAAGATGACTTTTTGAAGTCTTTTTTTTACCAAATGGATTTTTCATTTTAGATAATGTTGGATTGTGTCAGAAAAATCAACATTATAGAAAAAAAATTGCGTAGAATTCATTGGGAAATGTCTTTAACATAAATTTGTCCATGCTTAGAATATTGCTGCCATATATGGTCCTGTACCCTTAATATTAACTGGAGTTCCTTGATAAGATCTAAAGAAGAATCAGCAATATTATTGGTGCTGATCTGGCAGCTTGTCTTCAGTCACTTTCCCACCGCCGTAAAGTTGCCTCTCTGTGTCTTTTCTATAAATACTTTTATATAGTAATTGTTCGGATGATCTGTGGTACCTAGAGTTTTTGAATTTAAGCGCAGCTGGTCTGGTGTTGAGATCTCACTAATTTACAGTTGAGCTGGCTAGATGTAGCCGTAAGTTCTATGCTAACAGTTTCTTCTCTCGCATTTCACGTTTGTGGAACTCCCTTCTGGCTCCATGCTTTCCAGCCAACTTTAATCTGTTAAAATTTAAATGCAATATCAATTGCTATCTATTGTCCTCTTGATTATTCTTTCCTCTTTCCACTTATTAATCTTTCTGTTCCTAATTCTTCCATACCCTGTAACCTCTTGTGTTTTCGTTTCATTACTGCTTTGCTTGGAGTGATAGCGATTAAAAAATGAAACGCAGCTGATGGTGAGTGAATATAGACAGCTGAGCCAACTTTACGGTAAGCTACAACACATGTACTGTCTTCCGCAATTTCACAACGTATTCCGCTGAGGTTACTCGTCAGTCCTTGTGGCTCAGGCTATCACCCAATTCTTCGTAAACATAATCAGTACAGCAGCAAGTCTTCTTGCTTTGTAAATAACTCTGCCCAACACTTTGTGGAGACCATGGGAAATGTACCGAATAACACCAACCGGATGTTGAGCGTAGACGTTATAAGCCTATTCACCAACTTTTCAACAGAGGTGGCTCAATCAGTGGTTTAGAATCGAACACCTTCTTTAAGATTATATACGAGAGTCCCGATAGATAATCTGATGACGTTGACATTATCCGTAAAAATAACATAAATATCAACTTGAAACACTGGTCTTACGAGCACACATTTTAAATTTTATGAATATTTCCTAAACTTTCGCTGGTTCCCAAACTTAATGAATTTAAGTGTTCCACTAGCCTAGCATCTCGCTTTCACTGTCGAAACTGTTAAATGTGACCGTCTCTTCTACTCCAATAGTTTCATATCTCGCACCTCTCGCCCGTGGAACTCCCTCCCCTCTTCCTGTTTCCCTGATAGCTATAATCTCCACCTATTCAAATGTAATGTCAATCGACGTCTCCAGATGCCTTGATCTATCCCCTACTTTTCTCTTCATCCTTTCCTCTATTACTCCTATTTGGTCTCGCTCCAACTCTCTGTAACTCCTTGCGTGCTACTGGCTTCTCGTCTTGCTTGGGGTGAAACACTTAATAAAAAAAAGTATTATGATCTATATCTCTATTTCGAATATAGAAAGTGCCGGGATTTTTGTCTGTTTTTGCAAGGAAACTCATTGAAATAAGAAATAGGTTTAACTTGACACTCTTAGGATTAGTGACCATATTTTGGCAAACATGGATAAACGTGCCCGCGATAATACGTAGTGTCATTAGGACGGATTTTCCCATGACACCGCTATTATTTTAACTACTCCTTGACAATGTTTATTATATTTTTTTTAAAGTAATGATTATAATTGAAAAAAAATATGATGAAATTGAATTTATATATATTTTTTATTCTTGAGAATTTAAGAGAAAAATATTAAACACTATTTATTTTTTTATTAAGTTCTTTATTTACAAAACTAATTTTATATTTATGTTATGAATAAGCAAGATTGGCCTCCCCTTGTTTTGTTACTCTCCTCTTTGAGAGAGCTGTTTCTGTTTACTGGGACTATAAAAGGACACTATACGCGAACTTTGTATTCTCAGTTGAATAAAGCTTTCTTAAAGACTACACATGCGTACTTTTGTCATTACAATTTACAACATTCTAAAAGATAAAACAATTAATTTTTAATTAATATTTTATTCCAGCTGGATATTATTTTTTAAAAGTTGTAATTCATTTAATAAAAAATTTTCCTGGTGAATATATAGTTTAATTAAGATTTCTGGAAAAAACGAGACATTATTTTAATATTATCTCAGGGTTCACTTACTTCTGTGCAGCAATAGAAATCTTAACCAGAGAGTAAACAGTCTTTGAATTTCAGAACGTTGTCCAAACTCTAAGAATACGTCAAGTTGGAAACTCAATAATGCTTATGTTTAATCATTTGTTGATTTGTACTGGATAGATGCTTTTTCTGTCTTTTTGAGAGGAAGGCCATTGAAAATGAATGAAGTAAGTGATAGGTTTACATTGGCACTCTGTTTACAAAACATACAGTGTATATTTGGGCTCTACAACACTAAATTCAACGACCAAGATTTGTAAAAGCTTAAAAATTGCACGTTAAAAATACATGAATAAATATACAGTAATATATTCGACTGGAGAAAATATACAGATTATTCTATTAAAATTCCGTTCTCTCCCTACAAAATGTACTTGAATTGAATTCTTTTCTTCGGATTACTGACCATATTTTAGAAAACACGGTTAAAAGTACCCGTAATAAGATGTAAAAAGTACGTTTTTTCCTATAACATCTCTTTTTTTAACTACTTTCACTCCACGGCAATGTTTTATTATTTTAAAAAGTGATGATTAGAATTGGAATAAAAGCGGTATCTGAATTTCATTTCTTACCATAGATAGGGCGTTAGGAGAAATTTCGTTTGCTGCCTACATATCAGACCAAACACGTAAGTTGCAACCCAGACACATAATAGATGTATTTCAGAATGCGTAGGATGGTTGTGAATAGTACACTCCCGATCGGAACTCTAATGTCTGGGATGTAAAATTCTGACATTAAACGATAGCCCTTTTTTTTTTTTTTTTTTTTTGATATCTCTCTATATTTCTGAGATGAGGTATTATGTACACTATTTACATTATTCGGACTATTCTCCTCATCTTTGTCGCCATTTTTATTACAACGGTTAGGCCGTTCAGTATCTGTCTATATTTCTGAGATGAGCTATTATGTACACTATTTACATTATTCGGACTATTGTCCTCATGTTTGTCGCCATATTTATTACAACGTTTCCGCCTTTCAGTATCTGTCTGTATTTCTGAGATGAGGTATTATGTACACTGTATACATTATTCGGACTATTGTCCTCATCTTTGTTGCCATATTTATCACGCTCCGGCCTTCTTCAGGTGGAATGTCGAACTGAACCCTTTATTTCGATCACTGGCGTAGACTGTTCTAGTTCCACGTGCCATGTTTAATGGATGTCAGTTATCAGTCATTTCCTGTTAATTCCCCTCCGAAAGTTTTCAACTGCCTTAACCGGGTATTGATCTCACACTCTTTGGGTCCTGTCACTGGATCTAACTAACGCTTTTATCCACTGTCCCATGTGTCCTTAAAGACACAGTGCAAATAATTACATTACTTCATCTCAGAAATATAGACAGATATAGAAGAAGACCGGAGCGTTCAACGGTCAAAACGCCGTGAATATGGCAATAAAGATGAAGACAATAGTCCGAATAATGTAAATAATGTAAATTATTACAATACCTCATCTCAGAAATATAGACAGATATAGAAGAAGGCCGGAGCGTACAACGGCCAAAACGTCCTGAATATGGCAATAAAAATGGGGTCAACTGTCCGAACAATATAATTAGTGCAAATAATTACAAAACCTCGCCTCAGAAATATAGACAGTTACAGAAGAAGGCTGGAGCGTAAAACGGCCGAAACGTCGTGAATATGGAAATAAAGACGAGGACAACAATCCGTACAATGTAAATAGAGTAAATAATTGCAATAACTCATCTCAGAAATATAGACAAATTTGGTTGGTTTGTTATATCACTCCAGAAAGTAACTCCACCAAGTCAGATCGAATGAAAAATAGAGTATTGCTGTCATATCTGGAGCTACCCAATCCTCTCTCAGTTCCCTCTCTCCCCGCTTTCTCTCTCTCGTCAGCAGACAGAGTTTGAAAGCCTCTACATGTTCTTGTGTGTGATGAATTATTTTCCACCATACAATCTCTTTATCCACAGATGCAAAGTCATGAACCTATCGCTAATCTATGCTATTTCCATGGAAACAGATTTTGACGAGCCATCTTTAGCTAGACCATGTCAGACCATGTCAGACCCGCCATCCTAGGTACACATGAGCTAAGCATCCTCATACGCTTTGTATTTCATTAGTAAGGAGGAAGTTCCATTCAAACAGCTTCTTCTCGAGTGTTACTGATTTGTGCAAGAGACATCAGAGTGTTTTCAAATCTAGAATAAACCATTACCTATCTGACATATATTCATAATCTACAATTATGCCACTAGGATAGTGCTATTTAGTAACCCTCTATTTTAAGTGGCTCTTGTGCCTTTACAGATTTATCAGTAGCGTAAAAAAGATGAAGTTCCCTTATAGGTCAGATTTTTGTACATCCTTCTGCATTTGTATTGCTCTCTCTGGTATCATTCTAATACTGAATATCGTATTTGTACCGGTGTCTTTGACAAAGCTTCATTTCTCTTGCCCTATTTCTAGTCTAATTCTGCTTCAGACTCTCTTCATCAGGATTCGCATTATTAGGTTAGTTATATGGCTCATTTAATTGATTGCCCCTATGGAGTTCGCCTTCATTTGCGTCTGGCCTCTTAGGTAATTTTATGAGGATGGATTTAGTGAGGCCCTCCGATATGCTAGCATTGTTGTATATTTTACTTACTTTGGTGATCTTGTCGATACCGAAGTCATTTAAGGCTGAGAGCATTTCTCTTAAGATCCCATCAGGCCCTGCTGCATTGTTCCTGTTCCTGTTCCTCTTCTCCAGTTCTAATCTTATTTCATCTTTTAGTATTTCTGGCTCTTCCGTAATTTTCAGTGTAGGTTTCTCTCTCGCATCGTTCTTTGAAGAATTCGATCGCAAAGTTCTTTGAAGTATTCGTTCCACTTTTGGAGTTCTTTTTAGACGGTTGGGTCCCCTTTCGCTCTGCTAATTATTTTATTCTGTTGCACACATTTGCTGTATTTATGTTGTTCATTCTCTCCATTTCTGTACACGATTTATTGACTTATTCCTCTTTATCTTGCTTACATTTGTTTTTCATTTCAGTGTTTAGTGTTCAGTATTCTTTGCCATTCCTTGGCATTGTTTCTTGTCACTTAATCATTAGCTTTAGAATTTCCCCTGTCATCCTTTTGTTCCTTTCTTCTTTCGTTTTCTTTTGGGATGATTTCGTTCACCGGCGTCGCTCTATGATTCTCTCACCGAATTTTACTTCCATTATGTAGTCTTGCTCATGTTATACACGTTTATATATGTATGTTTCCTTGCAACTTGGGCCATTCAGGAGTCTGTTTTATTACACTTTAGGCGTTGATTTGATCTTTAGTCTCCGTAGTTTGACTCTGACGTAGCCCACATCTGGAAGATGGTCGCTCTCGCAGTCGGAACTTTGGTCTGCTTTACAATGCAGATCCGTATTTCGTAACTTTTTGTTGATAGTCACGTTGTCAAGCTAGCACTTTATGTCTCATGGCGTTTTCCATCTCCATGGGGTTCTTGGGTGTTTTGGTGTTTAATTGATCGTTTTCTGTGTAACACTGGGCCCTAACTTCAACTGCTGTAATTTCGGTGACCAAGAAGACGGAGTGTATGGTCATCAGTAGGAGGATGAGCCCAAAATGCGATTTGCAAGTCGGGAACACTAGAATAAAGCAGACGCGGAATTTTAAATATCTGGGAAGCGTCTTGACAAAGGATGGTAAGTGCGACACTGAAATCCGTAGGCGTATTGGGATGGCCAAGGATACATTCCAAAAGCTGGGCAGACTATTGCAAGACAGGCGGATATCCTTGATAACAACGAAAATAATACTGAACTGTTATGTGACATCTGTCCTTCTTTACGGCAGCGAATGTTGGACGATTTCCTCAAAGATAAAAAAACGACTCGAGGCGACAGAGATGTGGTTCTACAGAAGGATGCTGAAGATATCATGGACCAAGCGTGTGAGCAACGGTGAGATCTTAAAAAGGTTGCAAACAAGGAAGAGGGTTATACTTAATATGCGGAAGAGGCAGCTGAAGGAGGGCCTGGAGAATCTGATACTCCCGGGTCGAATAGAGGGAAAGAAAGACAAGGGAAAACAATGCGTAACATACCTGGCAGACTTAAGCAAGTGGATAACAGAACGGTCTGGGGGAGGAATCAGAGAGAAGGAACACGATGAGAGGTGCAAGGGAGAGAGGGAGGTGTAGAGCCATCATCGTTTACATCCTGAAAAGACATGTCACATCAAAAGAAATTCCCAAGTTGTCGACTATTTCGTCCTCTTGTTATTTTCTACATCGGCACTTAGGTTTCTCTATTATTATAAAGATTTATTGTGATTTTCATAGGGTCTTGGAATTGTTGAGAGTGTTGCAAAAGTTATCGATTTCCTCCTGCATGCTCTGCGCTGTCGATGCGTATACAATGATAATGCTTATATTAAAGAGATTCCATTTTACTTTAAATAATATTATTCAGTCTCAGATTTGACAGTATCACAGAACACCTTTATCCATGCCATAATCTAATATTAGCCCTACATCTCTTTTATTTTTTTCTTCCTGCTTGCATGTATTATCCAGTGTGTGTCGCTTAGGAAGTCCCCATTATTTTCCCACCTAGTTTCATATACGCCTAGAATTCTGTTTTTATTATTTTTATTATCATTATTATTATTATTATTTCACCTCAAGCAAGGTGAGAATGCAGGGAGGGATGCAGAGAGTGAAAGTGAAAGAAAATGAGAAAACAGAATTGAAAGGATTGAAGAAAAGACAAAAAATGAACAGGGTTCAAGACCACATGAGATAGCGATTGACATTGCGTTTAATTTTTTGAAGATTATAATTATCCGAGAAGCAAGGAAACGGAAGTGAGTTCTACAGACGAGAAGTGCGAGAAAATAAACTGTTAAAGTAGAAGTGGCGGTTACATTTAACTGATTCAACAGCAAAAGGGTGCGCCCTAGTTGCCAATGCAGTAACACGCTTAAATTCGTGTCGCCGGTACATCAGGGTAAAAAAGTTCATCAGAACAGTTGCCAGGATAAAATTTCTTATACATGGTGTGCCAAAATAGTGACATCATTTTAAAAGCAGTTAGCTTGAAAACTACTAAATTTAGCTTAATGAAATTGACATTTAGGTGATGAACATGATAAGTTTATTATGGGACCAATTTCATAAGCGTTCAATATGTGTGCCGCCTGTGACACCGCACTCGTCAAGTCGGTAGTTAAGATCTTGCCAAAACACGCTGTAGTATGTCTCCGGTAACACTATTCAATGCTAGCAGAAAGAGTGTGGATATAGACCAGTCCTTTCACATATCCCCATAAAAAGAAATCACACCGGGACATGTCCGGTGACCGCGGCGGCCATTTCTTCAGAAAACTGTCTTCATCTCTACCACGCCCGATCCATCTCTCTGGTAGATTCTGATTGAGATAACAAAAATAAAACATTAAATATGAAATCGTGACCTGTTTCTATACATTCTGTGCAAATTTGAGGTTATTTCAACAAGAATTGACAAAATTTATGGCCTGCGAAATGATGTCAAATTTTGGGGGAAACCCTATATATTTTGCTAGGAAAAAAATTCTGCATATTATTTTACTATTGTTCTGTCATAATTCAATATATCAAAAAGCAAACTAGAACCTTTCCCCCATCGCCGATTTGACCGTCATCGCTCACCAACTAAGATGAACTGATGTTGGCTGAGGAAGGGCCATGCCTTGAGCGCCTATTGGAATTTAAACTTCAAGTGGAACCCCGTACATACGATCCATCGCTAAAGATGGCGGAAACAAAATAGTCGGTTTCTCTGTACGGCTCCATCAAATATCTGACTCCTCCTGATAAAAACGATAAGAGGCAAAAGTTGCTAAGTGTGAGAAAATAGGAGAAAAACATTATTAAGGAGAGGGATCCATAAAATGATTTAAGAAGACAAAAGATAAGAATTCATTTTGCATTTAATTTTTTAAAGATTAAAGTTCAGTCGAAAGCAAGTAGACAAAAAAAATTCCACAAGCGAGAAGAGAGAAAAAAAAAACTGTTAGCATAGAACTTACGGTTACATGTAGTCATTTCAAGCATAAAATGATGAGACCTTGCCGCCAATCTAGTACTGCGTTTAAATTCATAGAGTCTACGTAACATAAAAGAAACTTCTTCAGAACAATTACCATGAAAATATTTACAGAAAGGAAATTAACCCTGAAGCCGAGATTCCAGGTCAGGATTTTATCAGGAATCTCAAAATAGATGGCAGAGAAAATATATATATATATATATATATATATATATATATATATATATATATATATATATATATATATGTTATAAATTAACTGGTTTAAAATATTTTTTCGCTACACAGTAATAACCATCTTTCAAAAATGGAAGCTAAAAACTTCAAATTTAATTTTGTAACTAAATTAAAAACAGTTACATTTCATCTTCAAGCGAATATTGAAGTAACTCATTTTTAAAAAAAAATTACTGAGTTTTAAACGCACACAAAAATTCAGAATTCACTGTTTCCAGGGATACAGATAAATCCAATCATTCAGACAAGGGGTGGTAGCATGTTCATTTTTATTAACTTTTGTTATATCAGTTATTAGTTACGTTCAAAAAAGGAGTTAAGTTTAGGGAAGGTAGGCATGTATTTTTTCAACGAATTCTGACATCCGTTAAATGCATGTCATCTGAGTATTTTTTTTTTTTAAATTTTTTGAATATTTTATTATTAACGGCAAAAATTCTTTCGGCATTTTTTCCCTACTAGTATACTTAAAGATTTTGGGGGAATGTTTAGGTTAGAATACGCTTTATTTAACTACAATTTTAAAATATTTTCACAATTATTATAGACTATATTTCTTTTTAAAACAAGTAAATGTAATAGAATACTTACATTATATAAAATTATTTTTTCATATCAAATATAAGTATGTATATTACCAGCTCGCTTTTTTAGAATTTTATTTTAAATATTATTTAAGGAAAACCTTTGACAATGACGGCAAAAAATAGTTATTTCATTTTTTTTTATATAAACTTAGTAATATATAGTTTCTCATGTATGCACAAAGGACATGGGTCATTTAATGACCTACATATTCTAGCTTTTCTTATTAATTTCCATTTTACTGTAGGTGTTTTTTTTTTTGGATTCTTTTAAGTGACAGAAGTAATTTGAGAGAGATGTTTGATTTCTATATTTATTTATCCTAAATGAACTTTGATGAACTTTGTTGTTGATGTTGTTTTTTGACCTCATGGCTTGTACAAATGATATATATTTTATGTTTTCAGGATTTTCAATAAAAGAGATATTCCATTTCATATATATATATATATATATATATATATATATATATATATATATATATATATATGTGTGTGTGTGTGTGTGTGTCTGTCTGTGTGTGTGTGTGTGTGTGTGTCTGTCTGTCTGTCTGTGTGTGTGTGTGTGTGTGTGTGTGTGTGTGTGTGTTTGTGTGTGTGTTTCGGGTGTAACAGAATCAAAAAGAATAAAAAAGAAAGCCCTAACCTTAACCCAAACCCGTAACCCTAACCATGATGTTTTTGAATATGTATAACACTTATGTATATACCAAATTATAACAACCTGGGTGATTTAAACAGTATTCAATTATTATATTAAAATATTTTTTGAATATTTCTAGCTTACTTTTGTCATAGTAGATTTTGAATTATGACATTTTGTGTCCTCCACATGCTTTGACTTTCAACCATCTGATCACTTTTGATGAATGTGTGCGTTGATATGGGCCTCGTAACTGGAGCGCTTAACTGGACTTAAGCTCAGCCCATAGTGGAATTCGTACATACATCGCTAAAGATCCTGGAAAAATGGTCAGTTTCCTTCACCGCTGCAGAGAGAACCTCTTGCCTCCTGCTATTATCTATCCTTGCAAGAGCCAGATCAAGCCAAAATTAACTTTCCACTCTCGATAGAGTCCAAATGAGTCTTTGTAGACGATGAATTATTTTACACCCCACCCCACAATCACCTACTATTTCCACAGAAAGTGTTCGGGTGAGCTATATTCCTTAGTACCACCAGTCCTAACCTTCACGTCTAAGACACGCCATGTCGCGCATATTGTAGCAAAGCACTCTCATTCCTTTGGAATTGCATTGGTGAGATGTAAGGTTCTCTCCATGAACCACTGACTCCCAAGAGGTTGCTTCCCAGATCACTACAGTATTAACGTTAACCACTCTCTTCCAAATATAGCCTCAGAACCTGTATCTCTCACTGTGTAACCCTCTACCTTGTGTGGCACTTGGCCCTTGTACAGGGTGAACATAACTGTAAAAATACAGCAATCATATATATATATATATATATATATATATATATATATATATATATATATATATATATATATATATATCGGATCATGATATTGTCAAAATCTTCTAGTTACAACCATTTTCATGCAGAAGATCGACAATAATTTTCAAAAAATTCTCTATGCGATAGAACATGAATTTTTTTTTCTCAAGAAAATTTCTTCTGCTTAAGAGTTAGGAATGCTAACCGGATATTCCCAATCATATGCTATTTGACTGTGGTGTTAGTGTTAAGTTTGAGCTCTAGTCTGGCTTAAAGATATAAAGGAAGCACGTGCTGCATTTCCGGAAGGTTTTTCGCGCATGCGGGTTGCAGATGTCTGTGCGCGCATTCAATGTTCATTCAGCATTCATCAAATAAAACTGAAAAGAAAGAAAGAAAGAAAGAAAGAAAGAAAGAAAGAAAGAAAGAAAGAGGGGGCAGGTGGAAGGCAGTGTCAGAATAAGATTTAAAATAAGAAAGCAAGCATGCAAGCAAGCAAGAAAGAAAGAAAGAAGGAAAGAAAGACACGTTTAAGGCAGTCAGAATAAGATTTAAAATAAGAAAGAAAGGATTAACGTAAAAGGTAGTGCCAAAAAAATTTAAAATAAGAAAAAAGAAAGAAAGGAAGGAAGGAAAAGAAGAAAGAAATGTGAAAGGTAGGGCCAAAAAGGTTTAAAATAAGAAAGAAAGAAAGAAAGAAAGAAAGAAAGAGCAAACACGTTGAAAGCAGTGTCAGAACAAGATTTAAAATAAGAAAGAAAGAAAGAATAACGTGAAAGGTAGTCCCAGAAAAACAATTAAAATAAGAAAGAAAGAAAGAAAGAAATGTGAAAGGTAGGGCCAAAAATTTTTAAAATAAGAAAGGAAAAGAAAGAAAGAAAGAAAGAAAGAAAGAAAGAAAGGAAGGAGAAACGTGTAAGGTAGTGCGAGATAAAGATTTAATAAGAAAGAAAGAAAGATAGAAAGAAAGAAATAAAGAAAGAAAGAAATAGGTGAAAGAAAAAAGTATAAATTATAATAAACAAAAAGAAAAAGAAAAACAAGCGGAAAATAAATCGAAAAAGAAAAGAGAATGAGAGCAATGAAAAGAAAGAAAGTAAAAAGCAGGGAAATGTTTGAAAAAGAATAAAAAAAAGGAATAAAAAAAGAAATTGATCGGGAAAGAAAAACATATTACTTTCTCTCGAGTAAAGAATGTTTTGTAAATAAAGGAAAGAGAAAGAATAAAAAAATAAGAAATATATAGGAAAAAGAATAACAATATATAAAAAAGAATTAATGAAAGAAAGGAAGAGGAAAAGGAAAAGAATAAAGAAAGAATGAAATAATGAAAGAAAAGGAAAAAAGAATTAAACAAAGTATGAAATAACGATGAAAAAAAAAATGAAAGAAATAAGAATAAAAGAACGAAGAAAAAAAACGAAATGAATAAAAGAAAGAAAAATGAAAAACGAATGAACGAAAAAAAAGCAATTCTATCACAAATATAAAAATAAAATTATACCAATTAGGTAGGTGCAAGAATAATGACGTAATAATGTCGTTTTTTGACGCATTTTTTAACGTCAGAAAACGACATTATTACGTCATTATTTTTGCACCAACCTAATAATTATACATAATTATATATTGTAATAATATAATATATCATAATAATATATTATAATAATATATTATAATATATTATAATAATATATTATAATAATATATTATAATATATTATAATATATTATAGTAATATATTATACTAATTATAATATAATTATATTATAATAATTATATATAATATTTTAATGACTTTTCGTTAGTGTTGTTTAGAAGTGTTCACTCAGTCTCAATTGACGGCGATCATCAAAATGATAATCACGAGTAACCCATGATGGTTGTTGAGGTATTACTACATGTGCTGCAGACGTAAAAACATTGCGTGTGTATACAGAACGTATCATGCTCTAGGATGAGGTTAACTTAATTTGATGATTTTAGAGTTTTCTTTGTAAACTAGATGCCACCAAAGGCAGAAGTTCTCAACTCAAGCTGTTTAATCCAAAGGTGCAGGTTTCCTTTACATATGGCATTATCGAAAAAACTGAACAAAACTGATTTGGCCAGAATTTGAACTCTGCACGTCGATTCCATTTCAATGGCTACGTTACACGTACAATTGGAAGGGTCTCTCTCTCAATAACGCATTTTGCAAATTTCTGGTCGTCCACAGACATTTTATAATTGGATATATTCTGTGTAAAATGGAACTAATTTTTTTTTTACACGATAATAATTCCATGGGTCACAGATAAATTCTGAGTTCAAAATGAAACAGCATTCTTCCGCTGGAACAGAAGGGATGCAGAAAAGTTTCATATGGCTGCAAAGATCAACTACGGATAAATAAAATGATCCTGGAAAATTGCAGGATACGACGCAGAAATCTTAGTGCAGCGTGGATTGATTACCGTAAAGCCTTTGACAGTGTTCCACATTCTTGGATCCTTAAGACTTTGGAAATGTACAAAGTCTCCCCTAAAAAAAGGTTAGAAACCACTGGACAGTTGATGCTTTTCTTAGTGAGATTTTGATTTCGTCCTCAGATTACACTTCTTGCAAACATTTCAAGTACTCCAACAATGATGAGTACATTTGTATATCTGTCTGGTTTGGTCTGGTTTGGTTTGTTTTATGGCATATCAACTTTAATGGGCTATTTCGTGCCGACAAGATATTTATTGCTGGCGATATTTTTTTTTCCAAAATGTATTGCTTGTCATACTTTTACCTCGAAAAATTTATTAATGGTATTAAAACCTATTTTTACACTTTCATAGTGTTTTGACCCCCTTTAAGGAATTAACTATTTGCTCATAGATGGGACCCTAACAGGTGCTACCACCCCCGGTTAGGGTGGACCTAGGAACACCAACAATTAAGAGGTGGTTCCACACACCTCAAAAGCTCCTGATCAAAGGCCTGATGTAGTCTATCGTCTTTCCCAAGTCGCGGATGTAATTGATCGTCATACCCAGGACGCGGATGTAGTTTATGGTCGTCCCCAGGATGCGGATGTAGTTGATCGTCATACCCAGGACGCGGAAGTAGTTTATAGTCGTATCCAGGACATGGATGTAGTTGATCGTTATACTGAGGACGCGGATGTAGTTTATGGTCGTACCCAGGAGGCGGATGTTTTTGATCGCCATGCCCAGGAAAGGGATGTAGTTTATGGTCGTACCAAGGACACGGATGTACTTGATCGTCATACCCAAGATGCGGATGTAGTTTATGGTCGTACCCAGGACGCAGATGTTGATGATCGCCATGCCCAGGAAAGGGGTGTAGTTTATGGTCGTACCAAGGACACGGATGTACTTGATCGTCATACCCAAGATGCGGATGTAGTTTATGGTCGTCCCCAGGACGCGGATGTTGTTGATCGCCATACCCAGGACACGGATGTAATTTATCGTCATACCCAGGACGCGGATGTAGTTTATCGTCATACACAGGAAGGGATATATCTGACTTTTAAATCAACCTGGGATAGATTTGAATTCCGATTTTACTCTGCCTGTGTAGTTTCCTTACACTTCTAGCGTTCGTCGCGTTATTAATAGCATATTTTCATGCGTTTTCGTACAAACTGTGCAAACTTATCGTAATTTCTGGTGAAGCTGGAACCATGCCCAAAAGCGCACAACGTCAAGAATGGAGATAGTAAGAATCCAAAGAATGATTGAGACAAACCAGACTACGGCATTACTTCCGTCTGCGAGCATACCGAAAAGGAGGCTGAAAATATGACAAGACCCAGTCTCCAGAAACAACCACCAAAAAACGAGTGAGAACAAGCAAAAGAATAAAATAAGAATAATAATAACAAAAATAATATAAAAAATAACATCTTATATAAATATTCTTTCACGGGATATATATATATATATATATATATATATATATATATATATATATATATATATATATATATATATATATAAAGAGAGGGTTTATGCAAGAGACTAAGAAGAAAACAAAGGTGAATAGTGACTTTAGCTGTTGCAGCAATTCAAATAGTGGCGCCAAGTGCAGAATACGAAAAAACTAACATTCAGAACAGCGGAAACACATTTTTCTCTGACAAAATTTCAATCATTTCAACCGACGAAAAGTGATAAAGCCACTAAGATGTAAGGGGTTACTAAGAACGAAATAAACAGAAACCCCTCTTTGGATTTTGTCAAGAATCTTGAGATATATACCAAAAGATCCAGATTGTTCTTACTCTGTGAATTTTAACGCCTTATAAAATCTAGTAACGAGTGAATTAGCGTGTCCTGCGTAAGACGATAAACTACAACCGCGTCCTGGGTAAGACGATAAACTACAACCGCGTCCTGGGTAAGACGATAAACTACAACCGCGTCCTGCGTAAGACGATAAACTACATCCGCGTCCTGGGTAAGACGATAAACTACGTGCAACAGCAAGACATCTGATCAGGAGGTTTTAAGGAGCTTGGAACAACCTCTTAATCGCTGTGTTCCCAGTTCTACCCTGACACGGGGCGGCAGCACCTGTTAGGGTCCCAACTATGGGCAAATAGTTAACCTGGGATCAAAACACTGTGAAAATGTAAAAGTCGCTTTTAATACCAGCAATAAATTTTTGGGGGAAAAATTATTACCAGCAATACATTTTTGAAGGAAAAAAATATTACCAGCAAAACGTTTTTGAGGAAAAATATTAAGAGCAATAAAAATGTTGTCGGTATTAAATAACCCATTGAGGTTGATATGCCTTAAAACAAATCAAACCAAACCAAACTAGTGAATTAGCTAAATAACTTAACCAATAAAATGTCAATAGGCTCTACGTATATACGAGTTGGCTTTGTTGCAAATATAAACATCATAAAAGCAAAGTCAATCAAATGCACTCAGGAAATGGCGCATTTGTGATTGGTTGATGATCCGGTCGTCTAACGAAGTAAACTCTTTAGTATATTAAAAAAAAATCTTGATTTATTCCTGACTCTTCTCCTTTCCATATATTGTTACTCAAGCCCAATGATAATGATTACAATGAAACAGTGTCGAGTAATCTTACTGTATGAGTACAAAATGGATGAATTTGCCTTTGATGTATTTCAGAATATCAATGTGGCCTTTGGTAATGACATTGTTGAAATGAAAACTTCACAAAGATGGTTTCAGAAGATTTTTTTCAGAACATTATAGTCTTGAAAATAAACCGAGGGGAAGACCACGATCGTTTATCAGACATAATTAATTGAATGCTTTGGTTGAGCAAAATCCTAGAACTACAGTCAAAAAACTTGCATCAGAATCAGCAACATCTCGTACAACTCTTCGACATTTGAAAGCAATTGAAGTCATGAAACTGGGTAGGTTTGTTCAGCTTGAACTGAATGAGACTAAAAAAAACGAATCATTACATGCCATGAAGAATGGATACGCTTTGACAACAGTAAGACAGTAAGCCAGAGCTTAGATGCAAGTGAATCACGAAAACAATACCCAAAACCTCAACTATATCCTAAAATGTTAATGGTTACTGTATGGTGGTCTTTCAAATGGGTTATTCATAATTCATTCTTGCCTAAAGGGAAAAACAATGATAACAACCTCGTATTGTGGAAAGACTGAGTGTATGCATGAAAAATTGAAACAGAAACATACTAAATTTGTGAATAGGGATGGCCCAATTTTGCTGTACGACAATGCACAGCCCACGTTTCTCAATCAACTGTCCAAAAGTTGCAAAGCCTAAATAATGAAATTTTCCCTCATCCTCCATATTCACTTGCTCTGTCTTTTTTACAAGTACTTTCATGGTAACTACTCCGATGAGCTGCTTTCGCTGCTTCCCAGACTTCATGAATTTAAGCGTTCTACTAGGCTGGCATCTCGCTCTCACCCTTTTACTGTCGAAACTGTTAAATGTAGCCGTCTCTTCTACTCTAATAGCTTCATGTCTTGCACTTCTCGCCTGTGGAACTCCCACTCCTTTTCCTGTTTCCGTGATAGCTATAATCTCCAACTATTCAAATATAATGTCAATCGACGTCTCCAGATGCCTTGATCTATCTCCTATCCTTCTCTTCATCCTTTCCTTTATCACTCCTCTTTGCTCTCGCTCCAACTCTCTGTAACCCCTTACGTACCACTAGGCTTCCTGCCTTGCTTGGGGTGAAACGCTTAAAAAAAATCTCTCCTTCTAATTATCACTTATTTAAGCCATTTGAGCTCTTTCATACGCGATAAAACATTCTCTGATAAGGAAGAAGTAATCAAAGCATTTGAACTGTTTATCACATCAAAGAATTTTTTTAAGTTGGAATGAAGAATTTAGGTGTACGTTGGAGATCTGTCATACATCAACACGGTGCCTATCTCAACTAAATAAATTTGTTATTCAACATTTCAAAAGCGTTTCATTAATTTCCTATAAAGCGTATCATTTAATGTGTGCCACCCTAACATAAGTCTAATATATTCTAATAAAATATAATAATATATTCTAAGTCAGTCTAATATGCTCACAAATTCATTCCGATTATAGATCATGCGGGGACGGTTCTGGACGTTCATTTCTCTCTTTAAAATCTTTTGAATTGTTCTGATAAACTTCCTCTATGCCACCTAGACTTTATGAATTTAAACGCAGTACTAGGTTGGCGGCAAGGTCTCATCATTTTACATTTGAAATCGTTAGATGTAACCTTAAGTTCTATGCTAACAGTTTCTTCTATCGCACTTCTCGCTTGTGGAACTAACTTTCTTCCGGTTTCTTCCAAGTCAACTTTGACCTTTAAAAATTTAAAATTTAATGTCAATCGTTATCTTCTGTCTTCTTAATTCCTGTTTTTTTATTTAATAGTTCTCTCTCTTTAATAGTATTTTTCTCATAATCTCTAACACTTAGTACCCCCCCTATTTACATTTCTCAATCAACTGTCCAAAAGCTGCATAGCGTAAATTATGAAATTTTGCCTCATCCTCCATATTCATTTGATATCTCTCCTTCTGATTATCACTTATTTAAGCATTTTGAGCTTTTCATACGCGATAAAACATTCTCTGATAAGGAAGAAGTAATCGAAGCATTTGAACTGTTTATCACATGAAAGAATTTTTTTTTAGTTGTAATCAAGAATTTAGGGGTATGTTGGAGATCAGTCATTCATCAATATGGTGCCTATGTCAACTAATTTAACATTTCAGAAGCGTTTTATTTATTCCCTATAACGTGTATCCTTTCATGTGTTACAACCTAATAATAAGCGAAGCGAAGTGAAGTAACAAGTAAACCTCCTCTAAACTGGTCACTGTATAATAATAATAACAATAATAATAATAATAATAATAATAATAATCATAATAATAATAATAATAATAGCAAACAGTGTTTCTCAACGGGTGTTTCCCAGAACCCTAGGACTTCGCAAGAAGTCGCTAGCGATTCCCCGAGAAACAGTGATAAATAGGCTAATATACTTTTGAGTAATTTTTTGCTTACTTTTATATTCGAAATTTTGCTAAACATATACGGCATATTTTGGGGAAATCGTTCGTTATTATAAGAAAGATTTCGAACTCTTATATTATTTAAAATTATAATAATCGTAGGGAATGGATTTAGAAATATACATATGTCGTCCGTGTGAAACCGCCTTCATTGCTTAATGAACAGGACCCTCTACAAGACGGATCTGTGTATCATTGAGAGACTCACTCGAGTACAGGACGCGTGTACGTTGTCCATATCAGTCAGTCAGATATGTGCCATGCGTGATACACGCTTAGGCAATTATTAGGTTGGTGCAAAAATAATGACGTATTAATGTCGTTTTTTGACGTATTTTTTAACGTCAAAAACGACATTCTTACGTCATTATTTTTGCACCAACCTAATATATATCTTTCGATACATGACTTACGAGGCAGCTGTTTCCCTGTAGTAGGATGCCATTTCTTCCTGCAGTAGACCAGTTGCCATCCAAAAATATAGAACCCGGTCTGTCCTGCTATTTACTCATAGCTTTGAGAAGAGGAGTCATACCTTTCCCAAGGGTATTAGAACCTAAGTGAATGTAATGGATTTGACTGGAAAGTCAGTCAGTTATGTGTCCTGCGTGATACACACTTAGGAAACCATATACTTTTCGATACATGACTTACGAGGGAGATATTTTTCCCTGTAGTAGATTGCCATTTCTTTCTGCGGTAGACCAGTTGCCATCCAAAGCTACAGAACCCAGTCTGTCCTGCTATTTACCCATAAATGGGGGGGGAGAAAAAGAGAATCCATACCTTTCCCAAGGGTATTAGCACGCAAGTGAATGGAATGGATTCGACTGGAATTCGAACTTGACTCTCTGATTCCTCAATGCAAGCCGCCATCCATTACTCCACCGTTTTCCATATATTATGTTTATAACATGAACTAAGATAACAATATAACAGAGATTGATCTTAATAGTGGTATATAAGACTTTTTTTATTTTAGGGTTACTTTGGACATGAAAACTATTTCAGGGGTGCCACAGGGATAAAAAGGGTGGAAAACGCTGCTCCATGGTATTTCAGCATTTATACAACTGAATTACCAATTCTGATAACTGAGCATTTATGCAAGGGTGATGTCTAGTGTTTCGACCATTGTCAGTATGGCCATTTTGTATCAATTGTTTCAAAAATGCTAACAATCATCAATTGGTCCAGAAATGTTGCTTCCATTAGAATTGTTGCTTGATTTTCTAGATATCTAAAAATGACTAGAACCCTGTGTGTTCATTATACTTTGTATCAATTGCTTAAAAAAAAGATGCTTACAATCTTCATGACCTGGTATTAAAGTTGACTTCGTCTAGCAAGAAGCCCCACTTCTATTCTCCCGGTTAGTGAGTTCATATCTCTCCGGAATCGGCATTACTGTGGCGCTGACCCAAAGAAATATATCTACTCTGTGGCAAATGGCGTATAGCGATGGCTAAGTTTCGTACTGCAGACGTTTACGAGTAAATTAGATCCTTCGGTATCTGTCTATATTTCTCAAGGACACATGGCACAGTGGATAAAGGCGTTAGTTAGATCCAGTGACAGGACCCAAAGAGTTAAGGCGGCGGAGAACTTGGAGAGGTGAATTAACAGGAGATAACTGATAACTGATATCCATTAGACATGGCACGTGGAACTAGAACAGTCTACCCCAGTGAGCGAAATAAATGGTTCAGTACGACATTCCAACCACCTGAAGAAGGCCGGAGCGTACAACGGCCGAAATGTTGTAATAAATATGGCGACAAAGATAACGGCAATAGTCTGAATAATGTAAATAGTGTAAATTAGTGTAAATTAGATTCACACTAAACGACCTAAATACTGTGGCCTTGTGCCACACAAAGCCAATGTTAGCACATATAGAACACATACCACGCCCATATTAAAAAAGATTTTTGAAATGCCATGTCCGTTCTAGACTAGGGTGATGTCTAGTGTGTCGACCATTGTCAGTAAGGACATTTTGTATCAGTTGTTTCAGAGAGATGCTTCCAATCTTCATGGCCTGGCATTAAAGTTGACTTCGTCTAGCAAGTAGCCCCACTTTTTTTTTATTAAATGACATTTACACATTTTTCTTTCGCTGACGGTAGAGAAATTTTTGACGGCGGCAAATCTTTGACTGGTCCCCTGATGAAGAGGCCAAAACTCCAATTTTGTACCTTTAAAGTCGTTTGCTCGCCTAACAGTAACAATCTGGAAAAAAATATTTCATGTCTTTATTTATCATGTCAAAACCCCAACTATCATAAGCATCGCATTACCACGGTCCTAAAACCGATCTTCCCGTTTCTCTAGTGGTCACCCAGCTAGGTAAAACATTGCTTATATCTGTTGAGCGAACGAGAATCAATATTTCAACGTGATACGGCCGTAACAGGAATTAAAATCAAAAATTTGAATCAGATAAGAAATCAATTGATCTTCTCAAACCAGTGTACCTCAACCGGTATTTCACGGAGCACTCGGGTTCCGCAAAAGGCCGCTAATGGTTCCGCGAGAAAGTTCTCATTTAATTATATATTTGTAATTTAACTATAAACATACGGTATATTGTTGGGAAATCCTTGGTTATTATAAGAATTCGTACAATGAAACAAATATCGTTAAACAAAAGAATTAACTTTGTGAGAGAGAAAGAGGGAGAAAGAGAGAGAGAGAGAGAAAGAGAAAGAGAAAGACGACGCGTCTGAAGCAAATAAAGTTAAACAAAACAACTAATCTTGAGAGAGAGAGAGAAAGAGAGGGAAAGAAAGAGAGAGAGCAAGAAGAGAGAGAGGAAGAGAGATAGAGAAAAAAAAAGAGGGAGAGAGAGAGAAACAAAGAATCCGCACCTGAAACAAATATCGTTAAACAAAAGAATTAACTTTGTGAGAAAGAAAAAGGTAGAATGAAAGAGGGAGAAAAAGAGAAAGAGAGGGAGGGAGGGAGAGAGAGAGAAAGAGAGAGAGAAAGCGAGAGAAAGAGAAGCAAAGAATTTGTACCTGGAATAAATATCGTTAAACAAAAGAATTAACTTTGTGAGAGAGAAAGAGGGAGAAAGAGAGAGAGAGAGAGAAAGAGAAAGAGAAAGACGACGCGTCTGAAGCAAATAAAGTTAAACAAAACAACTAATCTTGAGAGAGAGAGAGAAAGAGAGGGAAAGAAAGAGAGAGAGCAAGAAGAGAGAGAGGAAGAGAGATAGAGAAAAAAAAAGAGGGAGAGAGAGAGAAACAAAGAATCCGCACCTGAAACAAATATCGTTAAACAAAAGAATTAACTTTGTGAGAAAGAAAAAGGTAGAATGAAAGAGGGAGAAAAAGAGAAAGAGAGGGAGGGAGGGAGAGAGAGAGAAAGAGAGAGAGAGAGAAAGCGAGAGAAAGAGAAGCAAAGAATTTGTACCTGGAATAAATATCGTTAAACAAAAGAATTAACTTTGTGAGAGAGAAAGAGGGAGAAAGAGAGAAAGAGAGAGCAAAAGTGAGAAAGAGAAAGAGAAAGAAAGACCACACGTCTGAAGCAAATAAAGTTAAACAGAACAACTAATCTTGAGAGAGAGAGAGAAAGAAAGTGAGGGAAAGAAAGAGAAAGAGCAAGAATAGAGAGAGATAGAAAAAGAAAACGAGGGAGAGAGAAAGAGAAAGAGAAAGAAAGACTTCGCACCGGAATCAAATATCGGTAACCAGAAGAACTAATCTTGAGAGTGAGAGAGAGAGGGAGAGAGAAAGATAGAGAAATAACGAGAGAGTGAGAGAAATAAAGATAGAGAAAGAAAGAAAAACAGGGAAAGAAAGAGAAATAGCGAGAGAGTGAGAGAAATAAAGATGGAGAAAGAAAGAAAAACAGGGAAAGAAAGAGAGAAAAAGAAGTAGAGAAAGAGAAACCTCAAATTGAAACAAATAAAATTAAACAGAACAATTAACATTGAGAGAGAGAGAGAGAAAGAGAGAGCAAGACTTCACACCTGAAGCAAATAAAGTAAGACAGAACAACTAATCTTGAGAGAGAGAGAGAGAGAGAAAGAAAGAGAGGGAAAGAAAGAGAGAGAGCAAGAAGAGAGAGAGAAAAAGAAAGAGAGGGAAAGAAAACGAGGGAGAGGGAGAAAAAGAAAGAGAGAGAAAGTAAATGAGGGAGAGAGAGAGAAAGAGAAAGAAAACGAAGGAGAGAGAGAGCGAAAGAGAAAGAGAGGGAAATAACGAGAGAGAGAGCAAGAAGAGAGGGAGAGAAAAAGAAAGAGAGAGAAAGAAAGAAAACGAAGGGGAGAGAGAAAGAGAAAGAAAGACTTCACACCTGAAGCAAATAAAGTAAGACAGAACAACTAATCTTGAGAGAGAGAGAAAGAAAGAAAGAGAGGGAAAGAAAGTGAAAGAGCGAGAGAGAGAAAAAGAAAGAGAGAGAAAGTAAATGAGGGAGAGAAAGAGAAAGAAAACGAAGGAGAGAGAGAGAGAAAGAAAGTAGGGGAAAGAAAGAGAGAGAGAGCAAGAAGAGAGAGAGAAAAGGAAAGAGAGAGAAAGAAAACGAGGGAGAGAGAGAAAGAGAAAGAAAGACTTCATACCTGAAACAAATCTCGGTAGACAGAAAAACTAACCCTTTTGATGTCTTATATTATTTATAAATTGTAATAATCATAGGGAATGTATTTAGAAATCTCGAAATGGCCTCAGTGTGAAACCGTCTTTACTGGTTAGTAAACAAGACCTGTACGTCACGGATTTATTCATTCATTGAAGGACTCACTTGAGGACAGGACGCGTGCACGTTGTCCATATATTATCTTTATAACGTGAACTTTGATAACAATATAACAGATAGATATTAATAATGGTATATAAGACTTTTTTATACTTGGGTACTTAAAATATGAAAAATATTTCAAGGGTTCCACGTGGGTAAAACGGGTGAGAAACGCTACTCCTGGCTCTTTCAGCATTTATACAACTAAATTACCAATTCATACATGAAACATTTGAATCAGATAGGAAATCAATTGATCTCTTGCCTCCAAACCAGATATCTTTCCATCCCCGTAGTAGGTTGCCAATTCATTCTGTGGTAGACCAATTATCATCCAACGCTATAGAAGCCAGTCTCTCCTGCAATTTACCCATATCTAGAGGGAGAAGAAGAGAATCCATACATTTCCCAAGGGTATTAGCACGCAAGTGAATGGAATGGATTCGACTGGAATTCGAAATCAGTCCGAGTCGACATCCATTACTCCAGCGTTGCCCGCACATTATGTTTATGATATGAACTACGATAACAATATCACATATATAGCTATTAATAATGGTATATAATACTTTTTTTATACTGGGGTTATTTAAAAGATGAAAACTATTTCAAGGATTCCACATCGGTAAAACGGGTGAGAAACGCTGCTTCAGGCTATTTCAGCATTTATACAACCAAATTCATAAATCAAACATTTGAATCAGATAGGAAATCAACTGATCTCTTGCCTCCAGACCAGTGTTTCTACCGGAGCACTGGGGTTCCGCAAGACGTCGCTAGGGGTTCCGCGAGAAAATTCTTATTTAATATTATATTTGTAATTTAACTGTACACATACGGTATATTGTTGGGAAATCTTTAGTTATTTTAAGAAAGGTTTCAACCTCTTCTTTTATTTAAAATTGTAATTATTATAGAGGATGTATTTAGAAATGTAGAAAGTGTGAAACCGCCATCACTGGTTATTGGAACTGTACGTGGCAGATTCGTTGAGCATTGAGTGATTCACTCGAGTACAGGACGCATACACGGGGTTCATCTGTTTTCTCTTTGCTTCCTGGCGGGTAGGTACAGTCCCTGATTCACCCACATTATTCAGTAAATTTTACCTAGCATTTAAGCGTGTTATATGAATTCTAAAAATTTAAGTAGTTTTTTTTTATTATCATCTTTTTTTTTTAGTTTGAAAGAAGATACAATCGCAAGGTTAGTTCTGTTTAAATTTACTTGCTTCAGGTGTGACGTCTTTCTCTCTCTCGTTCTCTCTCTCTTTCTTTCTCTTTCTCTTTCTCTCTCTCTCTCTCTCTCTCTCGCTCGCTTTCTTTCTCTCTTTCTTTCTTTCTTTCTTTCTCTCTCTCTTTCTTTCTTTCTCCTTCTCTCTCTCTCAACGTCAGTTCTTCTGTTTAACTTCAGGTGTGACGTCTTTCTTTCTCTCTCACAAGGTTAGTTTTTCCTGTTTGCCGATATTTCCTTAAGGTGTGAAAACTTTCTCTCTCTGACTCTCTGTCTCTCTGTCTCTCTGCCCGTCTCTCTCTCTCTTATACTATCTCTTTCTCTCTCTCACTTTCTCTCTTGCTATTTCTCTCTCTTTCTCCCTCTCCCAAGGTTAGTTCTTCTGTTTACCGATATTTGCTTCAGGTGTGAAGTCTTTCTTTCTCTTTCTCTGTCTCCCTTTCTTTCTCTTTCTCTTTTTTCTCTCTCTTTCTTTCTCTCTTTCTCTCTTAATGTTAGTTGTCCTGTTTAATCTTATTTGCATCAGTCTGCGGCCTTTCTTTTTCTTTCTCTCTTTCTATCTCTCCTTTTTTCTATTCCTTTATCTCTCTCTCGCTATTTCTCTCTCTTTTTCTCTCTCCCACTCTCTCTCTCTCTCTCTCTCTCTCTCTCTCTCTCTCTTTTTTTCTCTGTCTCTCTCTCAGTTCTTCTGTTTATCGATATTTGCTTTAGGTGTGAAGTCTTTCTTTTTTTTTCTATCTTACTCTCTGTCTTTCTTACTCTTTCTTTCTCTCTCCTTCTCTTTCTTGCCATCTCACTCTCTCTTTCACCTCTCTAACCTTACCTCTCTCTCTCTATGTTAGTTGTTCTGCTTAATTTTATTTGCTTCAGGCAGGAGGTGTCATAAACGAGTAATATGATTTTTTTTTTTTTGGCTTGCCTATAAATTTTACAAAAACGTTGGGGGGGGGGTTCATTCTTTCCTTAAACCACTTATCCGGAAACATATACTTTAGGTTTACTACGTGAACTACGATAAAGGTTTTGTATATATATATATATATATATATATATATATATGTATATATATATATATATATATATATATATATATATATATATTATGAAACATTCTAATATATATATATATATATATATATGTATGTACAGTGTAATCCGGATATAAGAGAGTTGTCGGGACCGGAGAAGTAGTCTCTTATATCCGGGTTTCTCTTATATACGGGTGTGGTCTATTTTTTTTAGGTAAGTATGGTTCTAATTTTGGACCAGAGAAAATCTCTCTTATATCCGAGTTTCTTTTATATCCGGGTCTCTTATATCCGGGTTACACTGTATATATATATATATATATATTAAGAATGGTTCATAATAATATTATACTAGAGTTTCCTGAGACATGAAAACTATTTCAAGAGTAGCACAAGGTTAAAAAGGTGGAGAAACTTTGGTCTAACTCCAATCCTGATGAAGGCGCATGCTCCCAAGAAGCCCTTTTCGCCGTGAGTCTATTGAGACTCAACTTCACCCCAAATCTCAAGTGGAACTAATACATACAATCAAAGACATTCCTGAGTAAAAGGGAGAGGCGGGGATGTCGTCGTCGTCGTCGTCTTCTCTTCCTATTCCTCTTCCTCCTCCTCCTTTCTACTCTTAAGAAGGCTCAAATGTCTACCAGGACTAATGATAATAGGAAGTGGAACTCGTATATTAGTACCATCCCTCGAGATGCTTTTAGCCTAAGTCGCTGGAGAAACGGTCGGATCCTTATATTGCTCAAAATGCTATCTGATTCCTCCTGCTATATTCCAGCTTTACAAGAGTCAGATCAAATAAAAATGGAGTATCCGTGCTGGTGCTGGCCGCTTCTCTCTCTCTCTCTCTCTCTCTCTCTCTCTCCAGCCCTGACTGAGTTCAACGTTTTTACATTTCCTTGTGAGCGATGAATTGCATTCCATCTTGCAACCCCTTTCTTACAAACGAAACGTTGCTGGTCGCCCGCCACTCTATCACTAATTATATGGCCTAGATTCAGACGAGCTTCATTCCTTGCTTCCACCACACCAGACTTTCACAGTGAGAACACACCACACCATTTACACGGGGTCGACTCATCCATATTCCATCCTATTCCATTAGCAAGAAGAAAGGTTAACCGTGTTTCACATGAAATTTGATGCAAACACGTTACTCTAATTTTTAATCAACGTAAATATCGCAGTGACATTTCAGCACAATATTGCAAAACTGAAAAGATATCAAAATATTGGTATAGATAGATTAGGAATGGGATGGGACGTTCCGGCGTGGCCGATTCGGCGTGGCCGATTCGGCGTGGCCAATTCGGCGTGACCGATTCGGCGTAGTTATTGTAGTTATTCGAGAAGGATCCTCACATAGGGGAAAGAACGTTCCGGTTTAGCCCATTTGGCGTTGTCGATTCGACATGGGAATTTTTCGGCAGAGGATGATTATGCGTCAGATTACTACTTCGTCGTTAGAGTCAAATTTGTTCACTCTATCGATCTCTCTCTCTCTTGATCTCTCTCTCTCTCGATCTCTCTCTATCTTTCTCTCTCTCGATCTCTCTATTGATCTGATGAAGAGACTCAAGTCGATAAAAGGCTGCATTAAAATCGCTGACACATATTTTGGAAATGGGGCGTTTCGACTCAGGCCATTTGGCTTTGCTGATTCGGCGTGGCCGATTCGACATTGGAATTTTTTGACAGAGGGACGATTAGGCGTCAGATTACTACTTCGTCGTTATAGTCACATTTGTTCTCTCTCTCTCTGTCTGCTGTCTATCTGTCTGACCCTCTCTCTCTCTCTCTCTCTCTCGTTTAGTAGTCAAATCAGTACTTCGTCGTTATATGTTCAAATAGTCCAATTTATGAAAAAGTGTAGTTGGAGGCATTTTTATATTTAAGAAAAGGAGTAGTTGGAGGCATTTTTATATTTAAGAAAAGGAGTAGTTGGAGGCATTTTTAAATTTAAGAAAAAGAGTAGTTGGAGGATTTTTTATATTTCCTCCAGTGCAGCTTTATATTTTTTAGTCGTCTAAACCCTTTTATTCTAAAATGGAATCAAATCAAATTTATCAAAACGTGGAAGAAACAATGTGATACACGATGGATACCTTTTTTTATATTTGACGCAACGTGCAAGAGGAATCCTGAATTAAAGTTTGGGCGATGTGAACCGAAATTTGAGAAACAAAATTTGTAATTTAAGTATTTAATTTACATTATTCGATTAGTGTTATAATAGGATCCTTAATTCCCTAAATGAATAAAAAGTCATATTGAAAGTGGGGTGTTTTCAATGCTTTTATCCAGTTTTTGGGGGTTTTTTGCTTCCGGTCAAAGATAGCGATATCAAAACAGTTTGACGCCTAAACGACCGTTCCGAATAGTCAAAATATTTTTTTCTGACGCCGAATCAGCCACGCCAGATGGGCTACACTGAAACGTATCAAAGTCAGATACATTTAAATACTCGACTAAGTAAAAAGAATTTTAAGAAATCATGCACTGTTCCAAGACATCTACCGCAATATCCTTTTCAGGCATTTCTTTAAGGTTCTCTCAATGGAATCGGCTCCTTCTACAGTTATAATCCTAATGCTACAAATTGACCAGGGGAAATTTCGAACCTGGTTCTTATGGTCGACACGCTAACATTTCGAGCCAATCAGTCACACTGCAATCGCTTTAATATGAATCGACAAAACGTCCTTTAAAATAATCCCAATTTTCTAATATTACAAACTAATATTTTATGCACTACGGACCGCAACTAGAGATGAATTTATTAAACAGCCGTGTGAGACGAAGCAACCAAAATAGGCCACGTGTTGGCAAATGAAAATAAAAAGCTCATATGCCAAGGGAATCGTTAGTACTCAAAACCTAATTAATTAAACAGAGAAAAGGAAATTGCAAATATCGAATAGCGGCAAAGGGCTTTTTTTGGCGCGCAGAATTCGTTGCAAATGTACGATGAAAACTTCCGGTGTCATGGAAGCGTGCCTCGAGAAGAGCATACAGTGCCACTTCCGCTTGTATTGCCGGTTGCTTTTTCTTTATGTTGGTGGCACGTGACTCAGTAAGTCAAAATGTGTCGTCTGTCGTCTGTTTTCTTTGAGATTCTTTTTCAGGCTTTTTGCTTCGTTTTTCTAAGCTTTTTGCCTGGCATTCGAAAACACTTGTGGGTTATAAAATGTTTAATGTTTCATTTTTTTTTTAATGTTTGCCTTTTTTTTTTCTTTTTTTTTTTTTATTTTACTTCTTTTGATATTTTCTTTCTTTCTTAAAGTCTAATTTTCGTGTAATTTTTTTTCACATTTTTTCTTATTTACTTATGTTACTTTTTTCTTTTTTCTTTCTTTACTTTTTCTAAATGTTTATCTTTCTTTTTACTCTTCTTCTCGGACTCTCTTTCGTTCTCTCTTTATTTCATTCTCTCTTTTTTTTTCTTTCCTTTTTCTTAATGCCTCTCTCATTTAGATTTCTACTGTTTTTACTCTTTTTCTTTCTTCTTTCTTAATGCTTATCTTTTTCCTTTTTAGTCTTTTTTCCTTCTTTTTGGAA